>JBBJLR010000001.1:7285850-7307600 GCA_037577145.1 Brachypetersius gabonensis | reverse complement strand
TTTTTTCTCCTCCTTCAGACCTTCAGCAGAATTCAAATGAGCCATTTTAATCAAGATTAATCTAGATTAATTCCAAGATTACAGTAAAATTAATCTAAATGAAAAAAAATTTATCTATGCCCACCACTAATATATACACTAACTTGGCATACTTTTAAGTAAGTCAATATTTCCATGCTGTGTTTATTGATCAGTCATAGCCATGTTTGTTCCCAAGTAGTTCTAGATCTAATTTATTAGCATATGTCTGTTGCGCTGATCCTCTTCATACATCGTACCCAGCTATCATAGGATGTTGGAGTCTGTGTTTGAGTGACAGGACCATGTGAGCCACTTGTACCATGTGAGCCAAATTTAAATGTGCTATTTTGAGTTTGTGTGGGGGGACAGGCAGTCATATCGCTCCCTTTCTGTGTTGCCCCCTCTCTCTTTTTCTTTCTGTCTCTCTCTCTTGGTCGTTCTCTGAGAGTAACTTCGTGAGGTTTGTTTGCCAGTTTACTGAAAGAACTTTTATGTTGTAGTTTATCATGGGTTGTTGCTTTAGTAAAGAGCTGAATCCTAATTTAGTCAGTGAAAGAACAAGCCTTCTTCAAACACCAGTTGCTGAAAGCTGCTCAGTTAAAGATGTCAAACATTGCGCTTGCTCAGTGGCTGAACTCGTCGAAGAGAAGCTTTCTGAATATGGGGAGACGAACATGGCACTGGATACAAGAAGTAACGCTTCCACCCCAGTGAATCCCAGTCTCATTGATGAGAGAAGCAACAGTGTTCAGGATGGCACGGTACTTTGGAACGAACCTTATGGTGACGCTACTATTTGTCAAGATTTGGAACTGACTGGAGTCTCTAAGGAAGCTTTAAGAGAGCCACGTGCAGATGGTGAGGAAGCTGTTCCTGCCCCACCTGAGATTACAGACATGGCTATGTTGAATTCCGTAAAAAAGAATATTGTTGAAAATGCTGTGAAACGAGCCAACTGGTTTCGAGAAGCTACACTGTCTCATTGTTCAGATTTTACAGGAGAAAGCTGGACAAGCCATTTTGAAGATGTGGATACTGCAGTTGTCACTGTACCAAACAGTCATTGTATCGGAGCAGTATGCACTTCAAGCAGCCTGGGCTTAGAGGAGCATGCACAGGTGCAAAGCGCCATTAAGAAGAAATCGGAAGTTAGAATGCTGGGAGCTGCCACGTGTCTGCATGATAAAGAAAAGCTTTATGAATCAGATGAAAATTCTGAGTTGTTGACCTCAGAACACTGCTTTAAAACAAGAACCCAAAGTTTCTACAGCATTTGCTCAATCGATGCAGATGATCTGGATGGTGAGTGTGAACCTCCATCCATAACACAGCCTGCCGCATTCAATCAGATGAATGCGCTGCATGATGCCAAAGCAGAGCTTTTTAATAACTTTTCACTTTTGCATAATGCGACAAATGGGACAGAAGCTTTTGAAATCCTGCATACAACAAAGATACAACAAGATGATGTTGAAAAGTGTTCTGCAAGTCTTGCTGTAAGAAGTGCATCTGTGAACAAGGGTAATGCCTTCCCTGATCTCCTTGGGACATTTCATGATGTGGTGTCCAAAAATGAGAATGAAATATCTGAAAAGGATCTTTCTGTTACACTCAAAGACAGAACGAATCAGTCAGTTGTTAGCATATGTGAAAAGAATGGGCATCAGTCAAGAGAAATTTCCCCTGCCATTGCTTCAGGTGAGACTACAGATGAAACTATTCCTGATTTGCTAGAAAAGAACAAACAGTCATTTTCCCCAAACTCAAGTGAAAATACTAAAGGGCCAGAGGGACAGCACAGTGAGCCCTTGGCGAACCGAATTGACTTAGCTTTTGTGAGTAAGAAGTCTGTTAATACAGACACACAACATACGCATGCAGCCAAATTGAAAGTTTCAGGAATTGTTTGTGAAGTATACCCTTTGGAAGCCTCAGAGATTGAGTCTGCAAACAAACTAGAGTCTGACGAAAACTATTTAAAATATGCTGACTTTAGTGAACCAGTGGATGTAAACTTTGAATCGCAGGCAGAGATTGACCTGAATGCCATGGACAATGCATGTCATCATTCTATGATTTATTCTGCACAAACAGATCATGATCTTATTCCCTCACATAATAAAGAAGAAATCCAATCATCGTTAAATGTGACTATGCTGAAATCTAGCCAACATTTATCCAGTACTTCCCGTTGTGAGAAATTTCACAAAGTAATGGTGCACGACTTGGTAAGCTTCAGTTCCTCTGATACACTGGAGTCCTTTCAGGATACACCATCTTTCATCTCTGCTCTATTAGAATATGAAAATGCCATTGGATTTCAAAAGTGTTCAACAGGTGTTGACTTTCAAAAAGCTAACAAACTTAAACTGGACTCTGAAGCTTGCTTAGCTGTCGAAGAGCCATATGATTTCAACAGGTTGCCTGCTTTAAGTTCTGGTTTTGAGGAAAAGCTAACCACCATAGATGTGGGACATACATCTGGTGAGTTTCACACCTTCAGGAACTTGCAGTTAGTACTTGGGGGAAATAAGGATTTGCTTCCGACTGACATTTCTTTTCAAAAAACAGCAGTAGCTTGCCCTGAAAATGTAGTTCCCTGTACAGAAGAGAAAAGCGAGATCAACTATGGCATAGAGGATATCAACTGCACCATATCTTCCACTAACCTTTCAAAAGTTTCAGAATCTGATTCTGTAAATGGGAGCGAGCATGTAGAAATTATGGAAAATGCAGCCATTCATAAACCATTTCTGCCACCTTCTGTCACAAAAATAAACTCTGATGGTGATGATGATCCTACTCCAAGTTCATTGAAGGATTTCACGGACATCCCATATACCTCAACGAATAGTGTGCAGACAGAACAACCACTGCCAGGCTGTGCTCTTGTTACTGCAGTTGTTTCAAATAACCCTTATACTCCTACTGTAAACAATGATGGAAATAATGGAAACCCAAGGCATCTTGCAGTTTGTGATGAGCAACGAATGGAGACCGTATTACCCATTTCAACCCAGGAGTTCGTTCACACCAAGGGAGAAGAGAAACGTGACCTAAATGAGAGACGACTGGAATGTACTCATTCTCTATGCTTTAGTAGAGACGAGCAGAAAGGACTGGGTCAAATTTCTTTAAGCAGGGTTTGTGTTGAAACAGATAGTGACGTGGAACTGCAGCAAACCATAGACGTAGAAGGGCCCCACCATTATTTTAATCTTGCTGATGACAGTATTGTTAATGGTCAAGACATCACTGGGTGTTCAGGAGATAAAAAGGACCTTGCAAACATAAATATCCAGTGTAGCCTTCCTACAGCCTTGCCTTCTCAGATTGAGTCGTTTGAGACTTCTGACAGTGCCACATTGTCTAAAAACAGTATAGTGAGTGAGAGTGCTTGCATTCCCTCCAGCCTTCTCTTGGGGCAGGCTGCCAATGTTATGCAAAGCACTTCAGATGGGTCCAATCAAGATCCAGAATCAAAGCCTGTAGGTCCAAAAGGCATGTGCATGATTGGCACTGGAGAGGAAGGGGCAGCGGTTGACTACAGCATTCCTCTTGTGAACAACATAAGACCACTGTTTGAAATTGGAGAACCATCATATGCCTTACAAGTTCATGACTGCACCAGTGCATTTGCATTAAGCAGGCTTCAGGGATACCAACTTGAATCATGCTGTCATGCCAGTCATGGCCTCCAAGATTCTGAAATGTGTCTGTCCACGTTCAGTGCAGTTGCCAATAGTGAAGATGAAACCAAATGCCTAAACAAAGCTATTCCTCTACCTGTTGAACCTGACCAGGTTGATATTCATGCCAGCACTCCCTCATATGAGATTCATTTTTGCAGTGTGGGTAAAACCACTGTCCCTGAAAAGATTGACATCATAAATAGGACTTGCACACATGATTCAGAAGGAGACCAAAGTGTGCTAAACATGGTTTCTGACTTTCTTGGCAAGTCAGAAGTGAATGAGGATGGGAATTCTAGACTTTATCTGTCTACATGGTCTGGAGAGCCTGAAGCACTGTTCCTTGATAAACACATACAAGGGTATGCCTTGGAGTCAGCGTGGCTCACTTGTCATTCAGAGGAAGAAATTAAGGAAAGATGTGCCCAACAGGACAATGAAACTGATTTGAGTGTCATCCTGGAGGGTCCCCAAGCCTTCCCAACCACCTACCCTTACAGCCTGTTAAATTCAAATGGCTCCTTTGTTTGGGACTGGCAAAATCCTTACAGTGAGCTTGTAAGTGTACTTTGATGGTGTGTATGAGTTTGATGGTTAGTCTAGTCTGTAGAATTTAGTGTCCATTCACTGTATTCAGTCATTGAATTGGAGTGTTTTCTTGTTGCTTTAGCCCCCATATGTTACATGAATCTTTATGTAATAGGGGTCTGCCAAGGTTTCTGATCTTAATCCAAATGCAAAGGCATGGGCCAGTTATATCCCTAACCTGGAAGCTTCAGGATCAACATACACACACAGCCTCCAGCCATGGGTAGAAGATGCCAGTGACCCAACAATTGCTGTTTCAGGAGGTAAACCTTCAGAATAATTTTACATGCAGAGCATTGAGTGTCCTGAATGCGTTGCTGTAAAAGCATAATAAGTGAATTTGATTCATCTTAATTGGCATGAGCTGTTTGGTTTAGCCACCATTGCTCTTAATCATAACATTAACTTGCTTCAGTGAATGCATTAATAGCTAAACAGATGCAGATTTGTGTATAGCATATGCCATTTCTTTTGTTTCTTAAGATTTCATCAGTTACAACTCTGTTATTTTCTCATTTTTATCTTAGAAAAAAAATGACTGAAAATCTAAGTAGTAACTTTTTTATTCTAGGTTATGTCCCCAGCAATGACAAAGGGAAATGGAATGAAGAACAGGTATCCCTCTCGGTAGAACTGCCGTCAGCTGTGCCACCAGAACCAGTGGACATGGAAAGCACGGTTAATCAGTTGACCCCTGGGTTACAAGAAGAGACCAACATGAACGGTGCAGTAATTGTTAGATTTATTTTAGTCTGTATTCTGTTTGAAATTGATATGAAGTCTGTTAAAACCCTTGTTTTCCACTTGAACAGAAAGTGATTGCTCAGACTCCTCCAGGCAGCTTGAAGACCTTCGAGAACAGCTGAAGGCTACGCTAGAGTTTTGCCTCTCTCGGTAATGTCTTCACACTTCTCCAGTACAAATGAGTCTGGTGTTGTAGTAATTTATTTGTTTTAGGCTGTTCCTGCCAGTGGAACTGTCTGTGAAATCAAGGCTTGGTGTGTTTCTAAAACTTTGGCTGTGGAATGAAATGCAGCCCTATTGTGGTTTAACATCTAGACAGTGACTTCTGATTTTTCATCTAATTGCAGAAACACAGTCTCTGACTGTGACGTCCGAGCCTCGTCCGCCACGCGCTCTCGTCCTCATGCTGAGTTGTTTGTTTCAGCGTGGCAGTTACTTAGGCAATCAGACACCTGAACGGAATGGACCTCCACTGCTCAGCACTGACCAAAATATAAACAACCGGCATGAGGACGAGGGGATGTGTCGCATGAGGCCCGGACGTCACAGTCAGCTGTACTCAGAGGCAAGAGGTTTGAAAGTAACCAATCCGAGAATGTTATTTATTTTTCCTTGTTGCTGATTGGCTGCTGCCCTGTGACGCTGCAGTCTAGAATTTCCCCTGTGGAACGTCTCGAGTGTATTTGTGTTTTTCATTTTGTTCTTCTGAAGACCCTGTATTTTTATAACTAACTTAAATTAATGTATTACTGTATTTACCTGCTTATACCAAAGAAAACGGGACATACCAAAGAATGTATGTATTACAGTACTATACAGGTATTTACGTTCTGCAGGAGTTCAGTGTAAACTGTACAGTATGAATACGAGTTTACATTTCCATTTTCTTTATGGGTAATGAGTTTTAAATAAAATTAAAGGGTTTGGGGAGCATATTTGTGGACATATTTAGGGTTTAAAATAGGTATTTTTAGACATTTAACCACTTCACATCAACACGGTTTTTCGCTATTTGTGGGTGCTCTTGGAATGTTTACTGTGTATTTGGAAAAGGTAGTGAATGTGATTGAGGCTCAGTATGTGTTAGGTTTAATTTGTTTTACGTTCTACAGGAAACTACATTGTTCCCACTGTAAGCTTAATATGTAAAACTTCAATTTATGTGGATGCACATTATACATACACGCACATTCACGTTTGTGTGTATTGTACAGAGCATTTTTTATGTTAATGTTTATTTGGCCCCTTTAATTTTTGTCACAGGGAGAATCTCGCCAACGATATGTACCTCATTTCTCAAATGGACAGTGACCAGTATGTGCCAATTGTGACGGTGGCAAATCTTGATCAGATCAAGAAACTGAGCACAGATGTGGATCTAATTGCAGATATTTTAAAGAGTAAGTAATCCAATCAGCATAAAATAAACCCTCTTTGTAGTTCATACTAGTGTGATTTTATCCTCTCAATGTTAAATATTTACAGCGCTTCCTCTTGTACAAGTGGACAAATGTGGTGAGAAAGTGCGACCAAACCAGAATCGATGCATCGTTATCCTCAGAGAAGTCCCGGAAGCCACACCTGTTGAAGTAAATTTTCTAGCGGTTGGATCTTCCATATGAAAAATAATAAACAACGAACTTTGTGTAATTGGGTTTTTTTTTTTGTCTTTTTTGAAGGAAGTCGAAACGCTCTTCAAGAGTGAAAAATTACCCAAATTTGTCAATTGTGAGTTTGCCTATAATGATAACTGGTTCATCACGTTTCAGTCGGAAGCAGATGCACAACTGGTAAAGTTGTACCTTTTTTTTCCCCTTTGCTTGATTGTTCAATATTATAGCCTTAAGGCAACTGTTGCTAATTGTCATTCCCCCACCCCCAGGCATATCAGTATCTCAGAGAGGAAGTAAAGACTTTTCAAGGGAAGCCCATAAAGGTAAACTAAAGTGATTTTAATAATGTTAGCAAGTGTTTTGGTTTTTGATATTGTGTTAAAGCACCCACTTATGATTTTGCATTCTGGATTTTAGGCGAGGATAAAGGCCAAGGCCATTGCTGTCAACACTTTTGTGCCAAAGAATGGATACAGGCCTGTAGACATGTCCTCAAACATCCAACAGCGCTATACCTCTTTCTATATGCCGCCAGTGTATGGTGCACAGCAACAATTCCCCCCAATATACAGGCTGGTTGCCCCTCAAGGCTGGTCAACTACACAGAGCTACTTAGATCCTTTAGTGAGTCCTATATTTTATCTTGAAATGTGCTTTTAATCTTTATAAAGCAAACTGAACTAAATTTAGTCATCTTTGAATTTGTATTAGGTTTCTCCATTCCCTAATCCTGGATTCATCAATGGTTTTGCTGGATCTCCTACTTTTAAATCAGCCACTGCACCTTTGACTGTCAGACATTACCAACCAAGAAACAGGCATGTTGCTTTTTGTTTAATGAATAAACGCTAAATATCTTTCAGTAGTTGTGGCTTTGTTAATCATAGTAATATTTTTGTTGCCATAGGAGTCACAATAAAAGCCATGTTCGGCCCACGGCCCCTACTGCGGAGCGCGGAACAGCTTTATTGGAAAATCCTGGCACTTTTACAAATCTGTCCTCAGAGCGTATCCCCAACGGCACACGCACGGTACAGTCCCACCAACTGGGCAGCCGACCTCGGCTACCTAGTGCACCCAGTTATCCTCGCAGGGACCAGGTCGGTAGCGGACGAATGGAGATGAATGGGGCAGACTTCTCGCCTGTCATGGGCAGAGGACGGTAATAATTTTTGTGTGCTTTGTACAGGATGTTTCCAGTAGTTTGGAATTGCTTTTGGAGCCATGTCATTTCAGTTATGTACAACATGGCTCATAATTTGAATAAACTATAAGCTGCAAACTGTTCTGTCAGAGCGTCTGCCAGATGCCATGAATGAAAATCTTTCCCTATCTGTTTGAAATCCCACCTTTTGTAGATGGAGCCCTCCATATTCTGGCTTAGGTAGATGGTCTACTTCACCATACTTAGGGACCTGGTGGTGTGTCATATGGTTTATAATATGTGATTAAAATACCCAAATGAAAGGGCAGCAGCTTTATCAGGTCTGTAGCAATACCAGAAACTTTTTTTTTTTTTTACTTCTAAGGAGAAATGGCTGTGGCTTCAAGAAGAGGAGGGATGAAAAGTTTACAGTAAGTAGTCGCGCTTTAATGGATGACAATTTGGGCAACTAGTTAACAAACAAAAAACAGAGTGAGACTCACATTTATGACTCTTTACAGAGAACCTCCACACAGTCACCCCCTCCAGCCCAAGAGCGTGCCCCCTCCCCAAGCTTCGAGTTGGGTTTGTCTAGCTTTCCTCCCTTGCCTGGAGCTGCAGGCAACCTGAAACCTGAAGTGAAGACTGAAAACAGCTTGGAGAACCGACTGTCTGACATAGTCACCGGGGTGGCAAAGGACAAGGTTACCTGATGCTTCCTCTCTTCTCCATTCAGTCAAGAACTGTTTGGCAGTAATGTTAGTTATTAATGGTCCCATAATACATACTGTGCATGATAAACCATTTATCAAATGTATGCAATAAAACGTTTGTGAAAAATGTTCACTCATGATGAAGACATGAATGCACATATTCCTGATTGCTCAATGCAGAGAAATCTTTCAAAATGAGGAGCAAGCTGCAACAGCTCCATAAAAAACAAGTAGCATACGTTAGATAAAAAAAAAGTTTCCCAGCACTGCTTAGTGCTCAATTGCTGTCGAAGTGACAATGCGGTGAAATCACGCACGAATACCATGTAGATTACTAGACCAAACGAGATGTGTGGGCCTGACCATGGCTAAATCTAGTAATGTGAGGGTTTTTTTGCAGTGCAAAACATTATGTAAACGAGTAAATCTGAAAACATGTCATTCATACCGAAAACCTCCTGACATGCAGCTCTTTCTGAGTAAATTTTGGAGTTCACAACAGCAAAGGCTCATTTTGAGAAAGCCTGAGTGTGAAAAATAAATTGTCAGATACATAGCAAAACTTTATTTGGAGGACATGGTGGTGTTTTTATATATATATATATATATATATATATATATATGTCCTGTATTATTTCCTCTTATTCTTTATCTGAATTTGAATATTTACTCTTTGCATTATTGTTAACCACCTTGATAACTCCTGAAGATTTACGAGTAACAGTTGGTCCTCAACTAAAAGTATGTTGTTTATTACAGCTTTTCTAGGATAACATGAGTTTCAGGCAATCTTTGTTGTCAGTCTGTGACTACTTCTGTTTTTCTGCTTGTATTTGAGTACTTACTGGTCTCTGTACTTCTCCAGCTGTTGAGGGTGTTTATGCACCCACTGCCACAGGAATTTCACAGAGATCTTCTGTCTCTTGATAGGCCCTAAATATGGATGCAGTTACCACACGGGTGACTTCAGGAATCCCCAAAGAATCAGCGCAGCCTGTTATTGCTCCCACTGCTCAGCCTCCGGCGGAGCAGCAAAGCCCATCCTCTCCAACCCACAAGAGCTGGTATATTTCTTTCTATTGTGTTGTTAACAATAGATAACCACTAATCTTTTGGGGTTGCATGTAAATGTGTTTTGAAAACTATATATGATGGTTGCTTAACACTTAATTTGTTAGGACTTTTTATTTATTGGTTTCCTCAGTGGAATGGGCCTTTTTTCATTTTTTTTTTTTTTTTTTTTAATATTAAACTAATTATATTTGAAAATATGAAATGTGCCCTAATACAATCCCCAGAGTTTATTAGAGCACAGTTAGATAATCCCTCCTGTCCACCTACAGCAGTGGTAGCACCTACTTAAGTCAACATAAGATATCTCTGAGAGCAGGAGTGTCCCTGTCACGTTGTGTAAACATCAGTTTGAAAGTATGCATTGCCTTGCTTTGTCAAAGGAAACTGTCTTTACACTCTTGAATATGTTCAGGTTAAGATTCAGTCAGCAGGTGGAAACTGGCAGTAACCAACAATGGGATGATAATGAGGCAAATTGGATGCAAATGTGACGTTTTCAAACATATTGGAAGTTACTGACTTTCGCTTCTCATTTGTCGGATGTGTCTCGCAGGTGCAAAAACCTTAAATTCCGTCATAGTTTATGAACCAGCCATGTGTTGCTGCAACTGTTACGCTATTAAAAGAATAGTTTAGTGAAAAGACATTTATTCCACAGATGTAGCTGAGCAGCCGAATTTTGCTTTTTCAAATCTTTTTCTTTACTTTTAGTGTAGCACTAGAGCTAGGAGGACGATACTGCTATAAGTCAATAGTCATTCAGATCTCAAAATTTGGATGTCAGACGTATCATGGTTGATCGTCCACATCTAGGACAAGTGGGGAAAATGTGTGTTTATGTGCGCTAACCTGTCTGGTTGCACTGAGCATGCTAATGCCACATGAATGAAGTTCATCTTATTTTGAACTTTATTGCTCCCTAACCTTACCATTAAAAATGAATTGAACGTTCATGTGTCATTGTCTTGTTTAAAACTGTAGCCTGTTGAAGAAGCAAGAGGAAAAGTCCAAGGAGGTGACTCCACCTGCAGAGAGACCTTCAACACAGCACATTTCTAAAAGTCCACCAGTCCAGCTTAACAATTCAACTGTGGTGTGTACAAGCAATTCATACTGCCACTGATAAACAGAACAGTTTATACTTTCAGTATAATCAATTCTGTTTAGTACTTTATTTTCATTTAAAAGCATGCAGAGCTCTCAAAACTAATGTGAATGTAATTTCCCCAGGAGCCCCGAAAGCCAAGCTATGCAGAGATCTGCCAGAGGATAAGAGAGGCACCGACACAGCAACCTCCAACTGAGCCTAAGCTGACCAGTTCTTCTGGGGAAGACACCAACTCCCTTGACTCTGTAGAGCAGAGATGCAGAGAACCACGGCTTTCCTCTGCCAAACCGGCGACACCTCGCGCCCGAGACGCCTGGAAGTCTCATCAGGGTACTGGCGAAACATCAGCTTCCTCATCTCAATCCTGAGGGATCAGCAGGGACTTGCTGCTTGGACTGAGGAGTAAATGCTCAGTGGGTTGGGGCTTCTAGACAAAGCCCCTCAGGCCTACTGTAAATGCACATATTGACAACTGTCACTGGAATCAGGGCCTGCAGATGAAAGCACTTGTGGGTGCATAAGGGTTCTAAATGGACTTTTTTCTGTTTTTGTTCTGTTCTCTTTTCTTTAACAAGAGTATTTTTCAAGAACAACTGGCCCTGTTGTTGAGATTGTCTTTCAGTTTGGAACTAGATTTTGTTTTTTGTCAGAGCTCTCGATTTTTGTTGTTAAAGTAGTGCTGGTAGTAGGACATACTGACTTTGAAATAGTGCTGATCTCAAGCCCTTTTTTTTTTTTTTTTTTTCCTTTTCTAATTTTTTTTAAATCAACATGTATGATTTTTTTTTTTTCCTCCTAACCACCAGTGTACTGGGACTGACTGCACTGGGTATGATTCTGTTTCATAATGGGCTTTTCTACCAAAGGCCGAGCAGCTGTACCTGTTATGCCTGCAAGATCGAGAAGCTCCACAAGTCCAATTTGTCTTCAGTTTTTATGTATTAATGCGTCGGCACTGGAGTATAATTTTGAGCTCTGATGTTTTCATTTTTAAAACCAGCACATTAACCTTTTTTTTGTTTTTTGTTTTTTAAAGCAATTGTACTGATATGACAAAGTAGCTGGTGTAACTATTACCTTGTCTTGTGTGCATGCCTTTTTTTATGTATGCCTTTTTCCCCCTTCATTTTCTTTCTTGTGTCTATTTTTTTTAACTCTTCTTTTTAAAAGATTTCCCCCCAGACCCACATTGCTTGACAAAAATCTGAGCCCATGTGTATCTGAGTAGGAATTTCCCATGTCTGCATAATTTACATTCATAAGATCCAAAAGGCGAAGAAGCGGTTCCGGTTTAGCACTCGCAATTAAATATGATGCACATCGTCTGATCAACTTTTGGAAGAACTGCAAACTGATTAAAGACCTCAGGGTGTGAGGGTGGGGGTGTGATAACGTGCCTAGTTTGTGTTTGTCTAATACAGTACAGCTTCGTAATTGGCTTCTCAGAGTTGTTTTACGCTAGCGTGGTGCTACGGTTCGTCACTTGGTTAATTTGGTGCTGTTCTATAATCTCAGTAGGCGGAGGGAATGGGGGAAAACGTCTATCCCGTCACCTGGACTTTCCATATCATCAGATTTACTGACTGGGATATGAAGGTGTGCATATACATTCTGCTTTTGTTGAGATGAGCCTTCTGCACTCATGGACCAGTGACGTGTTTGTCGTGTCTCTTTCTGAAGCTTGTCTTTTTTTCCCCCTCCTTTTTCTCCCCTGGGTAATTGGTAACTTGTTCATTTCACTTCTGTGTTTTTTTTTTTTTGTTTTTTTGTTTTTTTCCTTGGCAGAGGCCCCTAATGCTTTCTTTGTGTCTTCCTGCAGTATGAAGAGCACGTAGAACGCTTTGAGTTTATGCCTTGTCATGTATGAGATCCCCCATGTTCCAGTATGTTCCCTATATCTCTTTCCCCCTAAATTTTGACACTCAGAATGCAAGCTAACATGTAATATTTTCATCAATTACACATGAGTGATGAAGGTTTGATTGCAGAAAAGTTTTAAGATGTACAAAAAAAAAGAAAACCACCATTATAAATTAACAGCGTTTGAAAACTTGAATTTTATTTAAACTTGAAAAATGTCTCTGCCTTAACTTTTTAGAAGAGAGATTGAAGTTTGTTTATCAGTTCCCAAAAGTGTAGATGAAAAGTGGATGATGTGGTAGGGGTTGTTCTCACAAACTCGGTCACTGCATTTGTGTAGCACAATACTGTTTGGGTTGAAATGGGATTTTTTTTTCTTTTTTTCTTTTTTGTATAGGCTTATGGTCAAAACTGTAATGTGTGCACTTGGAAATATGTGCTTTCACTGTACAGATGTAAATAATTGGAAAACATAAAACATACCCTTAAATTGGTTAAGAGCAAGGTGTATTAAAAATAAATGTCAATGAGAAATTGGATGCCCGTTAAGTGGTGATGTTTTGTCAAGTTACAGTTCTGCAAAAGGATAAAAAGTCATGGGGTGCTTTATTAGTTTGACCTAACTTTTCTGGTATGAAGCATCACCACAAGGTGGCGCACTTTGAATATAATTTTATTGTATAGTGTTCACTGAGACTGCAAAATAAAGGGCCATGACTCATAACAGCTCAATGAGATTTGAGAAAACTAATATTGCCCTGTCTGTCTGTCTGTCTGTCTGTTATATATGTGGATGTGTAATTTTATTTAGAGTAGGCACTAGAGTATCTCACTCTACTGAATATTAGCTAGTTTATGGCCTTGTCTTGCACCTTTAGTCCTGCTTCAGCTGTGAGTGGCACCAAATCTGAACTTTTATATTGCCATTTTTGCATTTATCAATCTGAACTTGGAGCCAGCATCTCTGTGTGGCATTTATATATTCATCTGTACTGAGTATTGGTGAAATTACGCACTCCAGTATGATTTTAGACTTTTTCTTAACGCTCCTATACTTAAATGCTGCAACTGTAACACCTACCTTAAGATTATTTGAGTCTATTTTTCTATTATAGTAATGCACACGTGCATTTTGGTGTATATACCAGAAGAGGATTATTTTCTTGGTTTATGTCCCCCTGTATGTGAAGGAGTCTGACAAAGCAGTTTAAACTGCAGTGCATCTAAATGTTGGCCTGAGTCCAGAATGAATAACTGGAAGTAGCTCTGAAAGTACAAAGCAGCATGAAAATATAAAATGCACCACCAGTGGATGATATTTTCATACAGGGCTCAATGATGGATATGTGCATTTTAAGTCTTCTGTATTTGTCTGTGTATGTTTTTAGATTCTGTTAAACATGACATGGTTTGATTTTGCCAGAATTTTTAAATAGCTTTTGTTGAATTTCTTTTCAGGGTTATATCAAGATCAAGATTCTTTATTCGTCACATGCATAGTCATACAAGTACAACACGCAGTGAAATGTATCCTGAACCGCTCCTTACTGGCTGTGCAAACATAAACTATAAGAAAATTTTAAATTAAAATATCTACATGTAGCTATATTTAAACTTATATTGAAGTTTTTTTATCATCTAAAATTCTGCCCTGTACACAGATTGTAATGTAATTTGCTCTGAACCAGAATATAGGATATCTTACAATAATGCTGATCTAAAAGGGATCTTCACTAGTATTTCCACAGTCAAACTTAAGCCCTTTTATGTCAACTCCAGGATGAGGGCCAGTTCAGTGGTAAAAATGCGTTTGGTTACTTCATACAAAAAAGCAATGGATGGATTATCATTTGGGGTTTTTAATAGCAAGACAATGTTTCCCTTAAGCACTAAACTCAAATTTTCTTCAGGTTTTTCTTCCATTGTGTTTAGATCTTGTACAGACGGGAAACTCTCTGAGTAATTCGTTTATTGGTCATTTATTTAATACCAACGCAAAGGTGAATATCACATTCGTGCCCCCCATGTAATTTGATGGTTTCGGGATGTGATCCACCATGTGGAGAAAAGTATTGGGGCACCGGATCATTACAGCAAGAGGCACTTCAATGACATCACATTCAAATCCATAGACTTTAATATGGAGTTGGTTCCCCTTTGCAGCTGTAACAGGTTCCACTCTTCTTGGAAGGCTCTCCACAAGATTTTGGAGTTTCTGTGTACATTTATGTCTGTTCATTCATTCTGTAGAGCATTTATGAGGTCAGACACTGATGCTGGACGAGAAGGTCTGGTTCACAATCTCTGTTCCAGTTCATTCCAAAGGTGTTGGATGGGGTTGAGGTCAGGGCTCTGACTGCGGCCAGTCAAGTTCATCCACACCCAACTCCTCCAGTCATGTCTTTTGGGGTAGCTTGTGGCCTGGTGGTTAGGGAGTTGCCCTGTGATTGTGGGTTTGAATCCCAGGACAATTGGCACCACTGAGACACCCTAGAGTAGGGTACAGTCCCCACACACTTCTCCGCGGGCGCTGCGTCACTCGCTGACCACTGCTTGGTGAATGGGTTTAATGCAAAAAGAGAATTTCACACTATTCACACTGCATGATGGGGTGTGTTTTATATGGGGCCACTTTACTATATGCTTTGTGCACTGGGGCACAGTTGTGCTGGAATGGAAAAGGTTCTTCCCCAAACTGTGTGTACAAGGCTGTTCAAAATGTCTTGGCATGCTGAAAGCATTAAGATTGCCCTTCATTGGAAGTAATGGGACAACCTGAATTCAATAATTAAGAGATGTGTCCCAATACCTTTGTCTATTTGGTGTATTTTTTAATCGGATCGTCCAGAAAGAAAACTAGTGGTATCACTCCTCCTTCCTTCAGATTTGTCGCCCTCTTGTGGCCACCGGTGAAACAGCACACCCCTTGCGTCATGAGAGAGAGAGAGAGAGAGAGAGAGAGAGAGACGGGTAGAGGTAGCTGCGGACGCTGCCGCGCGACCACCGACACACACACACACACACACACAGGCACACTGCGCCTCTCTCTCCACACCGCCCAATCCAACGTGGAGCCCCTCGGACATGGCTGGGCTTCGCTGAGAGAGCCTCATCCTGCGTTTCCACACTCCTCTATCAGTCTGTCTATCCCTCCATCTCCCGAAGCCCTTATGCACGGCTGAGGACGACACACTCGCCTGAGAAAGAAAGGAAGAGAAAGAGAGTGATTTTATCCTCTTTTTTTGCGCGAAACGGACAATGGCGGACCGCGATGCGCTGCCCCTTCCTCTAGAGGTGCGAGCCCGGTTGGCTGAGCTGGAACTGGAGCTGTCAGAAGGTAAGACCCTAATGATCGAGTGCTTGTGTTTTTTTGGGAGTCTGTTTTGAGCCGAACGGGGTCGTGGACAAGACTGACTGTCCCCCTTTCCCTCTCCCGCCCTCCTTCACCCACGTTCCCACCTTCCCACCCACCGTACCAGCACAACCAGATGTTGAAGGAGAATTATTCCTTCCCTAGTCGAGGCTCTGGAATGGTGGCAATTTCGTTGCATGGAATAAAACGGACGCGAAGCCGTCTCTCTCTCTTTCTCTCTCTACATTTCTTTGTTGTCAGTAAAAGGCAGGCACTTCTTCTCTCTCTGTTGACCTTGAATGAGCCATTCAAAGACCTCACGTTTTCTCAGACGGAAGGTTTTTTTCCCCTTATTATTATTGACTAAGTAAAAATAGCACCACACACCTTAAACCAGCTGACAAATTTCTCCTCCCCCATTCAGTGCTGTAGGCTAGCTAATGTTAGCTCAATAACAGAGGCCAACGTTATATAGCAGAAAAGGGACTTTTTCCACCAAGTCACAACACATCATCATAATCACAAGCATCATTCTGATCATCATAATTGCGTTGATTATTTTCTTTTGTGAGATTTTTATTTGTTTACATCTCATTCATAAAACAGGAAACATTTTGTTACAGATTTATTACACATTTGTTACATAGTTGATACTCATCTGCTACTCATTCATTACATAGTTGCCACACATTTGTTACATATTTGCATTAGGCACTTGGCTGTGTATCTGACAGTTCAGTCTTTAACTCACCCTGATCCATGAACCGGTCCCTGACCCAAACGGCTCAATTAAAACATTAAACAAACCTAATTTATTAGTTGCTCCATGCTGGCCTTACACCAGTTTGATCCAATAAAGAACAGACCATTCATAGTCAGGACATTGTTTTTTTCTCGTACACTGCCCTGTACCTTAAAGCCATGTTTACCCGTTTTAAAGCTGTTTAAATCTGTATTCCAAATAAATGTCTCTGGGTCGACTGAAAGCTGAAGCCAGGGCAAGCAGAGAGCTTTGAGAGTCTCCAGAGGAATTTACTGGACAGAAAAACACAATTTCTTGCAAATATCTCAGCATTTATGTCCCGGATAAGAGCTAACGAACTCATTTTCGATGGACGATGTGACTGTCAGGTCTGGTCCTATTAGTCACATACGTGGGTTTGTTTTTGTTAGAAGCCATCTTCAGCCTTTCTTTGTGTTGTGACTTCTAAGAGAAAAATAACAATTTCCTTCTTTATGGTGGACAATCAGCTAGGCCTGCAGCTTTATAAAGACACCTATCAGCCTGTCTGTGAGTTTCAGTCATGACACAGTTCAGCACAAGTTCATGGACTGCTCGTGAATTCTCTGGATGATGGAGGGCTGGTTCTAATAGTCCACAGTTTCATATCAGAGGAATTGTCTGTATACTTAGAAGAGTGTTGAGATGCAGGTAATGTTCGATGTGTGAGAGCTTTGCTGGTTTCAGTGGTGATTCAGGTCCTGTTCATCATCACACCAGTCTGCAACAATACAGATGTTCAGTTTTTTTTTATTCTAAAGAGCTGTAATTACTTACTGCATGGATTGGTTTGGCTCGGAAAAATACAAGTTATATTTCAAAACCAAGAGCTGCAATGTGGCCCGTTTTTATGAGGAATAATGATTTTTGGAGGCCTAGTTTTTATCATTGAGACAATCAGGAGTGGGTAATATTTCATACAGTCATATATAAATGTGCATATATATACTGTATATATACAATGCTTATGTTGCCAAACCCTAATTGACAGCAATTTCCTTCAGGAGAGACTGAATAAATTTGCAGTAATAGTTTATTCCGTGGTCCCGGGATGTCACAGGATCCTCCAGACGGTGCAGCATCTCAGTGGAAAAGTGATATTTTTTCTTTGGGAGGAGTTTTCTGGTTAAGCAGCCGTCTCTCCACTGTCACCCAAAAGCCAGTCATTAGAGTGTGAGAGTGTGGCGGGACTGTGGTAGAGACGTGGGTGGTGTTGTGAGTCCTTTTTGACACTGTGTGATATAGTAGGTACAAGAGGACACAGAGCTCACTACAGTTGCTTTGAAATTCCTGCAGCTTTTTAACTCATTCCCCCATAATGCAGTCTACTCTACAGGCACATCTGGGCTTCATTTTACACATCCTCCGAGGCCCCAGGCATCTGGAGCTCCAACACACAGTGAGGCAGCGTCCTTAACCCCTTCCTTCCTGCGGTTCTTACTCCTCAAAGTCCCTTGTCCGATTACTATGAAGCACCTGTTCTATAAAACTAACACCTATGCATGAGGATGTCTGGAGGAATCAGGACAGCCCTTTTATTTCACTTTTTATGACAGGAATAAGGAGTAAAGGTGGCAAATATTTGGTGTCTTGCCGTGCCGGCGCTGCTGATGTGCCCTTATGATTGAAGGTTAGGAGAAAAAGCAACAGCTGGCTGTACACTTGTCGTAACGTAGCCATTTTACTGCATCCGCCACGGAAGAGCCTTTAACGTAATCCAGTGTTTGTTACAATTAAAGACGATATTTTTAGATGCCCTTCACGCTTCATTAGCTCACCTCATTTAGTGTTCATGCGCTTTACAGTTCTCCACTTTCCCTTCCCACCCCTTAGCGTAATACTAGAGAATTCCTGAATAGGAAAATATGACTGAAAACTAAGTGAGTTATTTTGTTCCTCTTATCTGATATTGTGATTATAATAATTACGGTTAAATGCCACGGCACATTCATTATGCTCTCTGTGATTTGGTCAGCGTACGTACATCTTACAAAATGCCCATTTTGCCTAGAAGCTGCGTTGAAAAATTGTCAGTTCTGCTGATTTTATATTTAACTTTTTTTTCCTTTGAATTATTTACTAATCAGATACATTAATATACATTTAAAATCATCAGTTGCTGTGAACACATACATGGTATGATGAGACCATGGACCATGGTGCAACACATATTAACCTTCAACATAGTGCCAGTTATGCACACTATGGTAGGTGTAGTATGGAGGTTATGTACACCATCCAGAATGATTAGTAATGCACGATAAGTAGGATTATTCCACAGGTGGCAGTCAGCAGCAGTTTGCTTTATTAGAAACACCTAACTTGCTCTCCCAACTCCACACTGTAGATCTGCTATACAGGTGTAAACAGATTGCAGGGCATCTTTTAGCAGGACTTGGCCCTCATCCATTCATCATTGGTCAGTCTCTGGCCTCTTTTGACCAGATATGGTTTGGCTGGTGGACAGCTGTCACAACACAACAGAGACTTTGACACTGTATTGTCGTGGACTTGTGTATGAATGGTATGAGCGTATAGGGCTTGACGCTGTTAGATTTTTACACACATCAGTGTCACCTTTGTAAAAATAATCCATGTGTGGTTGTATAAATAGAAACTAATCACTGATAAAATGCAGGAACATTGCTAACACAAGCAAGTTAGAGCTTGAAGTAAGTCCTTCTAATAAAGTGGCTCCTTATATTCACACGTGAACACACTACAGCACACTGCGAGACGGAGTGTGTGTGGGGACGGTACCCTCAGTGGTGCCACTAGCAGTCCTGGGATTCAAACCCTCAACTTCCTGAGCACAGGGGCTACATCCTAATCACTAGGCCACCAGCTTCCCCGATAATATGCCGTGATAATAAAGCTCATGATGCTCATGATTATGTAACCATGCCCAAATACCACGCCCAGGTTTTAATTTGCCGTTGCTGAAATTGCTTTTTTTTAACTACCTGGGGAATGCTGACTCCATTATATTTTTTCAGGGGATCTGTTTTTGTTGATTTGTGTCCTGTAATAGTGCTGTAATGAGAATGTAAAAAGATTGAGGAAATATGCAAACATTCTTTCAAAGTTTCAAAACATAATGTGCGCAGCCCTACTTCATATATGGAAACAAAATAGCCAAAGAACCCATTGAACCTTTGATATCATGAAAACCAACACATTTTCATGCATCTACCTTTTAAACCTACTGCGTAAAAGGAGTGTATGCATCTGGACTACTTCTTGAATGAGTCACACTACAGGGAGGACGATTAGAACAGATGCCATGTACACCTGTCAGGCTTAAAGGGTGATAAGGGATGAAGAGAAGGTGGAAAATCATGTAATAATTAATTGATGAATCTACACAAAGGATGGAAGACCTCGGGGTGAAAATGAAATATATAGAAAAATGTAGGATGTGGGCCTTTTTGAAGTGACCTTTCAATGAATTTGGCCTCCTCTGCGAATTGGAGGGATTTCTTTTATATAGGCAGGAGGGTATAATAACCCCCGCTTCTTTCTCCTCGAACGAATGTGACAGCTCAAGGTCCCTTTGAGTGACTCCTGGTTTATTGATGCATGCACAGATGAGTCCTTCGATCAGAGGGGTCGGCTCATAGCAGTAAATAACTCAGATCACCATTGATCCTCTCCTTAAAGTACATGGTGTCACACTGAATATAAATCCCTGCAGATATTAGATGCTACCCAGGCAGGATTGTTTACATAGCCTACTTTATTCTTGAGGGCATGAATAAATCCTTGTGCACTTGCTGGATGAGAACCACCGTCTGAAATGTCATTACATTTTTCTGTCATGCATTATAAAGTTAGAAAATTGTTCCCTTTTTGACAAATAACTCGGGTTTTCTTTTGTACGCCTGGTTGCTGACCTACTTTTTTGTAGGTGTTTATCATCATTTTTACTAGGGATGCACCGCTACCAATTTTTTGAGAATTGTACAAATACTTATTTTTGAGTACCCACCGATACCGAGTACCGATACCTGTGTAGATCTGTCTTTAAAAAGTCACAAAATATTAGTCACTTTGAACTGTTTATTTTCAGTGATAACTGAATTGACTATGCTGTTTCACCCATATCAATTCTCTAACAAAAAATCTAAAACATGGAACCTTTAACATTCAGAAAACTTTGTACAATATACAACACGTTATACACTTCTGTTGTTGTATTCACCCCTTTGTTTAACCAGTATTTAAAAAAAAACACCTGCATAAATATAAAACTTAAAAACACTGCAGCCACAACCTTAAATAACTTATGGACAGGTCTTTTTTACAGTATATTCTGTACCACTGAAGTTTAGAACACCACCATTAAAAAAGGACTCGAATTAGGTGACCTTATATGTTAATGAGGTTTGTCAAATTTAAGCTGTTTTGGGAAAAGTAAGCGGAAGGTTCTTTTTGATAAAATGAAGCATCTCTGCATTCATCAACAATATCTGACAATGAGCTAAACAGCCTTTCACTTTCCACGCTGCTACATGGTGCTGAGAGATATTTTTGAGACGTCTGAGCCAAAGTTGGAAATCTCACTTTGTTAACTGCCCAATACTGGAATGGACTTTCTGTTCGAAAAATTGTGTTTTTGCCAATAAATGTCTCCAACTGTATGGAACCAGCAACTGAACTGCTCAATGATGGAGATACATGCTCATCTGCAATTTCAGCAAACATCTGGTCCAGGCTGCTGCTGGCCTGGTCCTTCTGTAACTGTTTGGTTGGGGGTTCTCCTTGGTTGTTGTGATTAGTTGCCTCTTCAGCAGATATTTTCTGTAGCTCCTGCAGCACCATCTTTTTGGCCTCTTTAACAGCGCTGTTATTGGAGAAGAACAGGTCCTTGTATCTATATAAAAATGTTCAAGCCAAATCACAGATTTAACTTTGTCAACTTAAATATTTTTTAATTAGATTGTAGTAATTTACTAGTTAAAACATAAAAACAAATACTAAACCAAAAACTGGTATATACAGAAAGTTATCATGTTATTAAAATTAAAAACTTAACAACCAACGCCTCATTATTCAATTAT
>JBBJLR010000001.1:7269852-7285750 GCA_037577145.1 Brachypetersius gabonensis | reverse complement strand
ATGTTTTGTAACATGCCCTTCACGTGTTTTTTCACGAAGTCGTGCACCTTCGGTAATGCGGATTCTGTAATATACCGTCGACTTGGAATCTTGTATTTGGGCTCCAGCAAGTTAAGAAGGTGTCGGAATCCAACGATGTCTACAACGGACAGTGGCTGGTCATCAAGTGCAATGAACTCAGTAAGTGCTTTTGTTATATTTGTTGCTCTCTGACTATCTCCACATCTTTTCTTGTCTCTGTAATGTTTCTTTTAAAGTAGGCTGCTGGGTTCCGCGGCTGCTGGTAGCCTTTGTAAAGTCGCTGTATTCTTCTTTATGCTGGTGTTTTACGTGTTTTATCAGGTTACTAGTATTAAAGTTAGCTGACGTCGTTCCTCCTCTTGATAAAGTGACAGAGCAGAGCTTAGTCTGCTTTGCTGTTGTCATCATCATTGATTTTGAAGTATTTCCAGACCGCTGACATTTTCACCTTTACACAGTTGAATTTTTCTACAGTAACTTCCTCAACATTGCCCCCACATGCCAACTGAACTTCACTACATCATATTTACAACTTGTGGTAATTGGTAGTAGGTATCAGAGAAATTTGGTCGAGTACGAGTAACAGTGAGCATGGTATCGGGCCAAATCTTGATACCTGTATCAGTATCGGTGCACCTCTAATTTTTACAGTAGGACCGCTGGTCTCTTGTGAATTTTTGTTTGTCCACATTCGTATGCAAGTGCATAGATAAGCTTGGGACCAGTAGAGGAACTCAAAGCAGCAGATGTTGTCCTCAACTGGCACCAGGTTCTTTTTGGAAATTCTGTGTGTTCAAATTGAGAATGATCCTCAGACATCCCATTAAATGTCAAAAAGAATGAATGAAATGAAGTCACTTTCTATGAATAACGATAACAGTATAAGCTTAAAAAGCTTGTGGCCCTTGGGACTGAAGAGAAGAATCCTTTTGACCTACATCGGCTGGAGTCACAGTCTTCCTTTGGGACTGAGAGCTGCATGGGAAGAGATACTACTAACAGTACGATTGGAGGGACTTTGCTGTAGTGATACTCTGATGTTATGGATTTGGTAAGAATATACAACAAATATAAGCTTTCTTTTTGTGAATGTATTAAGGGAGACTTAAAGCAGCTGCTGATATCATAGCACAGTCGCTTGCATCACACCATTCAGCACAATGAAATTCATTTCTGAGTAGTGTTTTCTTACATAGAGCCTGATCTTTTACCCTCTTTATTTACATCCTGAACCCAAAGGTGTTGGACAAGTTGGTTTTGTGATTTTTCGCAATACTGGGTTTCCGCAGGTCCTTAAAAGGCCAAAAATCCAAAAATCTGAATTGTAAATGTCTTAAAAATAATTTTGGCAGATCTAAAAAAAATTATTCAATCATCAGAATTGATCGTGGAGGAAACTGCTTAAATGTTGCATTTAAAAAGTTGCATTAACAAAACTGCAAACTGAAACAGACATAGAACCAATAGTCAGTAATTTAAACTATGGAGCCCGGTCAGAATTTATCAGAGCGTTTCCAGCCAGTGTGTGTTATGTGGGCTAACGTGGTGTCTCTCATTAAAATAATAGCTACTTCTAGAAGTAATAGTTAAAATTGTTTCTGGTAACGTCTAATGTGGGGAAGTGCAAGTTTAACGAGATCTGGCTCGAGAACAGCGCATTAAGTGCTCGGTTGAGGCCTGTTGAAAAATATCAAATTTAGTCCGCCGCAGCTTGTGCAAGAAAAGAGGAATTTTGGGTACAAAGGTCGATATAAAGGTTTCCCTCTCTTAAGACTTTTATGGCATCAGCCAGGTTTGGGTTCTGTGATCCTTCTGATTAAGAGTGAAGAGAGTGGGAGTCTGGTTACACAGATGAGAAAGGCTACAGAGGATTACCTGGAGGAGAACAAAAAGGCAAACCATCTGGCCAGAGACAGGTTTCAGAAGAGGGCAAGGCTGGCCCAACTCAAAACAAAACTGTATAGTCTGAGAAGGGCCTGCAAATAAAAGTGATCTGAGCTTAAGAGCTCAGATGAATGCAACCTAGCACTTGTGTATACACACACACACACTGCATTTGTTTCATACATTGCTTGTTCTACTATTGAGATACTCATTAATTCAAACTCTTTCTGAGGTATTTTTGGGATGACCATGGCCATTTTGACAAAGAATGTGCGTTTCCATTGCAACGTTATTAAACAGAAACAGCTTGGGGATGCTCTTCCTCTTTTGGGCTGTAATCGAAGTTTTCTGTTCCGTGTGCAGGTGTTGCTTTGAGTGTTAGCGGTTCTGTGGCGCTGACTAAAGTGTCTGCTGGGTAGGTGTGCTCTGAGTGATGACGGGACTCGACAGCATGCTGGCAGTGGGGTTGTTGGGTGGCTCTCCAAGGCGAATGGCGGAGCTCATGTTTTGTCACTGACACTCACCTCTGTGTGGCCATGAGGGCAGGATCATGGCATTTGCTAAATGCCATGAATAAATGCGAACACTCTACCTGACATGTGCAGCTCTGTGATTTGAGTTCCGTGCCACTCAAAGTCTTCATTTATAGCACAGGACAGTTTGTGGGCTATCAGTTTACTATCAGTGACTGTTATACTGGATCACACGTTTAGAATAAATGAATTTAGAGGTATGAAAATGGATATCAGTTAGAATCTGTATCGATTGTGAAATGTTACAACTGATAAACTGACAACTGATTACAACTGACAACTGATAAAATCCATTCCAGTGCTTTGAAGTAAAATATATTTATTAACTTCAGGCCAAAATGAAACTTCTAGGCTCTTTTTTAAACAGAAATGAACTTAACCAGACTTGTTTTAGTGTTTGTTTTAATGGTTCTATTCCACTTCTGTGTTAATAGTACAGTGTACCTTCAAAGTAATCATGAACAGAACTGACACAATTACCGAATTAGTATCTATTGCTCAATTTGGAGATTTAATTGATTGAATTTACGTGCGTGATGAATCGAGTTAGTGATTGCTTTTATCACCCAGATCACCTCTGTGTGCATCACTAAAAGAGAAGAAACAATAATAAAATAATCAAACTTAAATGTCTTCTGTTAGAAATTGCATGTGCATAATTAATGAACCGACAAAGTAACTTCTTGTCAACCCTAATTATCAATAGTGCTTGTTGAATCATTTGAATATTAATCGAATAAATTGTTTGTGAAGTTGATGTCTTGAGATCTAGACTCACTCTAGACTCAAATTTTAGTGGAATACATTTAAGTTTCATTATTTTATTATTGTTTCTTCTCGTTCAGTGATGCACACACAAAGGTGATCTGGGTGATAAAAGCAATCACTAACTCGATTTATCATGATCATAAATTTCAATCCATTAAATCTCCAGATTGAGTAATAGATATTCATTCAGTAATTGTATCAGTTCTATCCATGATTACTTTGAAAGTACACTGAATTATCAATAGTTCTTGTTGAATCATTTGAATATTAATACATTTCTTGTGCAGTTGATGTTATGAGATCTACACTCATTAATCCTCGAACGATTAGATATTAGTGAGATGTAAGTCGACTTTGTGTCTTCAAACTTTCCAGAGTGTGTCTGCAAGCCAAGGAGCAGATGTTGAAGCACCTGCTTATCCAATATTTCCACTCTGTATGCCTTCAGTCTGTCCCACTCATGAGCACATGCCTTCAGAATCTGTTCCATTCTGCCTTGGCAACTGAGGACGAGTATTTAAAAAAATAACCATGCTTCCAGAACAGCGCTAGACTCAAAAGAGCCCTAATTTCCACTGACCTTTCTTGCCTGGATTCTTTAGTTTCCTGCCTCAGCGAGATCACATCCTCTCTGTTACAGAGCGCAATTTGAATGGCCCCTTTTCAGGTGGGTGGTGAGTGCTTTGGGTTTATTTTGTCTCTCTGAGCTGCAGTATGATGCAGCGAGCTGCTGACTTTGTGTGACTCGCTGAGGCCCATCTGTTACCACAGAGCTCCTTCGACTGTTGACTGCCATGCAGGATTATGTCATCCCATTGACCTTCAAATTGCTTATCCCTGCCTCTAATCCAATCACTGTAGTACGCTAACCCTCTGACCTCTCAGGAGCAGGGAGGTTAAGAGACCCTTTTTTATTAATTGTGCTTTTATCAACAGAGACGCCAGACCGTGTTTCACGGATGTACACGCAAACATGGCTGAGTTCTTTCTGCCTGTTCTCCTCTGTTTAGAAACGATGGAGTAAGAGCCTGCAGATATCAGGTTTCCACTCCTCATTCTAGGCCAGGGTCGTCTCTAGAGGCCGAGGTTTCTTTGTTGTGACTGTATGAGGGATACCATGAGATACCAAAGGCATGATAGCATCAGCACTTCAGTCTGCCGTCCCATAGCAACATATGAAGAAGGCTCTGTGTATCTCTCCCTGTCTTTTTAGTGGCAAGACATAGAAGCAATGGACTGTAGTAAGAGAGATAGTCCCTCAAACGGCGCCATTTCAGTGTATCCATCACGGAACCGGGCTGTTGGCTATACGTATTATTGTCATTGGTTATTAAAAGTGGGAAAGGCAGTAAACAATTTCACACCTCACTGATTTTGCCTTACTGAAGCTTTGATGTGGAGGCACCACTCTGTCCTCCAGATTTAGAGAATGATTCCCACAAAGGGAACCCAACAGACTGCATATTTTTGCTGCATGACTGTGTTATTAGACTGTAACTCAATGCTGGGTCTATAACCACACTTTTCAGCAGAGGACACAGCTGCGGCTGAGCAGCGTTGACTCAGGCCATCTAGCCACTTGGCCTGCCTGGATGACTTGACTGAAAGTAATTAACCCCATTAGTAACTAGAGTTGGGGGAAAAATCGATTCAGTTATGGATCACCATTCTTTTGAACTTCACAATTTATTTTTATTCTTTGGTTGAATTTGGGGTGAAGAAATATTGTTTTTGAGAGATTAAAGTGTTATAAGGAGTAGGCTATAGTTAATTGGTACTTGCCTAGAGGAGCAATCTCACCTCAGACAGTGATGTCTAGGAACTCTTATTTTGAAGTGTGAGTATTCACAGCCAGCCGTTTTTTCTTTGAATTCTGATTTTAAAAATATTATGTTAAAATTCATACTAGTGTATTTGAAATTACTATTAATACTATTAATGTTGTCTAAAAAAATTGATTCTCAGATACTAATCGATACTAAAATTTAGTATCAAGTTCTATGTCAATTAGCACTGGTATCGATACTTAAATGCCAGTTTTGCATCTGCCGGTTCACAGAAATTGCAAGCAGACTACAACAATTTTCAACAGTCATTGCAGCTGATAGACCCTCCCCCGGCTACCTGGAGGACCCAGTGTTTACATGATAGCTGGCATGATGTGCCACTTTTTTTCCTCCATAGAGAGCCAGCGGAAGCTTTGGGGGAGCTTTGGGACTTTGGCTGTCTACGGAGGAAAAAAGTGGCACACATCGGCCGGGGAATCCACCTAGCACCACGAAATTTTTCACGGACCCTCAGCTCCCCCAGACCTATCGAATGTGGCTGGTGGCAAAGCTCTCCTCCACGCAGAACCGGCTTGTTGGCCCCATGAGCACGAACTGTCACTAAACCTGTCAGTTAACTGGCGAGGTGAACCAGGTGTTTCTGAGCAGGGAAATCACCAAAACGTGCTGGACCACGGCCCTCCAGCCCAGTAAGCTGTATTACCTCTATTCCCTTGTCCCCCACCGTCCGAACAAATATTCAGTCTGTCCCTGAGTTCGTCTCTCTATCAGGTCAGAGTTTAGGATGAAAAGAACTCCATGCCTAAGTAAATAGGAAAGGGAGACACCTGGCATCCTGCATGACATCATAGCGCCTGGGCTGCAACATGCACTGAAGAATGAGATGTAGGAATAGCCCATTTGCACTTACATGTGTTACAACAGCTGCAAATCTCTCCCTCTCTCTCTCCCTCTGTTCTCTCTCTCTGACTGCTGTGTGTACAAGTGTTAGATTTTGGACAGCATGAGTGATTTCCTTGTTCCTTTGCTTTTGCTGGTTGATTATTTGTTTGACACCGTGTGACTGCACGACTAACAATAAAGACAAGGCCGAGGCCGAAGCCTTTTTCAAATTTTCTTTGTGAAACGTTGCCTTGTTTCCTGCCTTTTGCTGACAGCATGAGATAAAATTGTGCTTTTAAGTCCCTAACCCTGTACTACTGTCTGATGTTGCTATGGAAATCTTTCATATTCGCTAGTTAAATGCGATGGTGCATATATATTTAATGTCGTTCGACTCCTTTTTTTTTGCCCCAGTTTTTCTCATCAGTGGCACCTATTTTGCAATTCACTAATTCACAATGCACCTTTCGGTTCTAATGTCTCAATATACTCATCTCTAAGCCGGGCACGATTTCCCTGCATTTTCCTTTCTTTTCAATGTCTCCCCACCTCCGCCCCTGTGCTCTTTCACTGTGGATGATTTCACTACATACTTCAAGTCGAAGGTCACCAGCATCCGCAGTTCCTTCACTCGTCGGCCTGTCACAATAAACAGTTCCCACACAAATGACATAACCAGTTCTGCAGTAAAGCTGAAGTCCTTAAACATCTAAGTATGGCACTACCCACTTGACGCAAGCTCTTGCTCAGTGGAAGCTCCATGCTGCTCCTTTAGTTAGATCTCCAGCAATCTAACTCCCGCTTTTGACCGCAGACATAAGACCTTTCTGGCTTCTGATCACTACTTAGTCACAACTGCAATGTGTTTTCATGCTTTGCTTCATAGAGCGACCAAATTATTAGTCCTTGTGCATCTTTTCATTGATTGATTAGCCAGGCACCCCCTATATGCTCACTTTGCATTGGTCAGATTTATTTTTTTCTCAGGCCTGGAACTCAAACCAAAAACTGTATAATAAAAAACATTCAATTCATATAATAAATGTGGGACAATTAGTTGATCAATGGCTTGAATGAATAACTGCTAGTCGACTATAATATCATGATCTCCATTCTAGTAGTTCAAAATAAACCTGTAGAGCAACATATGACCTCACCATCGTTTCTTTTCTCTCTCCTCTGAGAGCGTGACTGTTCTCGATATTGACTCACTGGACAGAGATAAAAGTCTCAGCTGGTTTAATAAATGTAAATAAATGTAAATGTCATGCTCATGCCTCTCTGCCACATGGCAGTGCTAATACAAAGGGCCAAAGTCCAGCACAGGCCTCTGCTGAAGTCGGCAGTAGTTGAATATGTTACTGAATTATTACCAACAGAGCTAAAGAGATTTGCCCTACACTTCCTATGATTCTAGATTTCTCTCTGAGCCTCTGCAGTGCAGTAGGAACAGGGCCATCATAGAATGTTCTGTACAAGCAAGGAGAAATGCAGAATGTTCCTGGCTTTAGGCGGCACAGTTAAACATCCTATCTGTCTGACCATACCTCTGTCTGCCTGTGTCAGTCCTGCATTCTTCTTGTGCAGGAATGCAGTCATGTGGTCTCCTCTGGCCACCGTGTTTACATCAGAGCGCCGCTCACAAACAATGTGCTTGTGTTTTGGCTCCTTTGGAGATCTGTTCCTCTGGGGTTTGACAGGCAGTAACATCACCTCTTTCAAAGCCATGCTACTCTCAGGGGCAGGCATCGCCGAACAGTTCATACTCTTCCAGCAGAGAGAGAATAAAAGATATGGAGAGCGCAAGAGAGTCACCTCTTTTGTTTGAGCAGTCCTTAGAGACCCTGTAACCCGGAATCAATACTCTTTTCCCTGTCGCCCTCTTCAGAGCAATCGATTTGGCACCTTTCCCACACTCTCATAATAATCATAATGTTCTCTTATTTCACCAACAAGTAAACCAAAAAAGTGCACTAGCAAAATTTGGAATTTAGCAGGCAAATCAATTTGGGAATAGTAGAAGGATGGATGCATGAGGCCTTTGGTCTTTTTTGGAATTTAAAACCAAAGTCATGAGTTATTGGGAGTTATCGTTCTAACTCTGCATTAACGTTTGTGCTGAACACAAAAGAAAAGGGACCGCAGTGTTTAGACCAGTGGCAGTGAGGAATTTGTGTGGATATTAAGCCAACTGGAATTTGATATGGCCAAGAGCAGAAGGCATTCACACTATTTGCAGAATCTGAAATGGTGCTGTTAAGCCCCAGCAGTATTTGGGTGTGTCTTCAGACCAATTCCAACTTTTACTAACGACACATGAAGCCAGATGCATAGGAATGTGCGACTTTCTCCAGGTTTATATGAGTGTCAGATCCTGCAGCATGAGATGTACGGTCCCTTTGATCTCAGATTTACAGAGGGAAAGACACTGCTCAGGACCTTTCCACACAAACAAAGGGGGGCGGAGGGGGGGAAGGGAAATGGCTGCCTCACACTCGCTGTTTTCAATTTTACATTCCCCACATGGGGAAGAATGTGCCTTTATGTTTTTAAATTTTGCCTTGTGCTGTTTAAACATTAGCTGCTGTGGGTTTTCGCATTTTAATCCCTGAAAAAAGAGACGAGGGCTAAGTAGAGGAGTAGTACGTTTATGGGGGTACTGCAACAATTTACTAAGCAAAGGAGTGAGGCAGAATGAAGCATGGGAGAAGGGAAGGATGAAGGAGTGCAAAGTGAAAGAATTTGTGCGACAGATGCTGAAAGGCTGTCGTTTGGGTCTCGGTCCAAACCGTTGTTGCAACTGTAGAACTCCACCCCACCCCCCAAAAACTCCTGCCAGAGGGACTTCAGATGCAGGAATTCAGCAGTAATTTGAGAAGAAGAAGTATCATGCCTGACCAACATATTTTACACACACACATATACATAAACACATAGAAAGAAGAGACAGAGAGAGGCACATGAGTCAGAGGAGATCGCCTGCTGCTTTCCTCTGCACTCTGCTTCTCTGGAGGCAGGCCCTCGCCTTTAATTATTCAGCTAAGGCAGCCAGAGGCCCTGTCTCTGAGACTGTGGCCACTTTAAGGCCTGCGGATGACAATGCGCTCTATTCATAGGCCGCCTCTGTGCAGGCCCTTTTTTAGAGCTCAGGAGCATGTGAAGTCTTCGGTATGAGCGCGCCCGAGTTCTGTCTTATGGGAACGCGTTTTTGTGTAGATCTCCAGGGTGTGGACTTTGCCATCAGCTACTTTGAGTTGAGTCATGGGTTTTCTGTGCTCGTTGAAAGCTGTCTCTGAGATCCACACTGTGACACAGCTTAATATTTGATTCCTTCTATAGGCTCACTTGTCTCAGTTTTTTTCTTATCTATGTTTCTGAGTATCATTAAATGTACCACAGGTAGTCCTGTTCTTGCTGATGGAAGTGATGATTATTTTGTCCTTTAAAGACTGGGTATATGGCTATTAAGTTCTGCTTCGCTGGTATCACCCCTTACAATCCTCCCATTTGCTCAGTTTATCATTTGATTGTTGCGTGCCCTGTTTTGAGACTGCCCTTTGTTAGAGCCATCAGCTCTGGTGATTCTGGTCCTGTTCATCATCCTTTCAGCCCACGGACCACTTCTCCTCAGCAGCTTCACTAACGGAAGCAGTTTGATCCCATCGTGTGAAGCTCTGTAGGTAATTAAGGTGTTCGTCTCAATGTACCGCGAAGCGCAGGCTCTTTCATCCTGTCCTTTATCGCAGTGTGGGTGCGCTTAGAAAGAGCCGCTTGCCCAGCTCTGTGGCTGAGATAAGCACGAGTGTGCACCAGAACCGCCCCGTATCAGCCCGGCCTGCAGCCCACACTCGCTCACCGATCGCACCGCTGATCCTGCTTTCATCCACAAAGAGCAAAATGACGTCTTACTGAAGGAATTAAGTACCCACCCACCCCCTTCTCATTTACTGTAGCATCAGTAACCATATGTGCCCAAACAAACTACTGACACAAGTGTTTCCACACTAACAAACACCAGCCTACCATAGAGGACTGTTTGAAGTGGCAGGGTGGAATTGGTGCTGGACACAGAAACACTTTGAGGTTTCAAATCAGTTGGATTTAACTGGCCGTTTCATGTTTTTCATGTTTTAATAGTACCGCCAAACTAAAGTGATTTGGATTTTGCCAGATGGATGCTTACTTGGCAAGGCGCTGTTGACAGACGCTGGCATTTTACACCTGGTATCTTGGAGGGCGATTTGGCATCGGGCAGTCTGCTTTTGTCCTGCTGCGCCTCTCAGGGCAGGGCTGCATATCCCAGGCCTAGATACACTAGTGGTCTACAGGGGATTGTTAACTTCAGCCAGGTTCTCATCTGGTGGGCAAAAGGCTTTTTTCTTTCATCATTAATTGATATTGTGTTTTACAGTTTCTCTGTCAACCTATATATGTATTATATATATATAAATACAGTAAACCCTTACATTTGTGGGGGTTAATCCAAACCGTGAACGGTAAAAAAAATAATATTTTTTATAATTTTTATAGTCTAAACCCTAAATATGCCCCCAATTATGCTCCCAAAATACTTTTGTTAATTTTCAACTCAGCCTAATATATGACCCTTAACATTTTACACTGAACTCCTGCAGTACTAGAATGTAAATAATGATGTTACCCCTGTATAGGCAGTACTGTAATTCATGCACGAGTGTTTTCTTTGGTATGTGCTGTCGATTTCTGCACTATAAGCTAGTAAATACAGTAATAAATGAATTTAATAAAAATACAGCTTTTTTTTCATTTTGTCATGAAAAAAGCAAAAATGAGGAGGATATCTGCAGTTTCCACGAATTTGCGGGGGTTTCCGCAAACAATGATAGTTCAATTTCAAGAAAAAATCAGTGAATGACTGAAGCCACAAACTCTGAACTCGAATTTGTGGGGGGTTACTTTACATATATATGCATATATCACATTTTTGATATAATGTATGTAGTGGTCTGTCTTTGGCATTTTCAAGCATGATTATGGCATACATATTTATAAGCAACATTGCTAATTTTTGATAGGCTCCATCGTTAATACTTACTATGCCATATAAAGGCACAGTCCTAATATACATGCTTACAGAACACATACTTCCACACATACTTCCCTGCCATCACCCTGCGATGGCCACCCACCACCTTACTCTCTGTTTTTAGATAGTTCTGTTCCTGTGCAGCCTTTGTATCTGAGCTTGACCAAGGGGCTGCTTGCTTCCATGCCGGGGGCCTCTCGAAACACACAGATATCAGACTTCAAGAAGACGTCCCTTTTTCAGGAAGTAATTGTAGATAAGAGTGATCCTTTTCCCTTTTCCTTCTTCTTTTTTATTTCCAATGGAGCCCTTTTTATCCATTGGAGGATTCTGTGTCTCAGAAGGGAGACTAAGCTGCTTTAATACTTGGTCATGGCTGATCGCCACTGGTACTTTGCAGGCCCCCAGTGAAAGTCAGTGGAAAAGGCGACTTAACAGAAAGGACTGTGAGTGTAAAGCACAGTGGTGGACAAAATCTTAAAGACATGACATGATGTTTTGAATAATTGTCACGATGCACACTGTGTCATGTATTTTTTCCCTTACTTACAGATGTGGGTCATTTTAAGTAAAAATCCTCACCAGGAGGAAACTTCCTGGCTTCTCTAGTTTGCCTAAACCACCAGCTGAGATATCAAGGCATTTGGAACAAAGTCCAGTTCAGTATTTTTACTTTCTGGCCGTAAAATATCCACGTCTGCTGGCATCCAGAGTGCACAAAGAACCGGTGCTACCATCAAAAACTGTGTCAGTATTTGAGACACTGCACAGCGCTAAATCAAGTCGAACAAGACCAATTTGTTCTGTTTCGCAATAAAACATGCATGGCTTTCTTTAAGCCGAAAATATATCGAGACATACTGTGAAATAATTTGGCACGACAGCAATAAGTATCAACATGTTGCCGGGCTCTGGGAAGGCGTCAGCTTGGTGGGGGGCTTCGAAAGCACTGCGCACCACAACCGGAACGTGGAATATGGAATGTGTTCCGCGTGATAATGCAATGTCGTGACCTTGGGCTGGGTTGACATTTAGTTAAGCAGTTCGTCAGCCTCCCACGTGGAGCCCCAGCAAATGTGGACACTTGTTAGGAGACAGTATGGCTAAGAAGCTTTGTAACATTGCCATCTCTGTGTAACAAAGGGCTCGCTCTATTGTAGCTCCTTCTCTGCTGCCCCCCCACCTTTCCTGGTTCATTTCAGGCATATGAGGCGTGTATTGTGAGTGTGTGATGGATAGCCCTATTTTCAGCATTTCAGGCACGGCCGCTCACATTAACCGGCATGCAAGCTGGGGAGGTCAGGTTGAAGAGGCAGATGAGGTTTAAAGGAACAATGTTTCACGACACATAGATACACACACATGCACTCTCACACAGACATGCCCAGTCATCAGTGCACACATGCGGTTTCTGCAGCATGTCGGCTGTGTGGCCGCTGGCCCTGCGTAATGTGCATGTTAAAAGGCCCTTTCTCTGGTGCACACAAAGACAGCAGGGGGGATAGTATTACTGATCCTGCCCTCCACACCTCGCCCAGCCCTGGAACATACGTCTGTTTCTCTCTCTCTCTCTTTCCTGCCTCTCTGTGTCTTTCTGATTTTTCTCATTTTCTCCCTTTTTCAGTTTTTCCTATCTCTCTCTCTCTCTGTTTACCTTTGTGTTTTTACTTTCTCTATTTGTCTCTTTCTTGTGCTTTCTCTTTCTTTCTCTCTCTCTCTCTCACTCTTTTTCCTCTTTGCCCTGTGCAGCCAGGCGTGGCTCCCTGTTCTCGCTCCCCTGGTGTTAGATTACTGTGTTGCTCTATGGGGCCACTTTCTATGTGTCTGTGTGTGTGTATGTGTGTGTGTGTATGTGTGTGTGTGTGTGTGTGTGAGTGATTGTCCAGTATGAAGAATGTGTTTGTCAGCTGTGGGACTCTTGAACCCATTTTGCACTCCAGAATCTCCCAGAAGCCTCAGTGTAAGCCCTGTTGGTGGTGCATACACAGTCACTGTACGGATTTTCATTCTGCTTTGAGTTCACCTTCTTTTTTTTCTGTGGAGTCATGTTTGCTTTTTCTTTTTGGGTTATTAATCCAAACTGCTATTTAACTTGTTGCTTTTGTTTCATTAGCTTTTTCATTTCGCATATACATGCTAAGTTTCTGCGGTTTGACCAGCAGGGGCTATTACAATGACCTGAATACGAAGACGTTGGTTTAACGTGGATGTAAAGTGAACTGGCAGAAATGAGATGACAGTTTGCACAATGACAATGCAAATTTATTGAATGCATATACGCTTGATTGCCTGTCATTTATTTTAATGTTACAATGGCACCAGTCACTATGTGGAATGTAGTAGTCAACTAGTGAACAGTGTGTTGAAAGAAGAGTTGGAAGATCAAAAATGAGCGACCTTGGCAAGGGCCGGATTGTGATGTCTAAAGGCTTGCAGCATTTTCAAAACAGCGGGTCTTGTCGAGTGTTCATGGTATGCATTTCAAAGTACCAAGCAAAAGTGGTCCAATAACAGACAACTGGTAAAGCGCAGGGCTCCAAACAAAGTAAAAACCTTAGGAGCCATTGACTCCTAAACACAAAATATTTGGGAGCCGAAAATTTTTTTTCGGAGCCATAATCTTTATCAAATGTGATATAAATAACAAAATCTGCTCATTGTACATTTTGTCTCTAGTCTTACCCTGTATAAAGAGCATTAAAATGGAACACGAAATCACGACATAGACTAAATAATTGCCAAAGTAAAACATGGTGTTTCTTGTGTAGTTAATGTTTATTTTTCTTATATTTTTGAATACGCTCTGCAACAAGTTGCCAGGTCATGTGAAACTTTTCAAATGAAACTCAATCTGTCAACACTGCACTCGATAGGAATGTGTCATCGCAAAAGTCGGTCCTTTGATTACATTTTTGAAAACCAAGAGTTGTCTGGGAGCCAAAAGAGCCAGATCTTCTAGGTGATCTGATCCAAATGATCCGACTCTTTAAAAAGACACAACATTCCCATCACTAGCTTTATACAAGAGCCTTACTACAATCACATGATAGTGCAGTAGGAACAGAGACTCTGGTTGAGCGTATCTGCACATAATTATGTCCCTTTTCTTGTATTTTTAGTTATTTCAATTTCTCTCGGTTGTGAGAGACAATTGTCATTGGCAGCTAAAATAAACTTTAAATAAATACATAATCTAGTCGCATTGGTGACAATTTTAGTCGCCATCTGGGGTCCTGAAAGCGACATGGGCCCCCAAAGCTCATTAATGTTTGTAGTGGGTGTCAGAACACAAAGTGTATCACATCTTGCTGCATATGGTTCTTTGTAGCTGCAGACCGGTCAGAGTGCCCATACTGACCCTGCACTGCTGAAACAGTGGACATGTAATAATGTTGCCTGGTCTGATGAAACATTTTCTTACACATAATGTGGAATAGAGACACTGGCATGAACTATAGGAAGAATGCAAGCCAATAGAGGCAATGTGATGTTCTGCCCAGACTTTGGATCATGGCATTCATGTGGACGATACTTCAAAGAACATGATGAAGAGTTCAGTGTGTTCACTTGGCCTCCAGATTCCCCAGATCTCACTCCTGTCAAGCATCTGTTGATGTTCTGGACAAACTAATCCAAACAAATCCAACCCATGTAGACCCCACCTCATAACATAAACTTAAAGAATTTGCTGCTAATGTGATGGTAGAAGATACCACATCACACCTTTACAGATCTTGGGAAGTCCATTTGTTGATGAGTAAGAACTGCGTTGGAGTTTTAATGATACGGCTCATTGTTGTTTTTTTATTTATTCTTTAAACCTTCACGGCCATTTTTGTCCATTATTGATCTTTGAATTTGTATTCAATCACAATAAATTGCAGATGACCTGATTACTAATAACACTTATTTTAAACATGAGAGAATCATTACCCCATGAACCTGTTTTGCTTGTTGTGGCCGTTTCTGATTGGGATGGCTATCTTAGTCTGATCACAGGACAGTGAAGTGCTTCAGATGTCGGAGCACTTTGGGTTGAACACTGTTTAAATGGCCCGAGGATTCATCCCTCTTCAGTGGATCTGACGTAGTTGATCACAATGGACGCCAGTGTCTGAGGTTTTGTTCACCACAGGGGAACATTCCTGGCCTTATTGGCTGTGTCAGCCCAGCTCTCAGGGTTTGCTGAGGGAGGGCTGTCATCTACAGTGTTTTCAATATTAGCTTCCCATGTGAAAACAAGCTCTAATTCCGTACAGATAATCTCTGGATCTTTACTGTCATTCACAAACAGTTCCAGTTTGCACTCCCAAGTCTGTTTTCACTCCTACACTTATTTTAATAGAGTGGTGTTTTCCTTTGTGCATGTGATGGGTATTGGCATTGACATCAATACTGCCTTTGTCCTCCGCATGTGACTTGGAGGCTGGAATTAAGATGAATTAGGTAGAGAAGGCCAGTCATCATGAAATGGACCCTGTAATCCTACTCTTGATTAAGCCTCCTGTGTCCATGTTGACGTGAGTTTATGGCTTGTCTTGGAAACAACATTGTGTGTTGTAACTTGAGGCTCACTGTCTTTTTGCTGGCCTTCCACGCTGTGACATAGTCCAGTAACCCGACAAGCACCAATGACCTCCAAACAGGGCCTGTAAAAGAACCAGGCTAATCTCTCAATCACCCTGTGAAGTGGTTATAAAGGGCATTTGAACTAGTAGGATTTAGAGGTAAATACAGGGAAAGAAGGCTGGGAGGAAGAGACTCATCCATGCTAATTATTGAAACATTACATAATGGTAACTAATGCATAGATCATATAGTCGTGGCCAAAAGTTTTGAGAATTACATAAATATGGGAAATTGGAAAAGTTGCTGCTGAATTTTTTATAATAGCAATTTGCATAAACTCCAGAATGTTATGAAGAGTGATCAGATGAATTGCATAGTCCTTCTTTGCC
>JBBJLR010000001.1:7242936-7254296 GCA_037577145.1 Brachypetersius gabonensis | reverse complement strand
ACACACACACACACACACACACACACACACACACACACACACACACACACACACACACACACACACACACTATCTTCCTTGTTTCCTCTTTCTGTCACATACATACACTAATACAGTGTGGGGGGCTGCTGAGGGATTTTGGATGAGACAGATGTTACCAGCATAAATGCTGATCTCCCTGTCTCTTTTTCTCTGTCTCCTTCTCTGTCTCTCTCTCCTTTTCTCTGGCATTATTTCCTTGTTAGCTGTCCCTACCCCTTACTGTGTGTTGATTAAAAACGCAGCTTTCGTCCCTGCCTCCCCCCAGCAGTGAGTGAGTGAGTGAACGATTGACCTTTACCTGAGTCATCTCTCCTCGGCCTCTCCTATTATTTTTATAATAGTTCCTTTGATTAGCGCTCGTCCTTATGCGAGGCCACCTACACCGCTCCCGTTTTTCATCCTCACATCCTCCCGATTCATCCTCACATCTGCCTGCTCCCCATTCAGGAAAGATTAGTCTAATGGCAGACTCATTCGCCTGGTGACAGCGCATTTCTGCCAAAACCAGACGCAGACTTTTCCCCAAATGCGAAAGAAAAGCAATAAGTGTGAGCAGCGAGGGCTGGAACTAACAACAACATTGATTACCAAAATATGTTGGCATGGCTTTTTATTGTTGATGCGTTGTTTACTATCTTCTGTAATGCTGCGTAATATTTATCATGCATGTGGCCAGTTTAACTGTTCTCAGCATATGAAGTATTAGCCACACTGTGGTTTTGTTAATCATGCTAAACATTGGCTGACTTAAACATGAAAAAATCTGAAGTATGCAAGATCCAGAAAGTCCTCAGTGTAGGCATGGTTATAGTTAGGATTTTGCGGATGCCTGTATCAGTACTGATATTGCTTATTGATAATAATACATTGTGTTACATTCGTCTGGCAGATGCTTTTATCCCATATGACTTCAGGACGGTGGGAGAGCCAGAGGAGAGTACTAAGTGCTAAATCTTGTGCTAAAGAAGAGGGAGTGCTTTCTTATCTGTACCACTCTCCACAATTTGGTACAGAAAATAATGGCATCATATGAAATCCTACAAGATTCAACAGTTACTTTGGAGAAATAACAAGCTAAATTGTTTCCTGAGCTTCCTGTGTATATAATATGGGCGGGTCAATCACTACAAAAGTCTGGTCAACAAGTGTCGGATCTTACCGATCCAATCTAGCATCAGCCATTTGAAAATTCCAGCTATAGTAGAGTGCATTAACGCAGAAATAGCGGGACCATTCATCCAGGATCGTATCCATATTTTGGTATTGGTGACTCAGAAACTATCACCAAATTAATAGCAGTTCTTTATACTCATTCCCACCACAGTGTGGTAAAACGAAAGCACCCATCCAGCCCTGTTGTGTTGGGGTGGAGTAATAATAATATATTTCCAAAACGGAACATGTTTTTAAAATATGTTTTCTACTTTAAACACCTTCAGTTTACAGTGTGGCCTTTATACACTACAGAAGCTGATTTACCTAAAATACATAGGGAACCTCAGAAAAAAGAGTACTCAGTTGACCATAGGCACTGTGTAGTACATCTGTGTCCTCCCCCATCCACTTTATTCTAATTGTTACATCCTAACTAGTGTGTGTATGTGAGGTGGAGCCAGTGTTGGTTGGGGGTGGAGTGAAAGCTGTTTTTTCCCTAACAGTCCAGAGTCCATTACTGCTGTGTGTAAACAGCTCTTTTATTGCTGCACCTTCAGATGCAACAGAGCGCAGACGTGAGCGAGAAGTGACTGGTACATGCACCGCCTGTCTCCTCCTCTTTCTGTCTCTTTCTCCCACTCTCTCTAGTCTGCAGAGATGTGTGCATGCATGTGTGTGTGTGATCCAACTCGATCTGTAGGTCTTCCCTCCATCCCCTACTGATTTACAAGCTGATCCATTTGACTGTAATTGTTTTATTAGCTTGCTAATGGTTGCTAGCGCTGTAGCTGCACCGGAGCATCGACTCCCTGAGCGACTGTCGGAGTCAGATGTTTACTGCTCTTGTCCCCTAGTTAAGTGTGAGCTAGATCCGAGCATCGGCTCAACACCATGGTGACCCGAAGGACTCGACAGTAATGGTTTTTAATTTGATTGAGGGGAGTCTCATACAATGGAGCATTCCATCAGCTTCTTTACTGAGCCCTGCTAGAAGTGTTCCAGCTCTCAGTGCCAACATACCACTTACAGACGAGGGGTGGGGATAGAGGGAAGAAAAGATTGCGTAGAGTGAAGCAGAGAGAGAGAGAGAGAGAGAGAGAGAGAGAGAGAGAGAGAGAGAGTAAAATATATGGATAGAATAAAAAAGAGAGAGAGTAAAAGATAGAGAAGGAAAGATTGCATAAAGTGAAGTAGAAAAAAAGAGAAAGGGAAAGAATCAAAGATTGAGAAGGAAAGCTTGCATAGAGTGAAGTAGAGAGAGATGTAGAGAGTGAGAGAGAGAGAGGGAGAGAGAGAGAGTGAAGGGTAGAGAAGGAAAGATTGCACTGAGTGAAGCAGAGAGAGAGAGAAAGAGTGCAAGAGTAAAAGATAGAGTGGGAAAGACTGAATCGACTGAAGTAAAGACAGATAGTAAGAAAGAGGGAAACAAAAAACAGATGAGAAAACGGTAAGACAGGTAGAGGGAGACACATAGAGGGAAGAGAGACCAAAAAAGAAGGGGAAAGGAGTAGAAGGAATAGAAAGAAAACCAGAGGGAAAAAGAACAGAAAGATCTCCAAAGTGCTGGCTGCATGATGCACATTGATTATTTGCCTCTTTGGCCAAGTCTCAATAGGATGGTCTTGTTAAAAGCGTCTGCCCGACCGCCGATGATTTACAGCAGGGCAGGGGCGGTGAGCAGGAGCTGCACCGAAATAAGCCCCTAACAGTAGTGTCTCTGTGGACACCTAATATATGCACAGATGACTGGATGTGATTTGTGCATGTACTTAAAGTGATTGCTTCTCCAGGATAGACCCTGTGTGAACAGTAGTATTTGGGCACCAATATGTTTTAAGCACTGCAGGTCCTTGAACGCTTTAGTAGATTTTCATGATGGCATCGGAATCATGTCGGCACTGACAGATCATTTCTTTAGGAAAATGGATGCGGTGACCGTGATATTGATGTCTTGATTTCAACAGATATTTACTTTAATTTACTTTTAGATTTGCGCTTTGAGTGTTTACTGTATTCCTGAAAATCACAATGTTTCAACATTGCTGGGCTGTTATAGCCCAACTGTTTGCACTTAATCCATATTACTGCATTTGTATCTAGTTCTTATTTCTCAGTTTACACGACACTGTATCTGATCAAATGTTGGACAGTTTTGAACTACTGTTTCTCGAAATGATGAATGGATCTGTAGGTGATTCCCTAATAACTGACAGATTTTTAACATTTTGACTGAAATGTTAAAGATTAGCATCCAGAAATGTTAAAGATTAGCATTTTTAATAAAAAAAAGCTGCCAAGCTGACATAATATCTCAAGGCAAATATCCTGACAGCATGAACATTCTTAAACTGTACCTGTAATTAATAACTGAATGTAATTTTGTCAAGAAATGTAAGAGGGTATTGATAAAATCTGCTTTGAATAGGATGAACCTGAACTGACACAAAATGCAGTTTATGTAAAATAAAGTTGCTTAAGTTCACAGTCCTCAACATCAGAGAACAGTCGGTCATTCAGTGCAGTGCATTTTATTATTTTTTAGCTGTACTTTGCACGTCTGTTAAAAACCCTGGCTACATTCTTTCTGCTGCTGTGCTCTGTGTGCATTGTATTTTCTGTTGTGTGTTGCATGAGATTTGCCCTGCAATGAACTGGTGACCTGTCCAGAGTGTTACACTGGCCCTGTGACCCCTGTGACCTCTGGAAAAAGGCTCCAGCACCCCCACCACACTGGTTAAGAGTAAGTGGTTCATTATAATAATAATAATAAAAGGCGGGACAAGATGTTCAAGTGGTGTCAAATCTGCAAAGGAGAAGTTCTTAGTTGTTGTAGAAAGGTAGCAAAATTTTTTATTAAAATGTATGGTTTTAATTACGATTAAAACTGTTTGTTAAAAGAGAAGTTTGGTGAGAAATGGACCTGGGGTGTATTGAAACATGATAACAAGTATAACCTTTTGTCGAGTAGCCCACCTTCATTCTCCCCGCCGGCATTCCGAAACACAACACTTTTAGTCGATGCTAACCTGAAGACTCTACTAGGCTGATAATGCTAGCGCATGGGGCATTTAGTAGCCATTGCAGATAAATTGCTAGTTTTACACCATTAACAAGGCTCAAAGTAGCTTCACTCTTCATTTCTAAAATTCTGAGGCCCTGACATTTAAAATGAGGCATTGAGAACTTTAAGACACTTTATAAAGACAGTACCTTCAGGGAATTTTCAGGTCGCCACCATCTTGAAATTAAGGCTGATAAGTCAACTGACGAGCACGAAAGAAACATTCAGCTACACGTGAATACTCCCATTAGTTGTAGACTGGAGTTGGTGCAACAGGAGTCCATGCACAAATCCATGCATTTCCACGGAATTAATTTGGCAGTCTGAATTAAACAGCAGTATTTTTCTACCACTCACTAGCTTTTGAAGCTTAACTATATTCACATATTTCAAAGAGAGATGTTTCCTTTATGATGTATTTTGCCCAAAGTTTTTCTGCCGTGGCCGAGCTAAGCTGATTCGAGGCACATTTAGTACCTGACTGAACTCTTCATGGTGCATTTTCAATGGATTATGGTAGAAGAAATGTCTGTGTGAAGGTTAGGGAAATGATGGTATTGCAGGATATTTAAACTCCTCAGAAAAAAAACACTGCCAGACACTCTGCAGTCAGATCATTTTGAAGGCTGGTGTTTTGTGGGTGCTCACCTCTGAGGTTCAGGCTGCGGTTCCTCCGCTCTCTCATCTGCTGTGTGGTCACATCTGCTCTAGATAAAACGAGATTTGGATCGATTTATCCCCTAGAAGCCATTCCCTACCTTATCTGGGCAGTAGCCATTGACATGGTTGGGCTGGGTTCTCCTTGGTGCCAAACCGATTCCAAGACGCCACCATGGGGAGCCTGTCGCTTTAACCAGCTAATCTAAATGCAAATGAGCGTCAGGCCTGATGTCCTGCGTCGAGAAAAGTGAAAAAAAGTATTTATGAAGAAGGATATGTGCTTACTCTGAATGAGGAGAGGAAATGGAGAAGTGCTTGATGTTTATTTATACACACAGGCTATCACGAGTGATAGGATTAATCTCACCTTGGAATTCATGCGTTACATCACATTAACCAAATGCACACCACATTACATCAGCCAGCTTTATATAAATATACCCACAACAGCCCAGAAGTTTAGATCCACCCTCAGATAGAAAAAGAAAACCTGATACATTGCTTTTTCAAAATTTTATAACAAGAAAACATTACAGATACTTAGTGCTGGGCGATCGTATTGATTTTATCGATTAATTTGAATTAATTTTTTTGCTTATTTTATTACTTATTTTACACATGAGCGCCAAAGGCTAATGCGGCGCACCGTTCTACATGGGAAATTAGCGTGGCAGAACCAAACACTGTAGCAGTGTTTGTGCCCAAGAAAGGTCTTATTACATCTGTAATATGGAATTGGTTCGATTTTATGCCATCGGACACCGATCAAACAAGTCCTGTGTGCGACAGCTTAGGCAGCGCAGTAACTCTCTGCAATACTAACGTTAGCCATGTTAGCTAGCGGTGCCATTTCAGACTCCGTGCGGAACGCCGGTACTGTGTATGTACTGTATATGTGTGCATGAGTGTGTATTAGTGCGTGTAAATTAGTGTGGTTTGGTTTTGTGTCAGTTTAAGCAGTGCAGTCACTCTCTCATACTACACACTCATACTACATTGTTGCACGATTAGATTTAGGAATTTCGGCTCTTTTTAATGAGTCGGATCATTTGGATCAGCTCACTAAGATTCGGCTCTTTTGGCTCTTAAAGGACAGACAGACTGGGAGACGCCGCATTCCCTGTGTTCCCAGTTCACACCATACGGCAGCACATGGCCAAAGCGGCATGTAATACAGGTAGACGTGGTTTTCTGATGAAAACACAATAAGACATTTTATTGTCTGTGGTCAGTCTAGTAATAATCTATGTCTGTGCCCAAATTTAGTCAAAGAACTGACTCGCGATCAACATCAGTGTCGTTTGAAACTATTTGCACAGCCTGGCAACCCATTGCAGAGCGTGTTCTAAATTATATGAAAATATATACAAAAAATAAAGGTTAAGTACACGAGAAACATAGTTTTGCTATGTTTTAAAAATGTGTATTTATATCACATTTGATAGAGTTTATGGCTCCTACAAAAAGCCCTGTACTGTGGAAAAGCCAGGATTCATTAACATGCTAAAAGTTTTAGACCCAAAGTATGTGTCAGATTGAACTTTAACCACAAAGTAAAAAATAAATAAATAAAGCAAATAAATAAATAAATAAATAAATAAATAAATAAATGGACCATTTATTTGTCATCTGTAGTTTGATTTTGAGGAGGGTAGGGCAAAATCGATTAAAATCAAAAATCGGATTTATTGTAAAAAAAAATCTGAGATTTTATTTTTAGGCCGTATCGCCCAGCTCTACAGATACTTATAAGAAATTTTACTGAATGGTTTTAAGTATTTTATAGTCTGTAGTAACACATGTAAGCACAATGGCTGAAGCTATAGGTTTTCAAAAAGACACATCGGGTCGGGTCTTTAATGCACTGATTTCACTTTGTGTTGGATCATGAAAAAAGAAAAAGTACAACTTAGTTTTTCAGCATCCAGCAATTCCTTCTGGTTTATGTATCAATGAGCAAAACTTCATCCTTCAACAGGATAATGATTCCAAAATTGTGCCAAAATTATATCCTGGCTTTGGATGAACTGGACTGTCCAACAAATGAGACAAAGCAGTTTTCATGCTGGACACAAACATGGCTGGAAATGATATTGCTGGCTTTTTGATTGCTGGCAGGTGAAGAATGTACAAAATGTAAAATATTGTACAAATGTAAAATGTTGGATTTGTATACCTTTGCTCGGTTAAGTGTAAAAAGTGAATACAGTGTAAACAACATCTGACAATTACAAATTATTTAAAACAAAGAAACCAAAAATAAAGGATATAAATATATATGCACATGATATGCACAGGTCAGCCATGAAATTAAACCATTGACATGAATAACAAGTGACTAACATTGATTATCTCACTACAGTGGCACATGTCAAATTAAATTAAGCAACAAGTGAACAGTCATATCCAAAGCGACTTCCCTTCCCTAACTATAGTCTCTCTGGAGCACCTTGGGGTTAAGGGTGGTTTGCTGAAGGTAGGATTTGAATCATGTCCTCTTGGTCCAAAGGCAAGTATACTATGCCACCACCACCCCTAATGTGTTGATGTGTTGGAAGCAGGAAACATGGAGAAACATAAAGATCTGAGTGACTTTGACAAGGTCCAAACTTTGATGGTTAGATCCCAAATGGCAAACCATGCTGGATGTACCTACTAAAGTGGTACAAGCATTATAATATCGTGTAATCAGTGGAAGGTGCTACGCAATGCACAACAATAAACAGTAGTAGACAAATTGCCAGCACATTTCCTTTTTTTTGGAAGATATATTCTTTTCCATTGTGTTCTCAATTGTGATGTTCTGCTTCCTCTCAGAACTGTAGAGTGACACACCTACTAATGACGTCAGGATGTCTCCGATCTTTTGGTTGTAGGTGGGAAAACAACTTTTCAGGTTCTGATCCAAATTGATTTTGGTTGAAATGCTTCAAGCAGTTCAAAAATTCAGTGCGTGAACCAGAACTGGTCAGAGTCCCCATGCTGACCCCGTGGGATTCTGATAGTGTATACAATGAGTATCAGAAGTGAAGCAATGGTAGGATGTAACCTGGTTTGATTAACTGTGCTCTAACACTGCTCTACCATGAAAAAAAGTTACGTCAGAAAAAACGTAGTATGATTCACACCACAACTGTGAAAGACCTTTTTGACATCTTGTGGTGTTTGCTGCACTCCCAGTTTTTAACATTCATGTGGAATTATCAAAGCAATGGTCAATTCTTTCAAGAACTCTTGTCGCTTGTCTTTCTTATGTTCTCCAAAGTTGAGCACATTTTCAGTAAAAATAACAAATCAAGAAGCTGTGGACGAAGAAATTAACGTGTAATAATAATTGTGAAACCCGGTTCTTGAGTGCACTGAATTTTGTTGTATGTTCTACAATGACAATAAAGAAATCTGAATCTGATCTGAATGTCAAATCTGTCTGTGGTCATGTTACTGTTTGTTCTCTAATTGCCCGGACCAAATCCAGAACAGCTTGGGTTGAAATAAAAGAAAAATACTTTTGTTACATCTAAGGTACTAGATGTAACAAAAGGTTGACCCCAAACAGAAATGTAAAAAAATTAATAAATAAACAGATAAACACAAAAAGTAGCGAAAGTGTGCTACATTGTTAGGACGGCCTTACAAGAAAATACATAAAAAGGGTGGTCACTACTATTGATAGTTTCAAAACAATTAAAGTTTAAATAGGGCTGGGGTCACATACACCCCATGGTACCACAAGAGGGTTAATCACGTTTTCTTGTGCATCGTGTGGATGGTCAGGTGTGTGTACCTTGCTTGCCTGGGGAAGATGGTACTGGGTAGCTCTTTGGGACAAAGGCAAACAGTGGATGGGATGTGATGCTCTGGGCAATGTTCTGCTGGGAAACATTGGGCTCATGTGAATGTTATTTTGACATGTACCACCTAAATGTTGTTGACTAAGCACACTCCTTCATGCCTGAGGTACTCTCTAATGTTAGTGACCTCTTTCTGCAGAATAATGTGTCCTGTCACATGGCAAAACTTCTCCAGGAATGGTTTGAGACATATTAGATGCATGAAAGCCTACAAAATATGTAGTTTTTTTAGCATTATGGATGATTGTTGTGCATTATAGCATTATTCATATGTTATACCTATGTTATACATGTTGCTCCTATATGTTATATTTATAAATATGTGTTGCATGGAACAAATCCTAAGTTTGTCGTAGCACAGCTTCTGTGTTGGTCGTTTATCCTCTTCACAGATGTCTCTGCTGAGGATGAAGGGCCTGTTAAAGGTTGGTGGCGTTCATAAAACAAACGGGGTGGCTGCCTTGGATCAGGTACTGTCTGTTTGACAAGGGAGAGTTGTCCTGTGCGGTCAAACATGGCGAGATCGCAATCGCTGTTTTCTTCCCACGCTCGCTCTCTGTCATACACAGGTAGAACAGATCCCGCCGAATGAGTTCTGAAAAACTGCAGGCCTCTTTAAGGTCAAGAAATGAGAGCTGACTTGGGAAGAGGGAAAAGTTATTAAAGCCCAGTCGTTGTGTCTGTTTCCATGCATATCATGCTGTAGTAGAGCTAATTTCAGGTAACCTGACACTGACTTTACTTCACAATTAGCAAGAATTTAATGGGTTAAACACAGAACAAGCACGCAGATTATTGCATGTGGATAACCTGCATGCAGCCACACACAGGTCTGAAGCTTGGATCAGGCATTCATACAGCATATTTTGGTATATTCCAGTTTACACTGAGCCTTACAGTGAGCTTTTCCACTAAAGGCTTAACTCTGACTAGTCCTGGAGTAGGTATTCAATATGTTTGTGCTCTACTGACTTGTTAAATTGAACTGGATTCTTAGGTAGAACATGTTTTTTGAATTCAAGCCAGTATTTGAGTGCAAAATATGAGACACAAAATACAAAACAAGACACAAAACAACTAATACCACAAACTACAGTAGTAAAATAATAATGGTAAAAACATTGTCAATAAAAATAACAGAAAGAACGTCTGACAGGGTTAAAAGGCACAGTTAAATAATTCTGAGACCAAAGTCTGAGACAAAACAGAACGAATGACAAAGAGTGATGTTGATAGGTTTTTTCCCACCAAAGCAACCTCCACAAGTGTGACTCCACTCCGCCTAAGAAAATCTAGCTTTTTTTGCTAGTTTTTTTTGTCTAGCGAGTTTGAGAACACAGACTGCATGCGGGCACAACCACATACTCTGCGGCGCACTTTTTCACACATATGTACGTCTGTTCCCGAGAGTTAAACAGTGTACTTCCGATGGTAACCAGCCTTTCAGCGCATGCATCCGTCTCACTGCTGTCTGTTGCCATTGTTAAAGGAAGTCTCTCATCAGCACGTTGCCTGAGACCCCAAAGTTAATTTACACCTGCTTTTTAAAGGGGGAGGACAAATCCACTAACAACACCCACCACAAGCTGCTCAGACGGAATATAGCAGCTGCACATAAAATATCTGCACCCACTTTTTGTGCAAATCCTCCCACCTTTTGCTTGCCATGCCTATTCATGAGGGAATTTTGATTTTCACAAACTATTTATGGCTGTTTCTGACTAAACATGGTCAGAATGCATTGAATTTGCCCCTGACACTAACCCAACAGGGGCTGAAATGCATTGCTTGTGCTAACATAAACATATTTAAAGTGTAGACTGTGTAGTTGTTATGCACAAAAATGAGAATATGGCAATTAGATATTAAAGGACTCAATTCTGGGGGAAAAAATGAATTGGGGCATACCTAGACTCAAGTGAATGTACTTTGCATTCAATTTTTAATGGCCGACTGCTAAGTGCGGCTACTTTCCGGGCTTTACTGATAGTTGTGTGTGTAATCCGTCACTTTGCCCCGCAAGATGTGTGGAGATGCATGTGGAACGGAGGATGCGTCACCGCTGCCTGGATTACGCCAGACAGATTTGAATGTCTGGGCCTACAGGCCTATCTACCTGCAATACAAAGTCCTTCATGCTGAACATTTGCAGTGTGTCAGTGCGGGAGCTTAAGCCCGCAGCATTACGCGGCAGTGGGCTGACTCAGTAAAGCCAGATTAAAAAGGAGCTCTAATGCGCTGTAAGATGACTTCATTAGCCCACGGAGGGCTAGCAGCTCCATCCCAAACACTTCTCGCTAAGTATTGTAACTAATATGCAAAGCTCTGGCCTTTTTATAGAGCCCAAACATTAAGCATTCTGAGACTTTTGATGTGTTGGGGAAAAGAAGATGAAAAAAAAAGCAAATGCCACAGCGACTTTAAGTGCGCTATGCTTATTAATTTTCCAATTAAGAAAGCAGTGGATTTTTTGGGCCATTTTAATTGAATTGAGCCTGCTTACTTCCAATGACCTTTTATTCCTTTTTAATTTGCCCCCCCCCATACACACACACACACACACACACACACACACACACACACAAACACAC
>JBBJLR010000001.1:7230840-7241276 GCA_037577145.1 Brachypetersius gabonensis | reverse complement strand
TATGTATATGTGTGTCTGTGTGTGTGAAACTGTAAATATGAGGATTGATCTCATTTGTGAGGCGCGTGTGTATGTGTGTGTGTGTGTGTGTGTGTGTGTGTGTGTGTGTATGTGTGTGTGTGTGTGCATGCTGGGTGGAGGAATGTGGTGTTGTGCTGATACTAAAGTTACACCATGTTTAAACAAACTCACCTGCTGTACAATCAGGAAACCTCTCATTAAGCAAACAAATACACAAACCCATACACACACACACAAACAAGCTCACACACACATACACACAAATAAGGGGTGGGCGATATAAATTTATGCCATTTATCAGAGTATTTTCCACTATTCAGACAATAATTATGCCTCATCAACGGAGTTTATTAAATAATGTGGTCCTAGAATACAGAACAGGAGCAGACAGGTAGCTGAGGGAGGTTCTCGAGCAATAAACACAGACACAAAGCTCAGTGTGGGCGTTCTCAATAACGTTTGATCTAGTGTGATTGCTAGTATCGAATTCTCTCACCCCTTAGAAACGCTGTAGCACTCAACGGCCCCGTAACCATGGGCACCCAAACTAAAGGGGAAAGCCTGGTTTAGCACATTTTGCTCTGTTCCGTGTAAAGAGTTGTTTGTTGAAAATATAATTAAGATTTGTCTTGATTCATTGCTACAGATGGTCACATGAATATATTATGTATTATGTAAACAGCTGCAGCCATGAAATCAGGACTCCACACTGGGAGATTCTGGCATGGTCTTGATATCAACATGTAAACAACCACAACAACACTGGCAGCAGCAATAATAATAATAATAAGAAGAAGAACAACAACAACAGGTACAACAACAACAAAACTATTGATAAAAACAGTTATTATTATTATTATTATTATTATTATTATTATTATTTTATTATATATTTTTTGCTGTTGTTCTTGTTTTGTTATTATTGGAAGTAGTAGTAGTATTAGCATGGGGTCAGCTGGTGGCCTAGTGGTTAGGGTGTTGTCCCTGCAATCAGAAGGTTGTGGGTTCAAATCCCAGGACTGCTATAGTCATCACTGAGGTTCCATTGAGCAAGGTACCGCCCCCACTTGGTGCCCCCTGCTTGCTTTGTGAATGGGTTAAATGCAGAGAAAGAATTTCACATTGTTCACACATGTCTAGAAGGGGGCACTATTTTATTATTATTATTAGCGAAGGTGACACACAAGTGTGTAATGTACCAATATAACAATTATCCAATAGATGCAACAATAGATTCAAACAAAACTAAAATCTTTATTCCCTCGTGACTTCAATATGTCCATATTGTGTGTGTGGGTATGTGCGCATTGATTTTTAACACCAGAACAGTCATATTCTTGATAGTAATAAGTACCTTTCACGATGAGAATGTTCTAAAGGATATTTATAATATATATTTCTGTGCTGTATCCAGAAGCGAGCCTACCTGCTTCCCCTTTGGGGGATGTCAATATTAGTATAAAAGGAGAGGTTGGTTAAAACAGTAATTAACTGAGTTGGTTGCATTTTCACTGCAAGGAACTGGGTGAAGCTAAATGCTTGAATATGTGAATAATACTGTGTGTTATTCGTGAACATATATGTGTGTTTGAGTGTTTATATGTTACTTTTGGTGCCATTAAAGTAAAGTGTGTGGGGACGGTACCTTGCTCAAGGGTACCTCAGTGGGGCCACTAACATTCCTGGGATTCAAACCTACCTTCTGATTGCAGTGGCAACTCACTAAACAAAAGACCACCAGCCATCCCAGACTGATTTAAGCTGCTCATATTGGGGTTGGTGCTGCCTGTGGCAATTTTTTTAAACTTAGCTTGGTGTAAAATGAAGAACATTCTGCCGGTTTACTTCCCGCTCTGATCTTTGCACTCCTTGTGAGAGCTGGCCAGTCCTGATTAAACCCACGTGGAACAGGAAACCAGTGACATCACATCATCATCATCATCATCATCATCATCATCATCATCATCATCATCATCATTTGTGTTTAGTGCTTATCTTTGTAGCACAACTGGCTCTGAGTGGAAGCTGAGGAGAAAAAACAGACCTGCCTCAGCTGGATCTTGTAGTGTTGATCAATGAAGGAGCTTTGGGACGAACTGTAGCTGCACTGCTGTTCCTGTCTTGTCCCCGGGTTTGACGAAGTGCTGGCTTGGAAATATTCTGCTTGCTCGTAATCCCTCTTGGATAAATAAAGCAGAATTTTTGCTCATGAGGCTGTGATTTCCAGCCATGCAGATTCTTTCCACCACAGGCCGAAATGAGGAGGTAGAGGAGTGGCCTCTGCCTGCAGGGAGACTATACTGTTCTCATGAGCCACAGTACCTGCAACCTGTCATTTCGTGGATAGAAGGAACACAGGAGGAAATAAAGAGGTGGAAAGATGGGGAAAAAAGTTTTAAAAAAAAACAAGAAAGAGAACAAGAGAATAGAATGAAAGACAGAAAAAATGGCAGAAAGAAGCAAGGCAATCAGAAGAAAATAAAAAAAGGAGAACAGAAAGCCAGAGAATAAACAGAAAGAAACAGGAATGTAAGAATGAAAGTGAGAGAGAATGAAGAGAAAAAGAAGGAAAGAAAGAAGCAGAAAAAGTTGAGAAGGAACAGTAAAAAAAGAGAAAAGAAAGCTGGAACAATCAAGAAAGTCAGAATGAAAGTAAACGTGAGAGGAAGAAATGGGAGGACAAAAGAATAAAGAGAAAAGAAAAAGACAATGAGAGACAATATAGAGAAAAGAACGAAGCAGAAAAAAAGCATTACAGAGGAAAAAAGTGAGAAGGAACAATAGGAAAGGAGAAAAAGATGGAGCGGACTAGAAAGGAAAGTCAGAAAGAAAGCAAATAAGAGAGGGAAAATGGAAGGAAAAAAGATGATGACAGACAAAATACGAGCAAGAAAGGAAAGTCGGAAAGAAAGTATGGGAAGAGATGAAAGAGGAGGAGGTAAACATATGGTACGTTCATGCAGCTGCTGCTCATTGACTCCGCAGTTACCGGCTGAGCCACTGAGCTGCTTTTTAGAGTTTAACTCATGATCTGTGTTTTGAGGCACGTCATGCAAGAATAGTTACCAATGTCATGGAGTAGTAGTTTATTCATGTGCTTGTTTTTTTGGTAGACAAAGCCTAAGCTATTGATTTTTCAGTTTGGTGGGATCCAGATGGACGCTCCTCCAGGCACACGGGTGTACTGTAATCCTAGCCATGCTCTCGGGGCTGTTTCAGGAGATGTAGCGCCGAGCAGTGGGAGGATGAGAGCCGCGAGTAGAGGCTAACCTGGAGCAGAATATCGTTTTGCATTGCTGTCCTCTTCCAACTTAGCTTTTCTTCTGCGTGTGGTACAAACTGTTAATCACAGTGTTTGTTGTTGGACGGCCTGTAAATGTAACACCAAACAAACATACTCACACTTGGACGAGGCCACCAGATGTGCGTACACATGGTAGTTTGGGAAGTGCTTCTCCAGAATTAGTCATGTCTGTTAATCTTGCTTACCTGAGATATGTTGCTCAAGATGCTAGAATGTTTTTTTTTAGTTTTTTTAAATCGTATCCTGTATCTTATATGTAATAATGTAACTGCCTGCATTTCCTGTAATTAATGCTTTAAGGTGCAACCGTTTCAGTGAAGTATTAGTATTATGGATAAAGAAAATTCAAAATTGTGTTTTTAAACACATCAGAGCAAATCTCAATAGTTTATTATACATTTGCTATGCAATGTTATATTAGTTTATTATTGCCCACATGGATTTTGGAGTCATTCTGAATCAGAGGGATGCAGAATCAAAACTTTACGACAAAGAACAGAAAATAGAATCAAATCTTGACTTTGAGTTGAACCTGAGAAATGTGTGTATTGGTAAACTCCTACAAATGATACAACAGCGGGGTAACTTTGGTAACAGTTGGGTTTTTTTTTTGTTAATGACAATCAAAAATTGATGCTTTTGGGGTAGACAAGTGGTTAAAATTGTGTAGAAGATTTAAATAATGAACCGTGCTTAATATAATGAACTATAAAGGTGAAAAGTACACCCCTCTTTATGCTGTTCCATTGTTTCACAGCCCAATGCTGGAGGTGCTTTATACCCTTTAAGTCAATGCTGGATATTAGACATGATATTAGGCTCATGTGTGGCAGCTCATTCTTTTGTCATTATACAGTAATATAAGAAATAATACAAGCTATGTGTATATCTATGTCAGCAAAAGGTGCATAGAGTATTCTAATTGTTAAAAGCAGTGTCTAGATACTTTTAGGCATACAGTAAACCCCCACTTTATTGAACTAATAATTGTTAGCAACGCAGCACTATGACGAAGGGGTGTGACGGACGTGGCACGGACGACAGCTTTTTTCGTAGGAATATACACATTTTCATACATTTAAGAGCTAAATGATTAAGAAAATTATAATTTACTAATGTTGTAACATAAATATTAACGTAAAATTTCCATATAAACAATAACTATTCATGTTTTGGTACTGTGGAGAGAAATACAAAGAAAGCGCGTCTTGGAATGGTGAAATACTGCGGGAGGTTTGAAAGTAGCCAATCCGAGAACATTATTTATTTCTCCGTGCTGCTGGTTGGCTGCTACCCAGATGCAGTCCAGAATTTCCCCTGTGGAGCATCTCAAGTGTTCACATATTCATTCATTTTTATTTTTATTACTGTAAATTAAATTCATTTATTACTGTATTTACCTGCTTATACCAAAGAAACTGACAGTGCATACCAAAGAAAACGCCCGTGCATGAATTACAGTACAGTCTATACAGGGGTAACATTGGTATTTACATTCTAGCACAGGGGGAGTGCAGTGTAAACTGTACAGTATGGATATGGGTTTACCTTTACATTTTCTTTACATTTTTTGAATTTAAAATAAAATAAATGTGTTTTGGGAGCATATTTTGGGGCATATTCAGGGTTTACATTATAAAAATAGGTTTTTTTTTTTTACCAAAACACAACAATGCGGTTTTTCACTATACGTGGGTGCTCTCGGAACATAACCCCCAGGAAAAGCTGGGTTTACTGTATATTGTAGTTGTGAAGTTGTGTGAGTGTCAGTTACTGTGCAGGTACTTCAATCAGAAAAATCTAAGCCTTGACTGGTCAGTGTACTAAAAACATGCAGGAACATTCTGGTCTTCAGTGTAATTTGTCTCTTGAAATCCTTGTTGAAATGACTATAATGCATCCAGCACACTGCTAATTGAGCTCATTTCAGTCTTTCAATTTTTCAGACTAATTGAAGCAGCCAAAACTGCAATTGCAATTAATATACCCACAATGCAGCAGTCATAATAATAATACACAAATGATAAAGCAGCCCAGCTAAGTAGCCTCGTGATTTCATCTTTGGTACTTTCCAACAATATGCTTTCAAATAGGCTTTAGATACTTACAGCATCATTCATAAGCCCGCCATTAGAGATCCATTTGCTCTCATTAGGTTTCTCTATTTCTTGGGTTTGCCTTGAATTAACCAGCTGCTCTAAGAAGATGAATATGTTTCAAAATCTAGTAAACAAAGAATAAAAATGAGCCTTGTAGATATGTTTAGGAATTTGTATGCATGACTTGGCTGGTGAGTTGATTTGTATGCTTTTAGCTAAATTAAATTAACAGTTTGGCACGTCACACTCACGTGTTGTAGCTCTTTGTGGAACAAAGTGTTCTACTTGGCCAGTGTTCACACAGTCCACTACCTAGCCTGGCTGAAATTAAGTTAGGTGCTACGAATGGGACTTAACAAATCCATGCAATGATGAGCTATGAGATTCAAATCTGTGCTTGTTTAATTTTATTTTCTAACCAGCACATTAACTTCTGTTAATTTATCTATTTCTGTTAGATAAATAAACAGTTTTAGGCAGGAATGTTTTTTTAACTGTATTTTCTAAACAGCAGATTAATGCCTTGTTTGTTACACTTTCTCTCAAATAGATATTTTTAAGTAGTATTTTAAATAGATTTTTTGAGTCGGGACTCATCAGTCATGAGATTTTATGAATGCTTTCAATTTCTTTACAGCCAAATTAGCCAAAGACTGCGGGAGCAGAACAAGTACACAGGGCATTGGCAGCACTTTCTGTTAGTCACAACATCAGGCCTGACTGGAATTTCAAATGAAAAAATAGCTTTGAATATCGTGAATCGGAGTGCCACCTCAAAAATGTCGCTCATGTCATTTACTTATTAAATTAAATCACAAATAAACGGACAGGTTGCCGATGTTGTGCTTTGAGGGAAAATTCCAGTCTTGGCCAGTTCCAGTCATGCATCCGTAGTTTTTAGCATTTTCTGTCAGTGTGTAAAACGTCTGCACAGCGCGCCGTGTTCTTCCTAAACCCACAGTATGTCTGAGTGTTTGCTTTAGTGGGATTTAAGGCTTAAGATATTTGTTTAAATTACTCAGCTCTAATATCTGATCCTTTACTTTAAAGGGAATTTCATGTCCCTTTAAAACATTTCTGAGGAGTTTAGAATGCTGTCATTGGGGTCAGATTTATTAAAGATGAGGATAAATACTGCAGCCTTTATTCTCTGCCTGTACTGACAAGTATGTCAGTGTTTCATTTGCTGTAATCCATAGTTTATGGTGTTGGTTTACAGTCTTTACAAACCCATCATGAACGTCCATCATCTCAGGGCCAACATTTTCTCTCTGTCCTTTTTTTTGTGGCGATATAAGGCTTTTCAAACTATTTCTCCACACAATAGTCAGCAGTATGGACAGACTCATCAGTCACTGAGACCGATGCTGAATCTATGCATCTGTTGCACGTTTTCTCAAAATGTGAAATGTGGTGTCTGTGCCATGTGTGACCACCTCCGCATGCTGTGCTGAGGTGCGGCTCTACTGGAACACTGGGCAGATGTGAGTAGGGATTTGCCTCATGCTGCGGTGCAGATCACATCTGGCCCCATGTGCAGTACTGTGCAGAAGTCTTAAGCTGATTGTTTTAAAACCATTTATCTCAGCAGTTAGCATGCTTTTGCTTATGAATACTAGAATGGTGGTATCCTCTGTCCCCAGTTCTACTATTTCTATGAACATGACAGATTTATATTTAACTATTTATAGTTATTTACCTCTATATCTAAAAGTACTGGTATATCTGACCATATATAAAACCAAAATACCAGCTCATGTTACCAGTCATCAGAAGTTTTAGCTCCTTAAAATCAGTATCCCTATCAAAATGTGCATATCAGTCAAGCTGTAGGATGAAAGGAGCGTGTCGGTAGGAATTCTGATGTAAGATGTGAGCTCTAACACCAATTGGATTTGAAAGAATGAAATGTCTTTGGACGTGTTGACTTTCAGCCCCTGGAGTATGGCCGCCTCGCACAAGCACATTCTGCCACACCGCCGCTCCGTTTCCCTCTCTCCTCGTAGCAGAAGTGCGCTGTGCATTTCAATTCACTCTGGGCTACAGAGGTGTCAAAATTTACGAGGACGAGTGAGGGGGGAAAGACGGACTGTGAGAAAGGGAGGGGGGCAGCGATAGAAAGGGAGGGGGTGAAGAGAGAGACAGAGAGAGGCTGGCTCTCCTCTGTGGAGTGGGAGATGCTACCCAAGTAAGGCACTTTTGATTGGCGGTGTGTGGGTGTGAGGAAATGAATCATCCATTCTTTTTTTATAAAAAACCCTTCTCTTCTCCTTTCTCATCCTCTGTCCCCGCAAACCTGATTCATCTCCATCCATGTCCTCTCTCCACAGCCCTGACGCTCAAAGCATGACATAAGAATGAGAGGGAGGGAGCAGGGGGAGGGCGGGTTTATACTGGTAACCAACAGAAAGACTCCCGGGGTATCAAATAAGGACTCAAAGAGTTCCTCAAGAGTCAGTTGGTTAAAGGTGGAATTCATTGAAAAAGTCTAATTTACACAATCTCACTCTCAGACCAGATGGAGGCAGCTAACCAAGACATATTTGGTTCTTCCTTCATTTTGTGTTAACGCAGGTTAATGTAGCTAACAGGTAATGAAAGTTTTTGTAATGGGAGTTTCTTGCTTCAAACCACAGCAAGTTGTTACTTAACATACTGTTACCTATAAAATGGACAGTTTGGGCAAAATTCAAGCTACAAAATGACTAGCGATACAGTGCACTCGCTGTTGTACGTCTATTTAATGATTGAGTCAAACAGTTTGCAGCATGATAACTGCTAAATAAACTTCAATTACTTGCATTTTTGTTGGTAAGAAATAAGTAGTATACATAAAAACACATCTGTTTAATGATTGAAACAGTTTCCAACTGATAACTAAACTTCAGTTACTTGCTAGTGAGTTTCTTTTCTGCTTCTTAGCAGCTTAACAAGCTTTAAACACCAACAATTGTCTTGACAGCACTTGGTTTCAATTGTACAATTGTACTCAAGTGTTGAGCTGTTTCTCAAAAGTTAGGCCTAACAGCAGGGAGGAAGAAGAGGCTCCTTCCTCTGTAGATTGTCGCTTTTCTGTCAGTGCCTGCTTCTTCTGTTCTGCACCAGATCCTCCCCTAATTTCGAGGCAAATGAGAAAGCCCTCGTGGCTAATGCTCGGTGACAGGAGTCACAGAAAAAGCCCTGTTGCATTAATCATTACAGATTGTGTGGCATTCTCCCACCCGGCTCTTTCCTCCCGAATGATACCAGCCGTTCAGCCACCCAAACCCGAGGGCCTCGCTGAGGCACAGTCCATCATCACGTCAGCTTCTGTTTTGAAATGAATAGTTCACGCAAAAATCAAATTTTCATGTTTGTCACTCTCTCCCAATGCTTCTTCATTTCTCCACTGGAGAGTAATATAGCTAATAAATAATGGAACCTTTAGCACTGTGCAAACTACATTCCTAGATCATTTGTTTTAAGGCTCACCCATCTGCTGAAGTAATAGACTTTGACACTTCGTTATACTCATGCCCATAAAAACAGTAGTGACGAAATATCTATAGAAATTGAAAGAATTACACAGTTATTTCTTTCTGTGTGAGGCCGTGGATGCGTGTCTTCTGTGCAATCAAATACAATTGTTGGTGTGTGTGTTTGTTGTATACACATGATCTGGTGATTCCGATGACAAGCCAGTGCTCTTAGATGCAAGATGACCAAGGGATATTCACTCCAGTGACTGCTTGCCATGGCAGTGTTGATTCAATGATTTCTAACTCACTTGTTCAGTTGAAAGAATTCTGAATCACTTCTCATACTACAGTTGATGACCAACAAAACTGTGTTTGGATAAATTTAACTTCACACACTGAATAACTGTGTTTCTCATGGCAAGGTGGGGTTTGCATATGAAAGGCTTTTTTTTTTTTATGGCCATTAGCAGGAACTTCCATTCCCTAACTACAGGGGGCAGTCTCCCTGGAGCAACTTGGGGTTAAGGGTCTTGCTCAGGAGCTCAGTAGTAGGATGCTGAAGGTAGGATTCAAACCCATGACTTCTTGGTCCAGAGGCAAGTATCCTACCCACTAGACCAACACCACCCCCGACATTAAGTATGATGTCCACTGAATGGGCTATCGCCAAAAGTCAAAGCTATTCACTTACAGAACATTAACTTGTCAGATAAGGTGCTTTCAGGTTCAATCCTGAGTAAAAGCTGATTTATGCTTCTGCCAAGATTGGTAAGAAGGTGTAGAGTTTCACAGAGAGGTTTACAGAGGCCATAAAGCTCCACACTAAACTGTCAACTGTACGTCACGCAAATCTGCTGCATGGCATTCAAGCACTTGTCTTGTAATCCTAGGGGTGGGACTAGATCCAACCCGTATTTGGTCTGAACCAGAAGTAGGGCAAAATCGCAATGAACCCTGAAATGGAGTGAACATTTATATTACATTGTACTTTGTAAAATTTAGAATGGTTTGGACACTTCCTCTTTATTGCACATCTTTGTGAACATCTGTGCACCTATAAATGTTCACAGAATGTTCACAATGTAATCCAGCCTTCAGTGTTTTACTTGTTTGTGGTAATCAGGCAATTATTAATATGGAACCTTGTAAATTGCCAGTCTGTCTGCTGATGTTGGTGCAGTAGAGAGGGTGATTTTGTGTGTTACTGCTGCAAGAAAGCCCCTTTAAAAGGGTTTACATGCTGCAGTACTCTGCACTCTCTATTCTGATGTTGCCTTTTTGTACCTTCTTGCAGGTGACATCACACAGAAAGGCTATGAGAAGAAGAGGGCAAAACTACTTGGAGCTTATCTGCCACAGCCTCCAGGTAAATTTCTTGGTGATGCTCACTGCTTGGCTTCCTTCTGCTGGTACGCATGAGCTTATCTTAGTCTAGAGAATGGTGCGCCCATAGAGTTAGTGATCTAAGCAAGCGAGCGAGAGAGAGAGAGAGAAGGAGAGAGAGAGAGAGAGAGAGAGAGAGAGAGAGAGAGAGAGAGAGAGAGAGAGAGAGAG
>JBBJLR010000001.1:7210300-7227377 GCA_037577145.1 Brachypetersius gabonensis | reverse complement strand
GTGTGTGTGTGTGTGTGTGTGTGTGTGTGTGTGTGTGTGTGTGTGTGTGTGTGTGTGTGTGTGTGTGTGTGCTGCACGGATGGACAGCAGTGTCCCCAGATTACTTTGTGCTGCAGACAAGATCTAGAAAGAAGGTTTAGCCAACCGCGCTACAGTTTGAATACAAGTATAATCAGTTCTTAGCCAGAATCTCCTCCCTTTGTTTTTGTGTCTGCATGGAACACGAGGTACAGTCTGCCCCCACAACACACACACCACGCCTCAGCAGGCTCTTTCCAAAGAGACAGAATACACTCATCCTGTTTCCTAAAATCCGTCTCCTAAAATGCCTCGATTCATCAGCACAAAGGAGAGACTCTCTCTCCAGGGCACTTTTAAGAACCTTAATCCAATCAGGAGTGATTGGTTGATATGATCCTGAATTAGAGAAACAGATCCAATCCCAAATACAGACCAAGAACATTTTGTCCGATTTCACCCTACCTACCAAACTGCAACCTGACAAATAGAAACATCCTGCACTGTGCAATAGATATTTATAGTCTTCAGTATTTCAATATTTCATACTACCTTGTAAATTGTTATAGCACTCCTGTTGCAACCCTTATCTCTGCTGTTTCTTAGTTGCATTTAACTCCATCCATCTATCCATCCATTCATCCCTCCATCCATCCATCCATCCATCCATCCATCCATCCATCCATCCATCCATCCATCCATATTAGCCAGGCAAAATTCTATTTACCTGCCTATAGCTGGATACAATTGTCCAGTAGAGCTTTAATAGACCTGGATGTTTGATCCAATCCCAAATTCTAACATCCCAGAGTGTAACGTGACCGTACCCACCCAACTGTTGCTTGAATGCTGTCGCTCCCTGCCTTGCTTATCCCCCTCTTTTCTTATGTTTTTGTCTGGGCCATGTGGCCTTTTGTTTTGGTTTTCCGCTCCACATTAGTCCCGCCACAGAGCCCCTTGATCAGTGTACTCACCTGTGTCTCGTCCATGTCTTTGCCCCATCCACATTTTGTCTTGGTGTATGTGTCTCTGTGTGTGAGTCATTGTTTTCACCTCTGGATTTGTTCATTATCCAGTTCTTTGTTCAGTATTTCGTTTAACTTTATCTTCATCTTGTTTGGTTTTGTTCTATAACTTCACATCTGCATGTACGTCTGCCTCCAGTCCTCCCTACAATCGTCACTCCTGCACTGACTGTAGCCCGACACAATTCATAACTCCATAAATCTGTCCAGTACTTCTCTAACAGACCTGGATTTTTGATCCAATCGTGAAAAATACAGCCACAGAGCATTTGCTTATTAGCATTTGCTTATTTGACTGGAGCCTGGCAAAATTCTGTTTAACCTGACTTCAGCTTAATAAAACTGTCCAAGCTTGATTCAAGCCTGAGAAAATGATCTCTGAGTAGTCACATAGACGTTAGAGGTACAAGTTGACGCCCCCCTGAGAGAAATACACAAGTTGTGTGTTTTTTCTCTCTGTGTGCGTGCTTGTGTACACAAAGCAATCTTTGCCTCTGATTGGCTTACGCTGACATGCCTTCCTTGACTTGTCCGGTTATCATAGTCACTTCATAAAAAGGGTGGTAATGTTGGCGCGTGCAGGGAAACTAAACACAAAACCACAACAAGACAAGAGACATGGCAGCAGGGGCAGTAGGTGACAGACACACATCACGTGTCAAATACTTCACTCTAGACACCACAAACAGTACGGTGACCTGCACAATCTGCAAGATGGTCTTCAAGTACAATAACAGTACCAGCGTTCTGCATGACCATCTGAAACAGCATCCGGAAGTCAGACTGTAGAGCAGCAAACTTCTACTAAAATTCAACTTCTGCCTAAAGCTACCTGAAGCTTTACAAAATATAACGGGAGACTACTGATAGGGACTGTTAAGATATTTAGTCGGAACAACTACATCAGATTATCATTAAACTAAATTGAAATGAACATCATTTACAATTGAAAACCGTTTAAGATGGAAACTACAGTGGAAACATATGCAGCCAAACTCTGTAAAAGAAACAAGCTGTGAGGAACCTTGAAGAGGTCTTTAAACCTGACCTGAGCCCATCAAATATTTGAGAAATGATGAAACTCAGCTTGACCGGTCTGCTTCCAGGTGTAAAGAGACCTAAGTCACAGGGTAGGAAGCAGCGGGCGAGTCTGCCATCAGCACTTTCTGTCCATCATTCTGTTCAGCACATCACAGCAGTGCTTGACCCCCACGCCCATCCTGTTCCAGCCTCAATCAAACGCTCTGTACATTCATGCGTCATCTGGGCAGGACTCTTGTCGAGTGAATACATTTCGGGGCGTTAGATTAAATTTATTTCTGGCCAAGGGTTGAAACGGCCCCTGGAGAGGAGGCCAGACAAGAGTGCAAGTGTTTCTCAGTCTGGAAGACACCAAGTGTTCCTCAGTTTAGAAGACACCAAGTGTTCCTCAGTCAGGAAGACACCAAGACACAAGACAACAACTTTTTCACAGCAGCTCCAAAACATAACTCAACAGTACAGTATCATAACACAGTGAAACCGCAAAGGATGGGCTTTAGTTACCCTTGATTCCAATTAGAATCTTTTTTAATGCTTCTTTCTGTGCCTCAGCCCAGTCTGGTAGTCAGTCCAGAATAGTCATCCTCCCGAACTAGGGTCTGCAGTACTGAGGACTGATGCAGCTTTCTTATTGATTGACAGCACAGCTGCAGAGGACAAACTAGTAAAACCAGTTCAGTGTGTGAAAGATATTCAGGGCTTCTTAATTACCATACAGTCCATACAGTACTAGAACAAACTCGACACCTTTTTCATTCCTTTAATATAACTTTACACTGCAAACATTTACACCACAGGCATGTTTTTAACAAATATTACAAACATTTCGAAGGGAGGCAAGATACACTACATGGACAAAAGTATTGGGATGCCTCCCCATTATACCAACATGGACTTTAATGACATTGTTTTCAAACACATAGACTTTAATGTGGGGCTGGTCCCCCCTTTGTAGCTAGAACAGCTTCCACTCTGCTTGGAAGGCTTTCCACAAGATTCTGGAGTTTCTGTGGTTCACTATCTGCACTCCAGTTCATCCCAAAGGTGTTAGATGAGGTAGAGATCAGGGCTCTGTGATGTTCTCCCTCAAACTGTGTACACAAAGGTGGCAGCATGACATTGTCCAGAGTGTCTTGGTATACTGAAGTATTAAGATTGCTGTTCGGAGTAAGGGGGGCTAGGCCAAACTCTGAAAAACAGGTGTGTCCCAACACTTTTGTCCATATAGTGTATTTACAGTACGCAGAATAGAATATTTGTCTTATAATCTCCATAATACTCTGATGTTCCAGGTTGCTTTGATCCTACATCTCCTGCTATAAATGTTCTGCAGAGACAGTGGAGCTGATCTGGTGCAGCGCCCCTTAAAGTCCTGTCCTGTCTCTGACCCGATGTAACCAGTACTTGTCATTTAAAACATGCCACGACTGGATCTCATTAGAAACGACATTACAGTGCCGCTAAACTGCAGAACCCTGGAACCACTGAGCTTCCCACAGTTTTATATTCTGTATACCTACACTGAAAGCCTTAAAGAAGGTTATCGACGCTCTGCCTCTGCTGCAGTTATAGCTACCACCAACAGAAAGAGAGAGAGGAAGAAGGAGAGAGGATGACAGAGTTGGGGACAAAGAAAGAGAGGAGAGAGGGCGTGAAAGAGAGAGGGAGGAAGAAAATAAAGAACAGGAGGAAAAGAGGTTTCAAGAAATGGAGAAGGAGGCAGGGATGGAAGACTGTAGTGGGGGAGAGGTAAAAGCAGAAAACACCCCGAGCGGGGCGAGGATGAGAGACAGAGAGGGAGAGAGGGAGGGTGGTAGATGTGGAGATGTGCGAGGTGAATAAGTAATAAAAGCAGGCCTGCAGTGCTTCTCGCAAGGTTGCATAATCTTTTCTTTCTCTCTCTTTCTCTGTCTCGCTCTCCTTACCTTTCTCTCTCCCTCCTTACCTTTCTCTCTCTCTTATCTGTCTTTCTTATTCCTTACCTCACTCTCTCCCTCCCTCTCTCTCTTTCACCATCATCATCATCTCTCATCTCTTTCTCTCTCTTGCTCTCTCACTCTCTCTCTTTCTCTCTCCTTAACTCTCTCTCTCCCTACCACTCTCTATATCTCTCGTTACCCCTATCGCCCTCTTTTTCTCTCTTTGTCTCCGTATCTCTCTTTATCTCTCTCTCCCTGTCCGTCCTTCAGGCCTAGAAGCATCCATGGCACACGAACGCAGGCCGCCCATGGGCCCCTCCTCCGCCTCCCGGTATCACCGCAGACGCTCGTCCGGCACCAGAGACGAGCGCTACAGATCAGGTGAGTCACCAGCAGCGCCCCCTGCAGGCAGCATCCCTGAAATCTCTTACAGAAATGAGGGGACCTTTGCATATTACTGCAGAAGTTGACTCAAAACACTTACAATGGATGCTTATTAGCTTTAGCGTCTGTGCATTGACTTCTGCTATACTGTATGACATACTGTTGGGTTTGTGTTACAGGCTTCCTTTGCTCGTTGGCTACAATATCCTCATAGCTCGTGAAATTTCGGAAGAACACATTACACAAAAATTTAGTCTTGAGTAATTTTGGATAAAATAATTTTGAAAGGCTTGTATTTTCTGCCTGTCCTGATTCTTAGTTAACGTGTGCACCAGAGGCTGTGAGTTAATATTAAGACTTGCTTATCTCAGATTGGCGTGTAACTAACCTCCTCCCCCAGAGCAAATATATGGCAATTGATGTGTCAGCAAACCAAACTTTCTGATTGGATCTCCGTTTGAAGTGTCTCATGGCCTAGGAGTGCTTTGTGCTTTATCTGCACAGCAGACATACGGCGTTCCGGTGTGTGCCTGAGTGACAAGGAGAGATTAATCTGTTAGGAGCTGGAGGTGTTCGGCGAGCGAATTGATTCAGACTCCTGATAACTTTGACTGTCTGTCAGTTTTTCTTTGTGTCATTGCTCATGGAAAGCCACTTTTAAAAACAAAAACGTCTTTTTATAGCTCAGAAACCCAAATCATGAAAATTCTGCCTCAAAATTGCTTTACAAACTCCTCAGGGATTTTTCTATGATTTGTGCAGCGTTAAACATATATCTGTTGGAAAGATCAAATGAGTCACTTAACAACATTTGTCACTTTAATGTCTGTTGTTGTTTTAAAAATCCTTTTGGGAAAACTCCGTATTGTGCTGCTAACAAGAAAAATATGCTGTATTTGACTCACATTTATGTATTAAAACAACGGAAAACTTGATTGGCTTAAGATAATATTTGCTTGAAGCATGGTGTAGGTATAGCAGCAGCATTTAAATGGACATTTTTTTTTTTTGGTAATTTATTTCATGAAAAATTCAGTACACCTGTTCAGGAACCAGGTATTATTTATATCGGCATGCGTCACTACCAGGTGTAAGTGAATTGCTAAATCTGGCCAGCAGTGGTAAAAATCTCTCCTGGACTTTTCATTCATTTGTATGCATGAATGAAACTAAACACCGTCTGGGAAAGCGGTTTTATCCAGTCTTGCATCGAGGTAAACTAAGCCAGAGCTTTAGCTATCTTACCATCCAGTCTGGTATCTGTTGGTGTAATGTGAAATGCCAAAAATGTAGGAATATGCTGTTAAGTGAATGAGAAACTCTGTTCCCTCTATACATGCTCATTTCATTGGTTTTAGTTTTGATCTATAACTATTAAATGTAGTTTTGTTAAATTATGTGTGTGGCACCCACAGACACAAATAACAGTACATAGTAAACATTACTACAGCAGTAGTCTTTGCAACTATTCTTTGATTTTGTTTTGCTATGAACACTATAAACCCTTCAGGATAGTAAGTTAAGGGGGAAGAAGTGTTGGACCCCGATTAAGACGAGTAACCTAATATTTGTAATAAAAACATGCCCCTCACCAGCTTGTAGCTGTGAATTGAGTTGTCCCAATAACAGCTTGGATCATTAGAGCCCATGACGGTGTCAGCGTGAGAAACAGTGCCATACTTTCATATTTTCCTGTGACTACACGTGGCAGTGGGTGCAGGGTACTGTCAACCATACTGTCAGCTTTTATACACACTCAGATTCTCTCTCCCTTTTCTCTCTCTCTCTCTCTGAACACACAAATCAACAGTAAGATGACTCAGTAAGCCCATCACACATAAGGGCTGGAGGTGGTGCTTTGGCTTCTGTCGCAGCCCCTCTACCACGCCACTCATGTCACAGAGTGTGTCATCTGTTAGGTTTCGGTCCATGGCCATTGTTAGCGCCCCGCGAGCTTGTTTGTGTACCTGCCTCTTCGTTTTTCCATTTTCACTCTCTGACTCTCTTGACTCACTGTCCCTCAGACGTGCATACAGAAGCGGTACAAGCAGCCCTAGCCAAACACAAGGAAAGGAAAGTCGCTGTCCCCATGCCCTCAAAACGCCGCTCCCTGGTGGTACAGACGTCTATGGATGCCTACACCCCTCCAGGTGAGCCTCATCTCCACCCTTTAAATCACAGCCATGCACTGTTCGTCAAAAGAGTGCTTTTAGATACGTTAGCATTCATCCTTTATCCGTTTGCGTTAAGTAACATAGATTCAAGATTCTTTAGAGCTGGCCATTTTTCTCAGTTTAAGTTCTGAAGGAATAACTGACAGGAGCCCTGTTTTGGGAATGATGACATAACCCACGCATTTTATTAAAGCTTTCGATGTTTCCTGATATGGGAATCTCCAATGAGAGTCGTTTATCATGTAGATATGTTCTAATGCTGAGGTTGAATCATAAACAGTTATGTCTTTATTATACAGTATATGATTAAATTCCACCTTGATTACAGAAAATTACAGAAAATTACAGAAAATATTACATTGAACTGAATTATGTATAATTTTTTTACGAAAGTGCAAATGCAGTAAAATGAATAAAATGCAGGTGTTTTAGCGCAGCATTTTAAACGTCCAACACCAATAACGAAACATTTGTCGGCCGATACCCATATCATCGTCTTCTTTTGACGGCAGTGTATGCTTCACACGCTCTTAATTCCACTGTCTGGGCTGAGTGTTGAGTGGGTGTGAGTGACTCTCACTAGGCCTCTCCCCGCTTTCGTCCCTCCTGCCCCCCCTGACAGATACGTCGTCTGGTTCAGAGGAGGAGGGCGGCCAGGGTGAGGGGACCCCCACGTCCAGCCAGGGCAGCGTCAGCATGGACCACTGGATCAGCCGTGCCATCCACCAGGGTTCCACCACCTCCTCCTCGTCCTCCAGCACGCAGAGCGGCGGCAGCGGGGCAGCAGGGCGCCTGGCGGACGTCCTGGCCCAGACACATGTCAACAAACCAGGTAACCCCAGCATCTCCCTTCCTCCTCCTCCTTCTCACCCACCTCCACCTTCTCTGTCCTGCTCACTACTCTCTGCCTAACATCTGCCTCTGCTGCCTCACCTTCCTCCGCTGCTTTAATGCTGCCTCAGTCTGCTCTCAGCTACTCGTCCTTTTTCTTTGCTTCCTCTCTCCCTGTTGTGTGTGTGCCTCCAGCTTACCCATCCTTCATCCTTCGGGTCCGCTGGCTTATAGATGCTGGCTTCAGCTGTTTGCACTTTAGCGCTCTTTGTGCTGGTTTCATTAAAGATACAGTTTGGCAAAGTAACTAATTTACCCAGTTTTCTCTTTACCTTGAATATATATGAACAACTATGCATTCTTGCTTCTTCAGTCTATACTGGATCTACAAGAATGGACGCTTTTAGTCACGTACAAAAGCTTTTAGGAACATACAAAAGTCACAGACACACCTTTGCACATTTTAATACATAATACTTATTTGCAGAATTCAACAAACTGAAAATATTTTTTTTGAAACGGCTTATTTAGCTTTTTATGTTTAGTGTTCAAATAGAAATTGTGCAATAAAATGTGCAGCAAAACCCCTACTTATGTATTTACATATTTAATTGAAGAATATTCTTTGTTTTCACACACATAAACGTATTTGTTTCAACAAAACAGATCATTTGACCAGGGATGTTTTACATGTGAGTGCATGTACATACACTAGCACGGTGCAAACTATAGGCCTGAATGATCACACTTTTGTCTCAAGCTTAGCGAAATTATAACCTCTAAAACCCTTTAATGGCTAATGGACATAATTTAACTGCAATATGGCTCCTACAACAGTGTCCAGTTATGCAATGTTCTTCTTTAAGCACTGGCAGCATTAGCTTGTCGCTAGCTTCTGGTATGTGACACTGCATTGGATGTGCAGGAAGAAAAATGCACTCCGAGGGACTCAGCCGAGGATATAGCCAACGTATGCCGTGCAGATGTTAAATCAATCTTGGCAGCTCGTTTAAAGGTAAACACAAGGCACAGTAGGAGGAGGAAAGACTTTTACAGCCTTTTCTCCTCCCCGCACCCAATGACTGTAGGATGCTTCTTTAGAGGTTCACCGAGCCCCTTTTCCCGGCTCAGTGACAAACTGGACTCCATTATTAGCTGTATCACGCCGGAGAGCTCCCTACGGTCAGGTTTAACGTCTAGAGGGGAACAACACATCTCTCTTCTGTGTTCTTGTTTTGTTCCCTTCTTCATTTCTCTCTCCGCTCTGATTCTCTCCCTCAGTTTTTCATTTCCTCCCTCATTTTTCTTCTCACTCGGTTGCCTCTCTGTCTTTTTTTGTTTTTTCTTTCTCCTTGTCTCTCTCCACTTGTATTTTCTGTTTCTTACACGCTTTCTCTTTCTCCCTCTCTCTTTCTCTCTGCTTTCTCTCGCTCTTTTTCTCTCTCCCTCTCACTTTCTCTCTCTCCCTTTCTTTCTCTCTCTCTCTCTCTCTCTCTCTCTCTCTCTCTCTCTCTCTCTCTCTCTCTTTCTCTCTCTCCACTCCCTCTGTCCTGTCTATGTTCCCCCTCACATGATTATGTTGTGGCACCATCTAAAAGCAGACAACTGTACAAAGAGAGCAAGAGATCTATCTGGAATGCTCCCAGAACTTTTGCTCATGGCAGTTTTGGACAATTGTAGACGGGGTATAAATGTAACCATGTGTCTTCATTTTTCACAAAGACACACGCATTCCAGCGGCTCAGGATTCAGTTCATTCTGATATTGTAAAGACTGCCATGAAGCATGGAGTGTGTTTTTGATGTTGGGCTCAAGTCCCTCAGTGCTGACGGTTTCTGCTTTAACTTGCTTTGTTTTCCTAAGTTTCGTTTACAATAGCATTTCTAATTACTCTGTACTAGTTTAATAAACCTTGCAGTAATAAACACACCACACATACCACCTTGTGCTGTGGACACTAGAAGTTACGGTTCTTAAATCATGCATTCTATCATTATAACGCATTGTGGATCCTAAAAGGAAGCTGTGAAAATGCTGCTTCAGAAGTGTAAAGCATATTTCTATCCATTGTTAGATTTTTTTCTTTGTATTTAATAAGATGACAGCATTTAAAGATTGCATTACTTCAGTGTAATCAGTCATACTAATGATAAAAAGTGGTGGTGGTGGCCTAGTGTTAGGATACTTGCTTCCGGACCAAAAAGATCACTGGGTTCCTGAGCAAGACCCTTAACCCCAAGTTGCTCCAGGGAGACTGTCCCCTGTAGTTAGAGAATGGAAGTCGCTTTGGATTAAAGCGTCTGATAAATGCTGTAAATGTAAAGCAGCTGACAGCAAATCTTGTTATTGATTAGTTGGTTTGACAAGGATTCTGCTTCTCTACTTCATTACTCAGTTAAAAAAACAGAGATTGCAGAGCAGGGATGAAGGTCAAAATGACATGAAAAGTGACTTATTGAAGCCTGTCACTTTATAAAGACAATATTCTATGTTTGCTGACGTTTGAATTGTACATTTTGAAATAGTTCTGTAAAATTACATAGATAGTCAATGCTATTATGTTTATATATTATTGGTTAGGAAAAGTAAAACATAACTTATGTAATTGTTGATAAAAGCTGTTCTCATCTGTAGTACAAGTGCTGTTTTGCTGTTTTGACCTTTACAGAAAAAAGGATTTATTTAATATGTAATGTTAATTACTGTGAAACTATTTTTGTCCCCTGGTAATGGAGACCTAATAGACCTAATCATAGATAATTGAAATAATCCTTACTCGTAGTTTCTTCCAGGAGCATCTGTAGGATAATAACATGGGTAGTAAATGGATACTAAAAGCATATACGCAGTAATGATAATACAGTTTGCCCCACATCCCCTCCGCCCCAATCATTCATGTGAGTCGCTCCGGCCCATGCTGTGCTCTGTAGGGAACATGGCACCATCCATGCTCCGGTCATCCGCCTCTCCTCCTGCCCATCCTTGCTGTGGCCGGTAACTCTTCTTCAACTTTTAAGGTTCTGGTTCTCTCCTCCTTCCTCCTCCTCCTCCTCCTCCTCCTTCCACATCCAGGGCCGATCGCTCACCTCTCGCTGAAGCGGAAAACTATGCTCGGCGTAGCTGAGAACGGCAACTCTCTGCGTCGCTCCTGTGAGTTCGGATCCGACCTCCTTTGGCCACCTCCCTTGGAGTCGGATGGTCAGTATAAACCCCTCCCCATAAACACACTCTCTGCCCCACCCCACCTTTTTCATCCCTCTCCATCCAGACTGCCTTGGCATCACTGTGACCTGTGTGTCGTATCTACACAGGACTATAGGCCTTTCAGTGTGGGTATGGTGTGTGTATTTATAGTGCGTGTCTGTTGGTGTGTGTGTGTGTGTGTGTGTGTGATGAAGCTACATTATGTGCTGATGGTGTGTCTGACCATCAGCTGTTCCATGTTTGTAAGGACTTTTGAGATGTCCTCCCAAATGGCCATGCGCTTCTGTATCTGCTGCTGTTATCCCAAGATACAAAGTGTGACATTGTGCAAAAGCGGACTATTTATTTATTTATTTGTTTGTTGTTGCGGTTTTTTTTGGTTGCGCACCAAGTACAGTGTGCTTGATTTATTCTGTGGTAATGGGGCATCTATCCAGTCTGCTTTTAGATGTTCCATCCATGCCTTCTGCATCTGTGTGTGTATGTACTGTTGTTTTCTTGGCCTTGTGTGTGTTTAAATGTTGGTCTAGTGTTTCGCTACTTTCCTAAATAACTGCTTATGTTGTGTGTCTCCATTTTTTACATGCATGTTGACCTAAATGTGATAAGTTGACCGTTAAATGTGATTTGTCTGCAATGCTTAATGATGTAGGAACTGGCCTATTGTAAGTTTCTTATATGTTTTTTTAAATGCATCTTCCAGTACAGGTACATATAGATGTAAAAAATGTAGATATTACATAGATATCTACCTGCACTAGTATTACAGAGGTATATAATACTTATTTGTAGAGCGTTACATGCGTTTAAAGAAATGAAATGTCTGGTGTCCCAGAGGTGTGGCCAAATGTTGGATTGAAATATCTGAACATTTGCTTGATGCAACTGTTAACTGCTCAACAAATAAGATTCTGTTTTTCTTAATCATGCCATTAGTCAGTGTTCTTTGAGTCCTGTCAATGTGCTCAGATATGTATGTGTGAAGTGATTTATGATACATTGCCCACCCTTATGCTGTCATGACAAAACTTTGCATGTCTAAAATGGTCACAGCAGAAACAAATTAATTGCCTGTAATATAATGTAGTCATTTTGTGTCATAATCTTGTACTCTAAGCAATTTTGGGCCATTACTCGCAGCCCATTCCAGTCCATAAATTGTTCACACATTGTAAAAAGGAGCTGTCATTTTTAAAATGACAATAATAAAGAGGTTTTGATATGATGATGAATTATGAGAAAAGACATTTCAGTCAAAAAATGGGTAACATTACTGAAGGGCCACATTCATAAGGCTACATAAGTCTTTTATGACAGTTAACATAAACCTACATTAACATTTATAAAGATCTAATTGGACACTAGTTCCGCCCCCAGAAAATATGAGGACAATGGACACTTGATAGAAGGAACCTTTGTAATTTTTTGTGGAGGTTAATGTCATAAAATGCTTATGTAGACGTTTAGGCTTATAAACAGTACCCTAAAGTAAAGTGTTGCTAAAAAATGATGTCCTGTGGTAAGAAAAGTGTGTGATATGGTTGTGGGCCCAAACCATAGTCACCAAGTGCCAGTCAAAGCCACATTATGCAGGATACAGCCTCTTTATCAATAGGCCAGCAGTTTAATTCGGTGTAAAAAGGCCTTTGACTGACACAGAGTACACGAGCCGATTCCTCTCCCAGGCGTTCGTGCCGTATCACTTGGAAGTCAAGACTCCCTTGCTGTCCTTCCCGGCCCCTGCAAACTCCTCTGGGCTTAGTGGGAACTCATTAGCGCCTGCGTCAGTGAGAGAGAAAGTGTGAGTGAGTGAGTGTGAGCAGTCAAGGGCTATTTTTAGCAGTCTTACGTAAGCAAAGTGGATGTTTGGTGTTTCCTCTGACACTCCTGCCTGATGGAGGGGATGGGGCAGGGGTCGGGAGTAGGTGAAGGGAAGGTGTAGGGGTGGATAAAGGCCAAACGGTAGGAGAACTAATGTACAGTACAGTATAAGTCAAAAACTGGGGATGCACCTGATTGAAAGCATGACATTTTGATTTAAAAGTGTCATAGTCAAGAATATTAGAAAACATCTCCTTTAAAATATTTAAAAAAGCCCATTTTACATCATACATACTACATCATAATCAGATTTTTTGAAAATGTAATACTTAAATTGAATTACATTCACTTTGTTCACTTTCACTACATTCATGTTCACTTTGAAAACATTTGAAATAAAAAGCAGCTTCTTTGCAAGTAGCTTTATTCACATTTATAATTCAATTTGGAGCTGGAAAATGTTAGCCTACTATCATTATATCTTGTTTACTATGTGAGCCTCTCTAAAAAACATTTCTTAACTTTGTAATGTAAAAGAGTGTAACAAGATTGTATTCCAAATAATCATTTTAACCTTTATTTGGGTTCCGTTGTCTTGAAAAATTGACACAGCATAAATGGCAGCTGATATTTTCACATTTTCAAATTGTAAAATGTTGTGTTGGGCATGCTTAGAGGCTGATGCACCAAACAGAGTTAGAAGTTTTACAGGTATGTTTGCTCGGCCTGTAGCCTGGACACATCCTCATTCGCACTTTCAAAGAAGACCTCCATGTCTTTCTCCCTCAAACACAAGCTTGGTGTCAGCATTTGTTCTCTTTGTCTCTCTCTCTCTCTCTTTCTAGACCGGTTTCAATAGCAGTTTTAGGTAAAACAGAAGCAATTTTTGTAAAACGTTGACAAAACTCAGCTGTGACAGGTCTGAGTGATGTTGTGTGATTATAGCTGGGTCTTCTCCTCTCGTGATACTCATTCCAGTTAAACCTGTTGACTGATCTGCGAGATCTTATCAATGATGACTTCGATTATAGACGTGATGCAGTAACGAAAAGGCAGCCGTCTTATAACTGGCAGAGACCACATCTCAGGAGTTTTTGAAGGTCATTGTCTCCAGTGATTTAATGGAAGTCGTATGGAAATGATTTTCCCAACATATGATGGGTTATGCAATTCAACAGGACCCCTCATGGCGATTCCAAACAAGAGGTCATGTGACTTCTCATGTCATGTCACGCATGTTAAATATGAAAAAATTGTTTCCATTTCAGTTTTGTGAAATATTGCTTTATATACACATATATTACCGTGAGCATAAAACCTTTTTAACAAGCTTTTTTGAAATTGGCTCTTCTACTTTTTTTTGTTCGCATTTTCAATTGCACATTAAGCAGGTTATTGGAAATGCCTTCTGCCTCTCTCTCTTCCCTCTTTTCTCTCTGTCTTTCTCGCATACACACTGCCCACAGCCAGCCACCGGCAGCAGCCCTGACTCACTCCTCTCAGCCGTATGACTAATGCATGCATTTTTATCAAAGATTTAATCCAAAGAGAGGAAGGCTATTGCAGAAGTGCTGAACAAAATTACACAGCCATTGATCGAATCGGACTGCGCTTCGGCTGTGAACTTGCCTAAAGCAAATTACCCCGGTGATAGTCCTTTTTTACAAAATGCAGCACTGCCCCATCCTTCTGTTATGATGTGTTAAACAAGAGCTACTGTTATTAAGGTGCTTCTCTTCATAATGAAACTCGAGGACAGCCAAGTTCAAGTTCAGTCCAAACATCTCCCCTCGGTTTGTCATTGAGTTTGTCAGACGCGCCGCTCTGGGCCGTCACAATGTTTTATTGCGGAGGTGACGCGGCTAGATCAGGCCTCATTGGCATTCTGCCCTCGTGCCTTTTTCTCTCTTCAAAAGCACAAATTGTGCATCGGCCGCTCTCTTCTCACCTAGCTGCTCAATTGGGATGTAATGGAGCGCGAGTAATGTTGGACAACCAGTGACAGTTTACGAGCTCACAGAGAGCCCACGGCGCGGCCGGCGAAGCGTTACTTTCACAAAGAGAAAGAAAGAAACGCGTCAGATTGATGGCCTCTGATTCACCTGCAGATGGTGTCGGCATCATAAGCTCATCGTCCAGGGGCTGTAGGCATTGATATGATAGAAACATCCACTCTGGAGGAGTCTCTTTAATGTATTTGTGAGACCTGGGAGGAATGAGTGGTGAATAATAGGCCACAGACAGCTAAGGATTTACAATGAGAGAGAGAGAGAGAGAGAGAAATGAAGCCCTGAGGAGTAACAGGTTGGAAGTAAAAGGGACTGTAATTACGCAGAGGAGGAAGAAAGCTCTCCTCTGTGTCCTCCATCTTCTCTCCATCCATCTTCTCTTCAGACATATGCATGTTTTTTGAAGAAATCACTCTCACCCCTCCCTCCTCTGGCCTTCTTTCCGCTCCCGCTACTGAACAATGTGCTGAGTGTCTGTGGGCCTTTGTCAGAGGGGGGCGGCGCCTTGACTCTCTTTTCCTGCCCTCTGACTTCTGACCCCTGTGCTTCCCCCAACAACCAGAGAACCACTCGGCCCCACCAGACGTCACCACCTATACCTCGGAGCACCCAGCCCAGGTGGAGCGGCCGCAGGTGTCCACAGTGCCCCGGACCACACCCAAATATGGCAACGCCGAACTCATGGAGACTGGGGACGGTGAGTGTGTGTGTGTGTGTGTGTGTGTGTGTGTGTGTGTGTGTGTGTGTGTGTGTGTGTGTGTGTGTGTGTGTGTGAAACCGCCTAATATGACCATTGATTTATGAGTGTCAGAAAATTACAGAAAAATATCAGTGTCCAAAATGACAAAGTGGGGCAGTTTATCCCACTTAACAAATCTAGACATATTACTAAATAGTAATTTAAATAATACAAGTTTACGAAGTTTAAAACTGAAATAAACATGTGCTCTTCCACTTACAAACACAAATGCAATATTGATTGAAACGTTATATTCGCTTGTTTCATTGAGTGATGAGCTTAAACCAATTAATATGAAATTACAGGATGTTTTGGTTGCTCTCTGTCCCAGGTGGAACTTCTATGGGTTACCATTTACATCAGCTGATCTAATCCCCACTGTAAAGAGCTGTATAGAGAGTGAGCAAGCTTGCGTTTAAAGTCGTGAGGTTGTTTGTATGCACCCTACATGCCCTGTCTATTCATTAGGCCGTGTATTCCCTGGTGCCGCTACATGTAACTTGTACGGTTGATGGACAGCTCAGTCTGCCTGAGCTCTGAGCTGGTATTTGTAGTGATGGATCCTCTGAGATTAGGCCATGATTGAGAGCATTGATCTGCCTCTTTTATGACAATTTAATTTGCTCCACAGGGACATCCTAGGGCGTCTGCATCTGACTGCATTTGTCATAAGCATTAATCAATAACCTTCGTGGAACAGATTTGTTCGGAGTGACGTGAAAATTCAGGCATTAGGTAATAAGAAAGCGGAAGAGCGGAAAGCAAGCCTTGCCAGCCAGCCAGCCAATTTCTTCTGACTTCCTGCAACATGTGCATGCGTTTTTTTTTCGTTGATTCATTTATCTGATTCTGTGCATGAATGGAAGTGCCTATGTGAGAGGGAATTCTGGTTCGTGAGAAGTTTTTGAAATTGAGTTGCACGATATGGGTATTTCAGATAACAGTATCCAAAAATTTGACATAATTAATACACGTATGAAGATCAGTGAGCTTGAAGGAAAGAAAATATTTTAACCTTCAATAAAATTTGTGTTAGAAATAAGTCTAAAATAAAAATTAAATAGGATAAAACCTACAGTTAAATGTCATTTAAAACAAATACATATGGAGACAAGATGCCACAATAGAAACTTCACTAGCCTGGCTGGACTGAAGTTGATCTGAGGTTGATCTGTTTGATGCCTTATGCTTGGTAGCAAGAGAGCTATAGATTAAGAACAAAGCTGTGAGGATTTCAAGCCGTGATTGTAAGCCACTAATCTTAGTTAGAAGTCTAATACTTATTTATTAACATTTTCATTAGCTGGACAGAAGAAATTCAGTAATTGGTTAGAGCACTCGTTTTTGGAGTTATAGCAGTGTTCAAGTTGAGTAGCCACTATCTTCTCTATAATCCTGTGTGAATCAGTCCTAAACATTACAGAAGTCCTGTGGTATAATTACATTACTCCTACCTCCACTTGGAAAATGTCCTTGGAAATGTCCTAGTCACTATATGTGCATCAGTTTGTATGCAGACAAGTGATAGGCTGTATCAACTGTAATTCTAACATTGGGCTGATAATAACGGTGAAATTTTACCAGACATGGGCGAGGGCCGCTCTGGAATATTAACAGCTACCAAAGTTTCTTTGGCGACCCATTTTAGCATTTTTTTTATCGGTCTGGGAAAATGATGAGAAAATGATGCTGTCTGCGATCAATAAGCAGTGGGCAGTCCCCTCTCGTCCTACCCCTCCTGTACCTGCTCTTACTGCTGTTGTGAGAAAGATCTACTGTTAATCTCATGTGCTCTGCAGAAAAACAGATAGAGAGAGAGAGAGAGAGAGACAGAAAGAGAGAGAGAGAGAGAGAGAGAGAGAGAGAGAGGGAGAGAGAGAGAGAGAGAGAGAGAGAGAGAGAGAGAGAGAGA
>JBBJLR010000001.1:7164460-7186129 GCA_037577145.1 Brachypetersius gabonensis | reverse complement strand
ACACACACACACACACACACACACACACACACACACACACACACACACACACACACACACACACACACACATTCCATCACACCCTTACTCACATACTCGCAATACTGTACCTGCTCACTCACTTATTCTCATACTCACTTGTGTCTCTGCATCTATTTTCCTGACTTTGTTTTTCACTCTTGCACTCTTACTCTCTCTCTCTCTCTCTCTCCCTCTCTCTGGCTCCTTGTTGGCAACCAGTATCATTCTCACACATCTTGTCCCTCACAAATAATCTGTGTGAGTGCAGGAACCGTCATTATTTTCCTCTTTGTGTATTTCTTCCTCTCTCTCGCTCTCCCTCACTGCATGTCATCAACTCTAACCTTGCATGAGTGTGAGATGTCCAGTACCATCCTTGCATCTCAACCAGAGTGTCCGTGCAGTCTTTATTATAGATACTCGTTTGCACCTTTCCATATCCGTGCATGCTCTCATTCCATCACTCTGCCATTCCATTCATACTAATGAAAATCGGGCCCGATTTGTGTGTGTGAGAGCTCCCTGCTGTTTCACTGCTTTTAAGAAGGGCTCGAACCTCGCCTGGGAATAACAGGGCTGTAAATGATGAAGTAACACCTTCGCCACTTTCAGACCCGAGGTAACGTCAACTCCAGCTGCTAACTCAATTAGCAGAGCTTTCCCTGTGAGTGTTAACTAAACAGTGGATGTTTTAATGCAAATATTTCCCGTCTGTTGAAAAGGTGTTATGAAGATACGCTTTGTCTCTTGTTGAATGGATAATACGTTACAATTTTAAACAGTCAGTTTCAGGTGTTGAAATATGTCATGAAAGTAGCATGCCTTTTTATATCTTTTTTGTGCAAATGTTGGATTTTTGTTATGTGTACTGACTGAGTGTATTCTCTTCCTGTAGTTCCTCTTCTTGTCTGAGGTATTGCAGTGGCGGGCACAGACTACCCCGGACCATGTGCTCTTCACCCTGCTCAGCTCACGGGTAATGTACACATTGGATTTTTAAATATTGTTTTATTTTGAAAGTTTGTTGCTTTTTGTGTTTTTGTGCTTGTGGGTGCATGCAGCGCTCTACCATCTTGGCGGGTTTTTGCATATAGTATATGGACAAAAGTATTGGGATGCCTGATTATTACACCAACATGGCACTGTATACAGATACATAGACTTTAAAATGGAGTTGGTCTGTCTTTGCAACTGCTAGAATACCCCCCCTCCCATGTTCCAGAACGATTCATCCAACATCAGTACCTACTGTTGAACATGATCAGATCCTCACAGCAATGTTCCAACCATACTAGTGTAAAGTCTTCCCAGAAGAGTATGATATTCTTTATTTCAGAAGAAACTTTACGTCCAAAAATTCTTATGATGGACAGTACAAATCCTCACAAGTCAACATACACTATACGGACAAAAGTAACGGGACCATTACACGGATAAGGACTTTAATAGCACTGTATTCAGATACACAGACTTTCATATTTTCATATAATGCTCTGGACCTTGTTTTTCTATAACAAACTAGATACATAAATGCCCTGCAGTGCAAATAACTTTGACTTTATGTTTAATTTGATTACATTAATGTTTAGGTTGAAATGTACAGAAATATTTGAACTGTAACTGTGTAACTGTGTAAAAGGGAAAACTGACTGCAATAAAAAGCTTCTTATTTGTGTTTGCAAACCAAATGTTATTGCACTTTTGTGCAGCATAAATGTGCCCAATACACTACTTCTGAATTAATTATTTAATTTTGCATATACCAATGCGATTAATCGCAATTAAAATGTGTAATTGTTGCCCATTAAATATAATATAGGCTAAAATAAAATATAATATACTGTATATGTCACTTATCGTTTCCCTACAGCTCACTTCGAATCAAAATTTTTTCTTGTACTTTATATATTTTTGTCTTGAGTATTTGGCATTGCATCTTACTTCCCTGTTATACGTGTATATATGTGTAAATGCATTGATTTTCATGATCCTCCCATATAGATAATTTATTATTAAGGATGCTGAGGATTCCTGACTGACTGTGTATTTGGATGTCCATGTGTAGGGGGCGGTCCTGAGCTCGCTGACGTGTCTTCAGCTGCATAAGCGGGCTGAGAAGATTGCGGCCATGCTTATGGAGCGAGGCCACCTGCAGGATGGAGACCATGTGGCACTGGTCTATCCGCCTGGTACATCACACGCTGTCCCTCACAACATTCTCTTTTGGTTTACCTGCATATGCATCAGATGAAGACTTTATTCTTTTCCCTCGTCCTGTAGGTATAGACTTGATAGCGGCCTTTTACGGGTGCCTGTACACTGGCTGTGTACCCATCACTGTGCGCCCGCCGCACCCCCAAAACATTGCCACCACTTTGCCCACTGTGAAGATGATTGTGGAGGTGAGTGCTAATCTAACCTGAACTGTGTTTTTTGGCTTAGTATACTGGAACCTACTTTGTGGATTCTAAACAGAGAAGTGGCACTGATGTTCACAATACCTGCTGTGTCTCCTTACAGATTGTAATACTTGTAATAATCAGTTGTAAAATATACATACACAGTAAACCCCCGCTTTAAGGTGGCTCAGCAGTCGCGGTTTCAGTCCGTCATAGAGACACCTCTGAGAACAGCTGACTGTGACGTCTGGGCCTCATGCCCCATGCGGTGGTTACCAAGGCAATCAAACACCTAAATAGAATGAACCTCTGCTGCTCAGCGCTGGCCCAAATATAAACAACCAGCACGAGAACAAGGGGGCGTGGCGGATGAGGCACGAACCTCACAGTCACCTTTACTAAGATGCGGATTGAAAGTAGCCAATCCGATAACGTTATTTGTTTCTCCTTGCTGCTGATTGGCTGTTGCCCTGTAATGCTGTGGTGCCGAATTCCCGCTGTGTTTTTGTGTTTTTTGTTTTGTTCTTCTTAAACCCCTGTATTCTTATAACTATAAATTAAATGAATTCATTAGTGTATTTACATGCTTATACCAAAGAAAGCATGCGTGGATGAATTACCACATCACAACAACGCGTTGTTTCACATTATAGGTGGGTGCTCTTGGAACGTAACAACGATAAGCGGGGGTTTACTGTGTACAAAAGCTGTTTAAAAGCAATATAGGGAGTCCATAATGAATACAGTGCTGGCAGCAAGGGGGCAAAAGAAATGACTTAATGAACGACTGGTGCTATAGGTGATATTAGTATATCTGACTGACATACTGGGGTTGCATGTTCTCCTCATGGTGGCATGGGTTTCCTGTGGGGTCTCCTAAGACATGTGTTAGGTGAATTGGGGTTTCTAAATTGACCGTAGGTGTGGGAGAATAGTGAGTGACTAACTTGCTTAGGAGCACATTTATTTCTTTTTTTGGCACTTGCTTCACGTGGAATCTACTGTTCATCATTTAGCACACATATTTTCACCTGTAAAACGTAATTAGGCAGCATGACAATTGGTTATACACATCTAATGTCAGATAGGTATGATGATCTTATGAGATAAGATATGCACTAGGGATACCAATGATAAACTGTCACGAAAGACAAAAGAAATAAAAAGCAAACTCTTAAATTAACTCTTAATCAATAGATCAGATAACAGATCGAGTTAAACTAAAGTTTATTTTCTTGCAGTTATTTCTTTTGATACTGTTTCAGTTGGAGGAAGTTGTGGGTTCAGTTTGTATTGATGGGCTGAAGCACTCCCCTATTGTTTCCCTCAGTGGTGCTGAGTTCAGTTGGATATTCTAGATGCTCATGTGCTTGTTTGTGTTTAGACACTAATGCTGCAGTTTTGTGTTCTTGTGTTCAGGTAAGCCGGTCGGCCTGTGTGATGACCACACAAGTCATAAGCAAGCTGCTGAAGTCGAAGGAAGCGTCCGCTGCAGTGGACGTCAGGACGTGGCCTCCTGTCCTGGACACAGGTGAGAAAACAGGCTTCACACATATCATACTATATATAATGTATAATATTATACTATATAATTCCACATAGTTCCACAGTGGTGGAGTCATATGATGGAAAATAAGGGCTTTCTTTGGATCAGTGATTTTCCACCAGATTTTTTCAAACAGCTTCTTCTTTTTTCTGACCCTGCCAGCACCGATCATACCATATGCAGCCTGTTGTAAAATTAAATGCCTTTGAGCAAATAGTATTCCTGAGCCACTTCAGCTTTTTTAAAACTGTACTCGCCATTTAATGGTGAACATCTATCTTAGTGTCAGTTAACTTGTCTGGATAAAACTAGATAAAAAACTAGATAAAACATGAATGCCCTGCAGTGGCAAATAACTTTGGTTTTATATTTGATTTGATTACATTAATGTTTAAGTTGAGATTTAAAACATTTCTTATTTGTTTAAAATGTTTGCAAACCAAATTGCACTTTTGTTTAGTATTTAAAAAAAATAAAAGTGCGCAATACACTACTTCTTAATGAATTATTTAATTTTGCTTATAACAATGCATATGACAATATAACAGTACCCGCCATTTAACGTTGAACATCCATCTCAGCATCAGTTGTCTGTTGTCTGGCATGTTGTCTACTGTCAACTTTTTACCACTCTACTGCATGGCATGGGGAATAACAGTAGTTATCAGCTTGAGGCCCTTAGCTGACTTATAGTGGAGGATATGATGTTTTTAGCAGAAGTTTGCAATTATACTGGTGCATTTAGACCGGTGCAACAATAACAATGTAGGTTTTATTAATAATTAGTTTGATATTTGGGACTGTAATTTTATAGCAAAAGCGGTTTCCATTCAAGTCAGCTCATTGATTTTATTATTTTAAACCGACTAGGACTAGGACTAGGACAAGAGAGGGGCAAATTGCAGTCTTGCAAAGAATGTTCCTTCTCTAATGACTACTTGTCTTATGCCCATCATTCCTCTGATTAACTGCCTTAAAACAAAACCTCTTGCTGTTGTAAGTAAAGTTAAGTCACACGTGAACACAGCTCAGTTTGTTAGGGCTGCGTGTGAAAAAGTGCATGGGGTCAATACCTTGCTCAGGGGTGCCTCAGTGGTGCCACTTGCAGTCCTGGGATTCAAACCCACAGCCTTCTGGTCACAGAGCAACTCCCTAACCACTGGGCCACCAGCTGCCCCAGCGAATCAGGGGGCAGCCACCAATGGGGGGCACCAAGTTAGCAGTCTGTGGGGACAGTACCTTGCTCAAGGTCACTAGCACTCCTGAGATTCGAACCCACAACCTTCTAATTGAGGGGGGAACTCCCTAACCAGCTGCTTTTATTAAAGAAACAAAGGGGAAACTGTTAAAGGCCCAGCAGCTGGGCTTTTGCTCTTGTAAGTAATGCAAACGAGCAGAAAAAAAGAGGAGAAGATCGAACTATGGAAAGTCCGTGAACAGAAAAACTAACAAACCCAGCAATGATCCACAAGCCAGTCAAAACTCGGGCCAGGAAGTGATCACCAGCCTATAAAGCTTATTAGTCCAATGATTGGGAACAGCCCATAACACCTCGCAACAATTTTTGAGATCAAACACTGATTATTGTTAGTACTGCGGTGTTCAAGAACATAAATACAACTGAAGATTAGAAAGAGAGAGAATTAGCTGCTATACTTAAGGACCCTTTTAACTGCAAAGACACAATTTTGGTTTCCTCTCACCTTTTGCATATCTGTCTTTTGTATTGAACGGTCATCCTACTGCTAACGATTTACTGTCCACCAACTGCACACCCTCCTTCTCCCCTGAACTGAGATCTATTGACTATATGTGTCTCTGAATGAATATCTCAGTCTGAATGGTGATTGATTATGCCTTCACAGATTTTATGCAGCTTTTAAAATTGCCAAATTTAACCAGCATGTTACAAATCCCTAATCAAGGAGATACATTACATGTACTTATTTTGAATGGCTTATTTAGACTAAATTGTAGGTCTTGAAGTTTCAGATAATTACTTCATGTTTTTACAGCGTTAATCAACATAAAATAAAAACCAAAAAGTTAAAAAGTAATTGCATTTTTTATCCATCAAGCTTAAAGGATTTCATACACATTTTAAATAATCACCCTGTTTTTAGTGAAAAACATCGAAGTCGGTTAGGATGTTTAATTCAAGGGGAATTGGGTTTGCATTGACAATTATAACAGAACAATTAGAAACATTACACAGTATTTTTTCAAGCCAAAGCATTCATTACTCAGATACTGACCTACTTTTAAATCACACTTCAATGAATTATTGGTTTTATGAAGCATCTAAAAAATATAAATATTTTTAAATGAAAAAAATGAGTTACTTCTCACACTTTATGTTCTTAAAACCCAAAGGTCAGGCATTTTTTAAACAGCAGTCCTCAAAGAACGTTTTTGAACAAAGTTTTCTTGAATGTTTTTAGATGATCTGCCAAAGAAGAAGCCCCCACAACTGTACAAGCCCTCCAACCCAGACACACTGGCCTACCTGGACTTCAGTGTGTCCACCACAGGGATGCTAGCAGGAGTAAAGGTACCCGAAAAAACAGCAAACTTCATAGAAAGTCACACATATCCACCTTTTTCAGTCATAGGGCTTTCAGTCTCTGTGTTATTAAGAATTTAGCCATGCTGCACCAGAGCAGTTTTAGAACATTAAGAATGGGGGGTACGGAAGGACATGAGCTTTCTATTCTTAATGTTTTAGACTGAAAATCAGGACAGTGGAAAAGGATGACTAATAGTGTGCTGTGTGCCCACTGAGACCACCCGCTACTGTCCCATCATCTGTGCAGCAACAAAGCGATACGAACTGTGCATTTTCGCTCACAGGAAATAATATTCTGGCGTACGTCTGCGCCTGCGCTTGTCTCGAAAATGACTTACATTTCCTGCAATTGGGGAACGCTAATGAATTGTTATTGTTTGGCCGTGAGTAAATTAGCATTAACAAATTAGCAATTGGGTGAGATGCAAATTTGCAGTGGTGACTGTTGATGGGTTGGAAAGTTCATGTTGTAAATTGCTTTTTGCCAAAACAGGCTGGCCTTATTGTTGTATCAGGAGTCTGTCAAAATATAAAAAAAGAGAAAAATGACGCTTCAAACATTAAGAACAGCCCTGAGGAGACATCATCACTTTCCTCAGGCTGCAGCATTACACCTGTCATAACAGTGAATCAGGCGCTAATGTACCCCCCACCCTTTCTCTATATTTCCCTCTCTCACTTTGCCTGTCTCTCTTTTCCTCTTTTCTGTTTTCCTTCTCTTACTCTCTCTACCTCATTCTTTTTCTCTTTTTGCTGTCTCACACACTTCCTGTCTTCTTTTCCGTCCCTTTACCTTCTTCTCTCAGATGTCTCACTCCGCCACCAGTGCCTTCTGCCGCTCAATCAAGCTCCAGTGTGAGCTGTACCCCTCTCGCGAGGTGGCCATCTGCCTGGACCCGTACTGCGGCCTGGGCTTTGTACTCTGGTGTCTCTGCAGGTAAGAACGAAAGACTTTACTAGTCTCTGGATTTCGGTCGGGTAATATGCTCTTTAATGATTTGCACTAAACGGAAATGAGTGAATAGTACCTGCCCTGTCATTAAATCGTACATCATATGATATGTAGATAAAAGATATAAAAGATATAAAACAAGACAATTCAGACATCTGTCTCACTTACTGTATGTGGGTTGTGGGGGTCTCGGATGGTGCGTTTACCGTTTTTAAAAAGTCTTGTTTAGAGCTGTGCAATATGATGGCATTTATTATTATTGTTGCAATGAGCCTTAGTTTACTTTTCTGATCTTTTTGGGATATTGTCAGAGCATATTATGTTTAACAAAGGAGAAATGTCTTGTGTAATTCAATTTAATGCAGGTCAGTGCGTGAAGCACACAAAAATGTATAATCACAGTTTCTGACAGCATTTTTGGCTCCATTGGTTTTTGTGTCTGTTCAAACTTATCTGATATCCGAAAAAGCTCATAAATGGCATATTGTATTTATTTTTGCCATATCTCCCACTACTTCTACGCTAATCTTCTGCTATGTGTGGCCGCCTGAGGCTGCAGAGTGCAGTGTGTCCACACTCCATTTTTTAGCAATTCTAGTACGTCATAATTCTAGTACGTCTAGTACATCAGTATAACCAATGCTTTTATGCATCACATTTTTGCTGAAGAATCACACTCAGATGAAAAAATCTCTACATTCTACATTCAATACATCATGATATCTTTTCTTTTTTCTTTTTAAAATCAATCATTAAGGTATAAACAATTGAATACACAAATGTCACTGGAGAACCACAGACAATAAAAACACACCAGGGTTTTAATTACATATCCTCTACCTTTTTGTATTGCCTTTTGCAATACATCATTTGCATTTAACCTATTGAAAAAAACATAACATGAAAATTGCCAGAACTTTTGCATTGCCCCCCAGTATGTGAAAGGAACTTATAAACAGTAATGACACATTGAGCGGTGTTCTCTGCAGAGGAGGTGTACTTTTCACTTTAAAAATGAACAAAATGTAATTCGACCAGGGGAACCCAAGCTTTTGCTTATGACTGTATAATCAGATTATAATGCTTTTCAAAATGCAGCTGAATCGGCACCATTTTTACCCCTAGTGTAAAAGAGAAGGGCGCTCTCGTACGTCCACTTGCCCGTCCCTTATCCTGTCCAGCACAAAGCCTGCATTGTGGCGGTCTATGAGAGCGCTGCAGGTGGCTAGCTGTCTTCCGGATTCAAGTATTGAACTGGTTTGCGGAGAATGCTCCTTTGGCAAATCCTCTTTTTGTGCTGCGTCTACGTTTCTGGTGGGGGAGCACAAGCTCTTTTTTGTGCTGTGTCCACTCCTTTAGCGAGAACCGTGTACTCAGCACGTCTGTCTTGCTTGAGCGAAGTGTGCTTTCCGGATGCCTCTCTGTTGTTGGTGCCCCACCCCTCCTTCCAGCCCCGTTCTCTTGCTGCGTTTGTGTGTTGTACTGAGTGTGTGCTTTCTCTCCTCTGTGTGAAGTGTGTACTCAGGGCACCAGTCCATCCTGATTCCTCCGTCGGAGCTGGAAGTGAATCCGGCGCTCTGGCTGCTGGCTGTCAGTCAGTTCCGTGTTAGAGACACCTTCTGTTCCTACTCCGTCATGGAGCTGTGCACTAAGGGCCTAGGCCTACAGACCGAGTCACTCAAGGTACAGTGTATAGTCCAGCATCCCATGTAGTATTCACAGTCTCATCATTGTTTAGGGTGCAACATTAATATCGTTAATTAATAATTGATTGTAATAAATTTCCTCTAACAGCAGGTCTGCGTATCTGGTGATTTTAAATAATGGGTGCTTTTCAATACAGAGTGCGTGAAGTACAGGCTCCTGTTGAGAAGAGGAAGCCGCAGTACGCTCAGCCTGCATTATATATACATATACTCACTCACTGTGCACATACATACCTAAGCTAACCTAAGTTTACATTTAGTTTATATATATATATATATATACATATATATATATTACAGTACAGAGTTACAGATTTTATATTTTTAGTACATTCATAGAGTATGTTTTTATTCTGTACTGTCTATTCTGTTTTCTTAATTTTTGCTGCTCTTAACGTTTGTCCACTTTCTGCTGTGACAAAGCAAATTTCCCACAATGGGACTAATAAAGGTTTATCTTATCTTATTTATAACAGATGTTATGAAAGTGATAACATCTAATGCATGAAATTTCTTTGCTGTGATGTTTTTTATTTTATAATCGAATATACGCATTAACATATTAATAAAAACGTTCACAATGTGTTCCTATAAAAGGAATAATGGTAGAAGTTAACTGTGGGAGTTTATAATTATGTGTAGTTCCTCTGCTGCTACTTCATGTGAAACTTTCACACAAGTCACCTCCTGATGCAGGTCTGAACATTTCTGGTTATGGATCTGTTCTTTTCTAGCTGAACACTTTGAATTGGAACAGCTGACCACTTAGAATTGGATCAACCTTGATTATTTTATACTGTACTGTTGGTATTGTATTATATTTTATTCTATTCTATTGTTGATTTACAGATTTTGAAAATCGAGAGCTTCAGATTCATTGTCGGCCTTTTACAGATTATCTTGTCTTTTTGCCTTGAGTGCCCAGGAAAAATCTGTTTGAAAGTTTGACCCAAAACATTTATTTTGAATACATATTTGCAGAGTCTCAGCAGCAAAAGTGTACAATTCACAAACATTTATTTGGAGCAGCAATATTTTGAAGCAATACATATCATGACAAGACGATGTAACAGTTTTTATTCATTTGCTTTTCATTCATACGTTCACAAATATCTTATTGAGTTCTGTTTAGGGCCTGGCGCCTAATTATTGCTGAAAACGTCTTATTAGACATATTTAGAAATGATATCTGTGCTAGCGGGCTGGTTGTATCGTGGTAGTGCTTTTATCCTGCGGCTCAGAGCTGGCGAATACCGTGCCTGCACTGGGCGTGAATGTGTGTATAATTACTGCCACAGCAGGGCTGGGGAAAAAGAAAAGGCCGCCTGTGCCTTCTGGCAAGGCTGCCTTGTAAAACGCGCTTTATTTACTGTGATTTAGTTGGCCGAGATTGCCATAGTTACTGACTGCAGTCTCAAGCAGCGGTGCACTTCATTAACTTTGGGGACATCTAGAGCAGCAGCGTGCAGTTCATTAAGATTGGGGGCAATCGATGTGGGAGAGAAATCGGACTCAAATAAAACCTTTTTAGCACAAAACTAAAGTAGAGACATTCTCAGATACATTATCTTCTACACACAAGTAAGTAAGTAACATTAATCAATGTAATGTTAGTAATGTTGGTATATAATCACATAATTTAGTCAGTCGTTCGTTCGTTTTCTATAACCGTTTAATCCTTACTAAGGAGCCTTTTCCGGGGCCAGCAGGCGCGAGGCAGGGATTCACCCTGGACGGGGCCACATATTTTAATATAATATGATATATAATCACAAATTAAATTTAATTACAGTATTACATACACTACTAAACCAAACGTCCTAATTTTACCCTTTAAAATGACCTTAATTTCCAGGAAATTAAGGAAAATGAAGGAGAAAAGGGCACAGATTAAATCTGATTATGGGATAAAAATACTTGGTTGTCAGTTTGCATTGTCAGTGTATAAAATAGTATGAAAGTATTTTATTTACTGTATTTTAACTTACTGTAATGCAGCTCTGAGTGTTAACTGGCTTATAGTCCTGTTCTTAACAGCTCATTCACACATTTCCTTCAATTTGCAAGTGTACAGTTAATATTTCTCTACATCTGTACATTACACTTCAAAGTATTTACTTATTTTATGTAAAAACTCAACTCTAATCTTGGCATTTATGTGCACAGCAAAGAAATAAACTTTTTGAATTGTGACTCTTGAATGTAGCATTTGTGATACTTTGACTCGTAATTCAGGAGATGCAGTGACACTTGGAAGGGAGCGGTGTAGCATATAAAATATATTGGGTTTGCAACATTTTTGATTACCACAGGGCAGTTTTAAGAATCTCCATTATGGGCAAGACGCAGTCTACAGAATTCAGAGGTCTATCACTGCTGCTTACTTACATACCACTGACCTCTACTTAATGAAATAACATAAAAAAAAAAACATTGAAAAAAAACCCTCCTAATTACCATCTGTGTTAGTAACTATAGTTAGTAATTCACTTAACTACATTACTTACTGTATTTATACCCCGCATTTGTGTATATAGCCTAGTGTACTTTGTATTTTAAATAGTTTTTTGTCTCTGGGAGTCTTTGCAGTCATAACGTAAGCAATTTCCTCCGGGATCAATAAAGGTTTCTGATTTGGTTTTTGTTTTTGATTCGGATTACATTTAAAGGTGGACAGAAGCAATGGAGCGTTTATTTTAAATTCTATTTTGATGTCGTAACTGGTAAAACAGTTGTGTTGACTCTGTGTGTGTGTGTGTGTGTGTGTGTGTGTGTGTGTGTGTGTGTGTGTGTGTGTGTGTGTGTGTGTGTGTGTGTGCAGTCTCGTGGCTTGGACCTGTCCCGTGTGAGGACCTGTGTGGTGGTGGCGGAGGAGAGGCCCCGGATAGCTCTCACTCAGTCTTTCTCCAAACTCTTCAAAGACCTCGGCCTGCACCCACGGGCTGTCAGCACATCTTTCGGCTGCAGAGTGAACCTGGCCATCTGCCTGCAGGTGTGTGAACATGAAGTCTTTTTTCTTCGGTTTATCTTTGTTTTTATTATTTGCTACATTACAGATTAATATTGAAAACAAAAAAATGATGAAGGAACACATGCAATAAACAAACAAAAGAGTTAAACAAACCAGAATTAGTTTTATAAGAAGTTAATGATGGACTGTTTTTTCTTTTTACTTTGTTAAGTAAAATTTTGGTGCTTTTAATGATGGGAGCACTTTTGACTAGCCATAAAATGAGATGACTTGGCAGAAGGTGTAAGAGTTATTAGTCTTATTAGCTGAATAATAATGGATAGATTCATCGAACACAGATAAATGTGTTAGTTGCAGCACTATTACATCTATTGCAAGGGTATCTGATGCAGTCCCGGACTCTGATGTGGAGGTCGGGCAGTAATCCCTATCCTGACATTTTTATGTGTTCTTGATTTCTGTCTGCACAGCTAGATTAAAGCACAGATTCTGGAGAGAGGATTTGAGCCTCACAGCACATCTCATGTGGGTGCTGAGAGTGCCTTTGGTGGCTTAATCGTGCTTATGCTGTTTCTCTCAGACATCCATCAAACCAAGCAAATCTTAGTATTTCATTTTGACAGGTGAAATTGACTTTCGTCTCTTATTGAGATACAGCATTATTAGTTTAGACTGTAGTTGAAAATATTTTTATGCTGGGGTATTTAAAAGTTAACTCTATGCGGAGCCTAGCTTGTTGCACTCTTGAGGCTTACATTTCAGAGGCTGTCTGGAGGGTTTCTGTTATATCCAATTATCAGGGCAGGAGTGACAATAACAGAATGACCTTCACTGCATCTTTTTGTCAGAAACTCAGCATTAAAATACCACTTGAAATATCCTTGCAAAGATGTGTAGGCCTGTCAAAGAATTACTCAAAGGATGACCATGTATTACCTCAGTCTCTCACCTCTCTATCATTTTTGCATGTAGTTTTTTACCGATTTGTTTTATGCATTTCTCACATTTTTTCCTTCTGTCATAACCTTTATCTTTTCATGCTCCTGCTTATCATTTTTCCTCCCTTTTCTTCACTCATATTCTCACTCTTCCTTTTCTCCCTTTTTGTTTCTCTGTCATTCTTTCTTTGTCCATCCCTTCTTCACATCACTGGCTGCTGTAGCCTCACAAGCTTGGGAAGCTTGATCAGGTAGGGGCTCCCCACTCTCCCCCAAGCTGGTTGTGGTGTGGGTTGGGCACACAAGCTTTGCTAAATTCTGGTTTCCTCAGCGTGAGATGCCCCATGCATTGTGCCTTGTGCTAATGGGTGGTCCGTATATGTGGGTGTTGTTTAACATGTCTACCTCTATCCATGGACAGTGCAGGATTGCCAGGCTAAATGGACTAATAGACTAATAGCTGCTGACCCCTGTGCTCTTAGACGGACGTAGAGCTGTAAGGCTCAAACCCCCCATCCCAGTGGGACCCTCCAGAGAGTCCATGTGGTCATATAGGCACAGTAGCTTCTTTTTAATGGCCTTGCTTTCATTTAGTTTTGTAGATATCAGGAGTCAGTCAAGCTGGAGAGGGCTAACCCTGTGTTTGTGTTATTGGCTTGGTAATATGTTCGTTTTAATGTCAAAGATGAAATTTTTTAAGCCACATCTATTTTATAAATGCACTGCTAATGTTTGCTTATGTCAGTTTGCCTAATCTGTTTTCATCTGTTTTCTGTTAGGTACAGATATAAACATATTTTATATCTACTACTAAAGGAATTATTTTCGAAGCTCCTGCTTTTAATTGCAATTGAAAGAAGTATTGAAAGAAACATATAACATATGGCATATTATAGATAGCCAATCACGAGTCTCGATTTTGTAATGAGCATGATCATTGGTTCACTGATGAGCCAATAAGACTACTTGAACAGCAGTATTTTTTTATACTCAGTGGTACTGAAGTAATTTGGTCAGTACTACTATAATATTATATTTTGATGCCCAGGCCTAATTCCAAGCATGCAAAGGTAGCAATCTGTAGTCCAGGGACCACCAATATGGTGACCGCGTGCACCAGGGTGCACCCAAGGACCGCATGAGTAGCCCACGGACCTGTTCTTAAAATAGCACAACTTTAATTTTATGCTGTTGCTATTCTTCTTTAATCACATTTGCATTTATATAAATTTGAAAATAAAAATATCTAAAAAAAAAAAGCATTTTAAAATATTTATTATACATGAAGTTTAGATAAGTTTAGGTAAATTCTGTTCCAGTGTATCAAACTGGGAGCCCTTTGTATAGCTCAGTACCTGTGAAGTATCTCTCAGTTTCAAAAAGGTTGCTGCTGTTGTCCTTAGCATGCTAAGCTAAGGGCTTCATGGTGGAGAATGGGTTTATTCTGCTTTGTTGTCCACCGCTAACCTTCAAATTAATAGACCAACTGTAAATTGCCAACTGTGACCCTTTAGTTTTGCCTTTAGCTGCAACACTTGGGATGAAAATGAGCCCATATGTAGTCAAATTATATGGAGTCAGTGACCTGAAACCAGGCTTTGATGGGGCCAGTATTGCCTGAATGGCTTGGGTACGGTCTGGGTATCTTTATGGAGGGCGCCCCCTGCTGGGAGAGGGGTAGGGCTGTGTGTCTGTTAGGCCCTTAGTGTGTGGCTCATTTACGCTGGCAGAGTTGAGTTTGAAGGTGCATGCTCCAGTGACTTCCTTTTCTCTGCGAGTGAATGAATGGGCGGGTTCTGTCATGGCTCTTGATCGACTGTCAAAGGGGCTTCTTCACTGCTTGGTGAACCAAAATCCAAAACCCTGTCTTTTAAATTAATACATGCAGGTACAGGTCTCAGTTCGTTAACTGATAGTACTGGAAAATTCAATTTGTAAAGATATAATATGTAAATAGTGCTTAAACATGAGATATTATCAGTTGTCAGTTGGGTTATTCTATCCAACAATGTTTGAGGGTCATAATCATTGTGTAGAGAAACAATATTCATACAGTTGAGAGATCCACTGGAATTCCAGAACTGCCACAGCGTTAAATTATTGTGTAGTTTAAAGTCCATATTTCGATTTCTTATTACTGATATGAAGTTTTTTTAATGAGAAAATTAGTTTGTAATTTTTGAGTGTCTGTGTTTTCAATATGCAAAAATGTTTTGTGGCACTATTTAAAATGGCATGAGAATATTTTTGAAAGTGTGTTTAATATTTAGCTTTAAAATACTTAGTCTGGCACTATAAAACTTAAAACTAGGCAGAAAAGAAGATTTTATAGATTTATTTTCAAATAAATTAGAAAATAAATTTAGCCTGTTAAATTAAAAAAAGTAACTTAAAATCTGTTTAATATGAAACTAATCATTCAGGTTTACTTTTCGTTATTCAGTCACCATCTCTCTCTGTATATTCAGAAACAGAAGAGAACAACTTTGACTTTGACTTGACTGTTTTGTTCTGTTTGTGAGAATAACCCGAGGTTAGATCTACTTACAATCCGTTATTTTTTATATTTTGGTTATATAAAATATATATATATGGTTTTATATTTTGTTTTTCTCATAGTATGGTTTAGGTTCACTTGTTTCATGTTTTGTGTTTATATTCACAAGTTCAATAGTTATTTCTCAAATAAATGTGGCTTGTCAGTTTTGCTGTGTTTTTTTCTCACGTCTTATTGCACATCTTATCAGAGCGTGTAAATAACAGCACTTCGATACTGCGGACCTCGATATTGACTGATAAAATCAACCAACTGATGTCATTTAGGCCATAAAACAGACAAGCGATCTCCGATCAGAGCAATGAAGGAACTGACAGGCGCGAGCGTTCAGTCATGCGTCTCTGAGGCTGCAGAACTCTACCGCCCCTCTGGAAGGCCTGTCTGCCGTCTACACAAGACTTCTGTTCTCTTCTTCTCATCGCACATACACACCATCACTTTTAACATCCAAGCCCTGTCAGTCACAGCTCTAGCATTCTCTCTGCTTCATAGACTTTTTTATTTCAGAGCTGATGTTTTGAGGTGGGATTTTTCTGCTTGGATTTGGCTGCTTCACTCTTTTCACTCAAATCTTTGCACTTTTGTTTGTTTATTCTTTTTAGGTATTGATTTACTAACTAAAGTTAACTATATATTACTTTCTTTTTAAAAGAAAGGACATTTCAAGTCAATAAAGGGTTGATTTTAAGAACGGTAACATCAAAACTGTCATGTAGGCTAACCTGTCTGAATGAATTGTAGGGCACCTCTGGACCAGACCCAACTACTGTGTACGTGGACATGAGGGCCCTCAGACATGACAGGTGAGGGCTTCAGCATCATATAGCGTTCCGAAATGGAGAACCTTAGCCTGCTGTTTTAGATGCCTTGGGAGCAGTTGGAAGAATCCTGAGACATGGTGCTTCAGAGAAATTATCGTACAGTTTTACTCCAAATGTAGTTGATCAGCCAAGATACGAGATAACATTTAGCACCAGGTTTCCACCTTTTTGGAGCTCGAAGAAGCTTTAAGGGTAGAAGATTTTTAATGTGATGCAGCAGTGCAGCAGTGCCTACATGCTTAACTAGAAAAATTTCTTGCTGATGGCATTAAAAAGCTGGTATGATTCTGGGATAGCTGAATTGCAAAGGAAGGTGACTGTTATTGAAAAGTGATGTCATTTGTATTTGAAATTGAAACTGATTTTTTTTAAAAACATGCAGATTTTATTATGTAAAATTTGATATTTCAATTATGAATAATAATGAAACAAGGCTAATGTGCCTGACAAATAAAGAAACCTAATGCAAATTTCTGTGTTAAGTAGAAGTGGCATATCAGTATCAGAAAAGATTTGCCGGACTGAAAAGCAAATTCGCTTGAATGAGAACGGATGCGTGAGGCTGGCTCGAATAGTATTTTATAAGCTTCCAATATTTTGCCATGCCTTCAAATCATCCCTAGGATGCAAATTGTGCACTGAGCACATTTTGTCTAGAATTTTAGACATATTTCTGCTGCACCACAGTGAAGAAAAGAGTGAGATAACAGTCCAGTGATGGAGTTTGCACAATGCCAGTAGGTACAATGGCTTTCATCCTATTATATGAAGCTTGTAGTTCCTGTGCAAAACTGAAGAAGCACACTTAAGACCCAAAGCTGATCAACTACAAGAGTAAAGCTATGTTAGATTCTGTACTGCTGCTTTATGTATATTTTTGTCTTTGTATGTTTACATTCCAGTGTTTTCTCACATTTCCAAGCCCAGCAATCATGAACATGGAACAGAACAGCAGTGAAAGACGCAGTATTTCTCTCCTGCGCTCTATAGTCATCTAAACAACTTTCTGCATAAAACTGAAAAGTTATTGAGTGTTTGTCAGAAGACGGCTGCTTCACTGACAGGTTCCTTTGTTGTCTTTAATTGGACGGGATATTGCAGGCTGTGGCTGCGTAGTCAGAACTCTAATTACAGTTTACTGGCAAGACCGCCTAATAAAGGACAATCACTGCAGACACATTTGCAAGCAATGGGCATCAGTGAACCAATACAAACGCTTGAAATGCTTTTTTTTCTTCCAAAATCATGTCCAGAATACTGAACCATATTTATAGCTCCAGAAAAAATCACACCACAGCAAAAATGTTTCTCAAGTTTTATCTTTTATAGATTCAAGTATTGAACTGAACAGCTTTGCGTTCGTTTTTAAGAACTGCTTTCTCCTCATTTCCAAATAAAATATTCTTTAAAGCATCATTTTAAAGGAAATGGCAAAGCATTAAAAAAAAGCATTTTCAGAACTTAAGTAATTCAAAGAAAACAAATCTCTTGTTCGCTCTTAAACAAAATGGCAGTTATTACCTTTGACGAACTTCTAGTAGTGTTTTACCATTCGACTGGTCTCAGTGTGAGAGGAGAGTGTTGATTACAGCAGTGTTTTTATACTTTGCCTCATTAAATTCAGGTGATCACTAATCAGTACCTCATAAAGCAGAATGAGGTGCCTGTGTAGAAATTGAATAGACATTGGAATGGATTCTTTATTTGTCACATGCACAGTTATACAACACTCCTTTTTAGGACTGAGCAAAAGTGATAAAAATAAGTACTTAAATTTAAATTTGAATATAAAAACATAGATCTAAAATAAAAAGTCAAACAACTTAAACAGGGAACTCAAGTTAAAGGTAAAATACTAAAATACTAAAGTAAGTTATAAGTGTAGCAGCAGTTCTGGCAGAGCATGTGTACAGTGTGCAAAGTGGGATGTTAAAGTGTATTGTGCCATGTTAGCGCAGAATCGTTGTTCTCATAGAGATGCTGTTGTAAAAATAAATTGCAGCGGTCTCTTATTTTTTTTCCAGAGCTGTATTTCTCTTCCTTCACAATTAACATCTTGTTGCTCTGATCTGAGGAACGTTGTTTAGTTGTACTACATGCTGTACCAAAGGGTTTCTTGCTTATGACTGATCTGAAATCTTTGGGACTACTAAGAGCAGAAGGATTTTTTTCCCTTTTCTCTTACAGGGTGCGCTTGGTTGAGCGAGGTTCTCCACACAGCCTGCCTCTCATGGAGTCTGGAAAGGTGCGAGAAGCTTCTTTACTTTTATTTTGTTTTACACCAGTTTGGATTGAGTTCACACTGAATATATTTCAAATGCTAAAGTAATTTTTTTGTTCACAGATTTTACCTGGAGTGCGAATCATCATCGCTAATCCAGAGACCAAGGGTCCTTTAGGTGATTCCCATCTTGGAGAGGTATTTGAAACCTTAAATACCTTAAACATGTAGCTTTTGCTTCCTTCTGTCGAGGGCTTTCAAGCAACGGCCTTTAAAACACGGTGGGATGCGTCTTACGCTTTAATCGAAAAACAGTACCAAAAAAATAAAATGAATAAAATAAAGCAGGAATCCAATTTAGTGTGTTTCAAAAAACAAGCTTTTCCTCCAGGTTGGATAAGTGATTGAAAAGATATTCTTAATATTGATTGGTTAGCTGTAGGCACTCCTGTAGGTGCTCCAAAGAGCATAATAAAAAGATTGATCGTTTTGAAAGGCAGTTCTGAAAGTTTGAAAAGGCATTTATTTCTCACTATTTTGGGGACAATATCTCAAAATGTAACAAAATATTTAGTTTTTCTTGGCTGTAAATAAACTATACTGTCGTGGCTGTTTTACACCTGTGTTTTTTGGAAAGCCTGTAATGCTCTGTGTGTTCTGTTCCATGCCGCTGTTCTCTGACGGCAGATCTGGGTGCACAGCGGCCATAACGGCAGCGGCTACTTCACCGTATACGGAGACGAGGCTTTGCAGTCGGACCACTTCAACTCGCGTCTCAGCTTCGGCGACACGCAGACTATATGGGCGCGCACTGGCTACCTGGGATTCCTGCGCCGGACTGAACTGACTGATGCCAGTGGAGGTAATCCTGTGTTAACACAGCTTTCACCAGAGTTCTGTTGAATGGGCTTCTGACCTGCGAAGTGCACTCGATGCAGTTTGGCTGTTCTGTGTTAACAAATACAATTTTATGCGCTGTATTTACGTGGGATTTTCCAGAATGAGCAAGTTGTGTAGTGAAAAATGACTTGTAATAGAGGATAAACCTTTCAGGTGTTTCTTAAGGCCTTCTTTTTCGGATGCGTGATTAAATTCGAACTGTTGCTGGTTTAGGTGTTGATGTGGCTTCTACTCTATTCACTAAAATGGTGTGGAAATAAAGTCCAGCTGTGGGATAGTGATGTGTGGGTTATAGGTTATGACCTGAATCACCAAACCTATTTTGAGAAGCCATCTTGCCCTATCTGAAACACAAACAATATTTAATGAATAACCTGAACCTGACCCACAACGTTTCTGTAAGTTAGCATAGAAAAGGTGCCTGGTCATTTTTTTGGCCTGTCCTGCCCGCAGGACCTGTGGATCATGGGTCGACCCACACATCACGATCGTTTGATCATTAGTTAGTAATCCTACGCCATTTTCAGTGAAAAAGTGGAATGTATGAGTTTAGCATCCTCAAAATTGTAGGCTGTTATTTGTATTTCTGTGTTGTTTGTATCCTGATGAGCAATTTTGTGGCATTTTCAGGTTGGGTTTCAACATAAATGATAAATGATGAGTATTAAATGATCCAGAATGAATGATGTGTCACCCAGCGCTGATCTGTGGTATATGACTTGTTCACAGAGAGACATGATGCACTGTATGTGGTGGGTGCTCTAGACGAGGCTATGGAGCTGAGGGGGATGAGGTACCACCCCATCGACATCGAGACCTCCGTTATCCGGGCACACAAGAGCATCATGGAGTGGTATGTTCTGCCCACGACTCACAAAACCCTTAATCAGTACATTTCTGGAGCTAAATCGCTTACTAAACTCACACCTAATCTTAATTAGATTAGAATGGCACAAACCTACAAGCCTAAAAACTAAATTGTAGTGTGGCTTTTTTTTAACAAAAATGAACCTCATAATACAGTTTGACCATGATCCTTGAGGAAATTCAATTCTCTGCATCATAAAATTTCACCAAAGGTTACAAACATTTTTACATTTTACATAAGATTGAGCATTTGAGGCCCAAAACTAGTGTTAGCTAACGTTAATCAGTTGCCGTCTTAAAAGGATCGTGATTTATCAGTGCAGTGGGAACAAAACTTCTTTACGCCAAAATTTTCAAGAAAAAAAAACATGAATAAATGATAATGTAAAATACTATAAAGTGTTTGAATCCTAAGCGAAACATTAGGATGTTCATTAGAAAACAATAGAGCAATTACACATCATTGATCCATAACATAAAAACTAATATTCTGTAGACCTCACTCCTGCCAGCAAAACAGATCTGACACATCGTGCCATGGACTAGATGTCATGATTTTTTTGACATTGTGTGGATGACCATTTGTGTTACCTGGGAAAGAGAAAGCACCATGATGCGCTATAGGTAGAGGCCAAGCCGGCAAATGCAGTGTGACGTCCTTGGCAATGTTCTGGGAAACCTTGGGTCCTAACTAACTGAAATGTTACACTGACTTGCACCCCATGCCTAAACATTATTGCAGACCAAGCACACCTCTCTCCTTCTGCATGCTAATGCTCCCTGACACACAGCGAGAACTGTTCTTGAGTGGTCTGTGGAACATGTCAGAGTTCAAGATCTTGCCAAATTCCCCAGAACTCAGTCTGATTGAGCACCTGTGGGATGTGCTGGTCAAACTGAAGGGTCCACCCCTAACCTTACAGACCTTAAAGCAAGGGTTTCAAACTCCGGTCCTGGAGGGCCAGCACAGCAGTTTGATGGTTCCACTTCTTAAAAACATTCACTAAACCTGACAAATTACCTGCCGAGGTGAACCAGGTGTTTCTGATCAGGGAAATCACCAAAACGTGCTGGACCACGATCCTCCAGGACTGGAGTTCTGCTGTGTCTTGGTGCCAGACCCTACACTACAGTCGTGGCCAAAAGTTTTGAGAATTACATAAATATGGGAAATTGGAAAAGTTGCTGCTGAAGTTTTTATAAT
>JBBJLR010000001.1:7145337-7156008 GCA_037577145.1 Brachypetersius gabonensis | reverse complement strand
ACACACACACACACACACACACACACACACACACACACACACACACACACACACATACACATACACACATACACACATACACACACACACATACACACATACACACATACACACATACACATACACACACACCTTTTGCTGGGGAGTTTTATTGTATAACTTTTGATTCTTGTGATTGCGTCTATGTGACTGTGCAGTTACAGAAAAAGCAATTTCCTCTGAGATCAATAAAGTTGCAGATTGCAAAATTAATCTAAAAATTACTTGTCACACAGACAGAATGAGTAAAATTAGCCCTCACCTTTGATGCTGGTGGCCGAAAAAGCGTACGTCCACCTGGTTACCTTCCCTCTGCATTACCTTGGCAGGCCAGTAGCCGAAGCCCTTCATCCTGGCCCATACAAGCTCGTGATTGGGTGCCTGAACAGACACAGACACTTTATTCATAAAACGTAAAAACAAGTGCATATGAGAACCCCAGAACTGGTCCAGTACTTACACATGGGTAACAAAACCAGTTGTCAGGTCGGGCATTGGACAGATGGAAGCAGTTTCTGCACAACAGCAACTCATTCAACTGTGGAGTGAAAAATCAACAATATACAGTCAATTCATAAATAAGTACTTTCAGAGATTGTGAGATTATGTTATATGCAGATCGTCTGGATTATGCAGCATATGGCAATCATTTACTGTGCTACAGACTTTCACCCAGTTATAATCTTAAGATTTGAAAACAGTTTCATGTATTTTTTTTAGGTAAAAACTCAAGTTTGAATGAACTCATTCTTTGTGTTTCATTTAAGCGCTCACCTCATGGCATGTGTCATTGTAAAGAAGTCTGGCGATTTCAGTCTGATCACTATGTGCTGTAGGGAAATAAAACACCAGGAGTAAGCAAACAGCGCACCCATCATTATTACATAAAGTATTCCCACCATCCCAACGCAATTAGTCTAACCTCCGTGCAGAATAGCCGTGTTGTGTACAATAAGCTGAGCATCTGCTTTGAACTCCTCGAAGTTTTTGTACTTGCCCTCGGAGATGTTCTGCATGTGGAAAAAGGTGATTTTTAGAAAAGGCCACAAAGGCAGCAGCTGACCTGTATAAAGCATGTGTTCTCCAACATGCTGCAGAGATTTGCCATGCAGTAAAGTTTACATCCAACCACAAAATAACACATCTGGCTGGAACATCTTAATTGGCTGGATCAAGCATACTAGTCTTATATAAATTAAAATATCTTTATCTTTATAAATTAAAAAAAGCATTTAAAGCATGTTTATTATACATGAGGTTTACATAAGTTCAGGTAAACTCTGTTCTAGTGTATCAAACTGGGAGGCCTTCGAAAGTAGCTCTTAGGTCGGTGAATTTCAACAAATAATCAAACTGATGGTTAAAACAAAAATAGAAGGGAATAGAATAGTTAAAAGAAAAAAGGGGGAAAGGGGGTTGCAGCCTTTATTTCAATCAGTGCATTTAAATATATCTGATTATGGGGTGTACCGTTTTCTCGTTATAACCAATTTGATGACACCTCTGTTGATCCCTCTTCATATACAAGAGGTATCAGCACATAGGCTCCCAAGCTGAAAGAAACATGTGTGAGCCTCTAATTGTGTATTTAGATTTTTCTTTAACTTTAGATCTAGCTTTAGATCTTGAAGCCACGTTAGGGATTTATGGACTTTAATAGAATTTGCAAATGCAAATGCAAAGACTAATTGTTAACGAGTGAAAGAACCGGCTGTTTGAGGAATTCCGAATACAGGCATCTCTACACGTGGTTCTAAGGTTCTGTTATGTTCCTAAGCCAAGATTCTCAAAACAGAAGACCAGAAAACTGAAAGGTTATGACATGACCAAAACATGTGCGTCAAATGTGCTGCCTCTGTGTAGCATCTGATACTCATTTGTCCTTGTTTGGATAAAACGTTGCTGGTTTATCTCTTCTAAGTGTATCTGGTGGAGGACCGTAAATTATTTTAGGCTCGGTCCTGCACTAGCGGAACTTGTTTTTCTCTCTATACATTGCTCTGCTCCACAGAGTATCTGGTACTTCTGGTTCTACTTCCTTTTATCTTACACATGGCAGTGTCTTTTACAGACACTGGGTATAAGTGTAATGTGACCTTTTAACTGTACAGATTGTTACAAAAAGGAAGTCTAATAGTGATCTTCAGTTGGGGAAAGAAGAACTATAGGCAAATTAGTAGGTTTGGAAATATTTGAACAAGTCAGTTTGAAGTAAGCTGCATTTTGATTTAAGAGCCATGAAGCTTGAAAACACATCATCCTCACACATGACATGAATTTGGTTATTTCCTTACTGCTCCACTGTATGTAACCTGAATCTAATTTGGCTGGGAGGAAGAGGGTATCATTAAAAATAGGGGTTTTTAGTATGGAGCAGCCCACTGGGCTGGTAGTGTGTTGTGAAATTTTAATTGGTAAGTTTGAATGATCAATCTTCCTGTAGGGAAGCAGAAGAGCATGATTATTGAGTTTAAGTGAAAGTCACCCAACCAATCCAGAGAGAGCAAAGCCAAATGCTCTCCTGGACTCAAGGATATGCATGGCTGCGGCATCACTGGGATCAAACTCAAGACCACCTAAAGCATGTCAACGCTTAGACAGTTGCTCTCACCATTTGTAAGCCCATAAAACCTTCAATAAAGATCCTTAAAACATTTCAGTGAAAAAAAAATGCTTACATTGTGATGAATAAAAATGAATAAATGGAAGGTTTAAAAGGCTGCCCATCAGTACACCATAAACGTTTGTGTGTGCAAACACTGCACTCGGCACCAGTGACTGTTCTGGTATGGCACAACTACGTTCAGACGTCTGCCAGATTGACTGTGTATTACTTTAGCATTCTATTTACTTTCTACCATCTTTCATATCCACATAATGGGTTCAGATCTCTTTCTAAATATTTTATTCTTTCATTTTAACAATAATTTTTCTCTTATATTCTCTCAGATGTATCATTTCACTACATGTACTTCACTACATGTACTTCACTACATGTACTTCACTACATGTACTTCACTACATGTACTTCACTACATGTACTTCACTACATGTATAGGACAAATATAGAATCTTAAGTCTTAAAGTCACACTCATCAGTTAAAGCATCCGTTTCCTGAAATCTACATGGTCTAGTTTTTGTGACTCTGTTTCAGTGTAGTTTTTAACAGCTTGCAAGCAGTTCTTTAAAGAAGCCGTTTGGTTATGCATGGTTGTTTCTCCTTATTTTAAGCATGATGTCAATTGGATGACTTCTGCCTACAGCCAACTAGCGGATTTATTCATCAATAAGTCTCTGCAACCATCATTTCAAACTACACATTTTACTCAATTAAGCAAAAATACAGATAAGTATAAGGGAAATTTTACCATTGATAATTAAGGCTGGAACAACTCAGCATATCACATTAGATCTTCTCTGGCACAGTTACCATTCAGTGGTCTTATGTAGTCATTCTAACCTCTTGAATGTTGTCTACATCCAGCGCTGTGTGGATCAGCCTCCTGTACATAGGCTGCTTTGTCTCTTTACCCCTCTTGTGCAAGTCAACTGCCTAAAGAATGCGAAAGAGAGATGAAGACAGCTGAAAACATGCTCTCTTGTGGGCAACGTGGGCGAAGCCCATTTCATTAAAGGTTTTATTATATAGCTTAGTAGACAACAATATGAACTTACCCTTTCTTTCATACGTGCAAGAATGAACCTCAGGTATGTGGACATTTCCTGTTTGCTGAAATTTTTCCTTTTACTACCCTGTTAGCAGACAGCAAAACAAAGAAAAAAAAACACTACTGATGATTAAAAGCACATATCGTGTTAAGTCTCAAACACCATACTTGAAAATGTGAGCTTCTTCATGGCAACTTGGAGGGTATTCGATATGTTTCACATGTGCTTAATACCTTATAATACACAACTCTGCATTCATGCCAACACATAAATGATCTAAATAATCGTAACTGCTTCATTACAAACTCATTTCTAGCAGGCTATACTTTAATATTCTGTAATGGTTTTGGACATTAACAGATACTTTAAATAATGGACCCATGTGAGTTTTGGTCTTTCAGCAAATTTCCATCATGAAATTTAAGACCTGGACAATGGCATAAACCGTCTCATGTCCAACCCTTTGATTTCTACTCCTTTTCACAGGTCATTCAGCGCACTTAATACCTATTCGGTTTTTTTTGTTTGTTTTTTTTTGTGTGAGGGTGTGTGTGGTGGAATAAACAAGCAGAAACAAGAGGCATAGTTATTCACCAACTTCCTTGAAAGGCTACCTTGTGTATGCCTACCCTGCAGATCGTGCACTGCCAGTGGGAGGTGGCATCTCTGGGCCGGTGCTCCTCAGGGAGACAACGTAGGTGATAAACGCGGAAGCAGCTGTCACACTCAAGGACGTCGCCGGGAAGATGGCATTCAAAGCAGTACCAGTCATGGCTCTCTGCCTCCCAGTCCTGCAACACACACAGCACAGTGATCGCCCTCCGCCCAGCCCCGCCTTGCGGACCAGTGGACCGCTCAAGCTTCGCCCCACAGATTGGATAAAGTGGAGGACTGGGCCAGCTGCATCACAGTCATTCATGTTGACTCAAAGGAAGGAGTTACTTCACAATTCACAATATTTATGGTTATTAACTGCAGACTCGACTTAAATGGTCAGTATCTTGAACACATTGTACATAGTTAAGGAGTAGTTTCTACAATCAAACAATACATACTATAAAAAACAATAATCATAATAAATACGTAATCATTACAACAAATGATCATTGAGACATTAGAGACATGTAACAACATATCCTGTTACAGTCTAGCTATGAACCTAAAAAATAACTGTGTTCAGGTGAGCGACCATTTAAATCAAACCCAAACTTTTCCAAAAATTTTGAATCCCAATCACGTCCTCACATGCCACATTCACATTCACCACGTTTTCACACCATTTCCTGAGAGATGACTCCTTTACCTATCACACTAAAAAAATGAATAGAAAATACCCAAAGCATCAACATTTCGAAGAATTCCCCCCACATCATCACCACACACACTGGTGAGACAAAATGCTATTTTTGTAATTGCTAGTGCATCAGTTATGCATGGTTGCTTTCCAAGTTGCTTTCAGCACTTTCAAGGTACAAAAGGTGACATGCGGCCTGAAAAGTAACTGGCACTTTTTATGGTAGCTCCTACTGAGAAGGTGGGTGGATGTTTAGCTGGAACACTTTTGAGTGAGAACTCTGATGAGAACCGCACCACCTTGGCTTCGTGTCTGGCTCTCCATCAGTGTTTGGAGATGTACTGTGTATTGGTTGCTTTGGAAAGAGGAATTAAGTGGTTGTTTCACGAAGCAAGATTTCTCAGTAAACTGGATAACACGAACCCGGATTGCCCAATCGTAACATCCCCTTGCTTGCTTTCGATTGAGCAGGCTTGACTTTTGGCTGAAGTTATCTGGCTAACTTTAAAATCTTGCCTTGTGAAAAACTCCTAGATGTGTGAAAGCACAATGGTGTGTATGTATCTGGGGCCAGGAGAGATCTTATAGATTCAAAGTTCTAGCTAACATGAAGAGATCACAACTACTGAGCATTCAGTGACAAAACAGACTCACAGGAATGACTGTACACGGAACAGCTTTGAAGCTCCATGGAGCTTGTAGGCAGAAGGAAATGTGGTGACTTAAATTACTTTAAAGCAATTTTGTATTCTCAATTAAGCAATGAAATGTAATTTTCAGAGTTATGAACAATGCTAGTGAGGATTAGGTATTTCAGTTTCATTGTTGTGACCAGTCTCACTGATAGAAAACAAATTCTGAAGACACTGCTATGACTAAAAGCCACATTCAGCTCCAATACTGTACCGTGCACAGGTTACACAAACTACTGACTACAAGGGAGATTAAGTTAGTAAGTAGAAATCACAGCAAATTAATGTCAGCCTACCTTGCTTCCCTCATACATCTGCTCCTGTGATTGCAAGTGATCCAGAAAAAATTGCTTAATATTCTAAATCTGACAGAGTTGGCTGACTGCAACCACTGGGTTTTAGTGTGAGAACTGTACACACATGTAAAATCCCTGATGAATAGCTGGGGTTGTATATACGATACTATTATGACAGACAGAAGTCAGCAGAAGTGTCAGGGATGGAGATAAAGCATTGGTTAAACACAAAATTAGCAGTACTTCAAGAGGAACTCCACACATACTGTGACTTTTGCTTAACAGGCTGTCAAAGGTAGCTTCAGCTAACGCAGACAAAAGTTAGGTTTAGGCCCACTCAGACAAACACAGAGCACCCTAAAACCAGGCTCTCACACAGGAGAGGAATCTCACCGGCTACTGGTGAAAATGCTGAAACCCGTCTCTTTCACATTAAAACCACATGAAAGAGATGGAAGGAAACATGCATTTAAATGGGCTAACTTTACAGTTACAACTTTAAAACAGGGAAAAAATGGGAAAACCGGTTGTGTCAGCGAAGCTACTGAACATATAAAATAGTACCTGCCATTTGAAACTAATTACACCAAAGACCTAGGTACACATACTGTACTGTCCTAAATTAATTGTTTTAATGGATCAAAAGCAAGTGGTTAGAAAATTCTGTGCAACCTAAAATTCAACTAAGAGGCAAGGCGAGTCTTTTAACATTAGAAGCCAGTTCCCAAACAAGGATTAAGCCTAGTCTTGGACTAAAGGGCAGTGTCAATGGTAACTCCAGTATAAGACCAGGCTTAACTTGGATCTGGAAAGTCAGTCCCAAGTCATTGCCATCCTAAAGTGCAATACATGATATCAAGTGTTCCTTACCATCTCATCCCCTGGCAGCCAGTAGCCCTCCTGCTCAACCCCAGCCTTGGACCCTTTGCAGCCCACAGTGAGGGTCTCCACCACTAGGCCGTCCTTCACCGCAAGCACCAGCTGTCTGGCTGTTTCTTTTGGGTGCATGCCATACACCCGGCTTAAATACCTGTGGCAAAAACAGCAGTACAGACCAAGCTTATTTTATGTCCCAATTCACATATGCAATTTCTGTATTTAAAAAAAAACAAAAGCCCAAACCTAATAGCAAATTCAAATAAATGCAGCAGAGGATTACTTTGAGATTCTGTCCATGTTTGCAATCTGCTTCTGGTTGCGAATGACTTCGATGGCTGACCACACATACTGGACAACTTTAGGATCAGCCTGCCTCTTCTTCAGTACCCGCGACATGGCTGCGTGGTCCAACCTGCAACACACTAACAAACATTAATGCAAGATTTAAAGCCCTGGAATGGAAAATACCAGTCACTTTGAAACCACTGTGGTGACAATTGGTTTGTTCTAGGCCCTCACACTTAAAAAAGGACTGACTGCAAACAAACTATCTGCATGGAAATGATTTATGTTATTTGGAGTTTACACATACAAGAAATATCAGATACATTATAATCAATATATGTTACATGTATGTGTTTGTAGGGGTGTCAAATAAATAATAAAAAAAAAATAAACATGTTAAAAAATTTATGCTGATTAATGTCTTGTGTTGGACAAGCTGGTTTATATGTCGGTACTCTGGGTTCTATGTCTTTGCGGTCATTACTACAGGTAATTGAGGTACCTCAATTATCTCTAGCATTAATGAAGATTTCTGATTTTGACTGTAAAATGTCTTTCTGTAGTTTGCAGAATGCTCTCTGAAGCTAGGAAACATCAGCACAAGCTGTAATCATGGCACGATTTGTAAAAGCCTGTGTCCTGCTTCATGGTAGCATTTCTCAATGTTAGAACCTGACTATAAAAACTGGCTCTATGTTCCTCTAAAGATCTAGGCTCTTCTAATTTAAATAAAACCTCTTTTCTGGTTATGTATATTATTTGTCCATTTATCATCATTATAATTGTTATAAACTGACTATAAACAGTATGAACTGCATGAACTTAAAGGGAACATTTTTCAACAAGGCAGGATAATTCAACACCGAAACTATTATATGGAGGGTGACGTATGAGTGAAACACACCCCCACATTAAAATGCTTTTGACACTCGTGCCTGTATGTACATGGTCTTTAATTGCACCTTACAGACAAAGTTAGCTTCATGATTGTTCTTGCTAAAAATATATTTTATTTTTTAACCTCTGTATATTAGGTCCGATTTTTGATTGCTGTGATCATTACTGCACATGAACAGTTCAGAAACAGTTATTATATAAAAGAGAGCCTGACAGTCTGTAATGTTGATTATTCATTTACTCATATGCCAAATTGCATTTTAATTTGAACACGTGTGATTAATCTAGATTAATTAATCACAGAATTTGAGATTAGATACACTTCACATGTGTGTACACACACACACACACACACACACACACACACACACACACACACACACACACACACACACACACATATATATATACACACGTTATGTAGTTATTTCCAGGTATTTTGTCCAGTTGGTTTGTTACATAATAATAATACAAATCACAATAATAATGTACAACAAAAAAATCCCTAACCACCATATTATTCAGAATGACTTTGAATGAGAGGCAATTGTTTGTCATCCCAAGACTAGAAATTAATTTCCTGCCAAGGGGGCAGTTTCATTCAGCAGCATTGCTTATGCCCACCATGTTTTAGTTAGCTTTGGAGAAACACCAGGCTCACCATACAGAGGTGACAGCTAGAAAGGCCTTTACAGAATTGACAAAGACGACAAGAGATCTCCTAACTTCGATTAAGCTTAGATTATTTTACAGCATTCACAGCAAAAAAAAAAGAATGATTTCTAGCGGTTATAATCAATCAAAATCAATTATCTTTTGAACTACTTTACCATACTTAAAGAATGAGAATCACAGACAAAAAGCAGAGTCCTGGACTGATTTATCACTCCACATTTCTCTCCAGTCTAGAGAGCTGGGAAGTCTAGGACTAGGCTTAACCCCTGTCTGTGAAGCTGATCTCAAGAGTCCTGGGCTTGATGTCCAGCCTGTAACAGCCATCTTATCCTACATCTGTTAACTACTATGGATGCAGAGATCATTCACAAGGTCACAGAAAAGAGCAAATTTAATGCTGCCCATCATTTAGAGAGAAGAGGAATACAGTACCGCAGAAAAACACACCTTCCCGGGCAAAAACTGACACTATGCAATGCTGCACTAATCTGACACACAAAACGAATCCTTTTTCAACCACATGGCCAACAACCTTTTAGGCGGTAAGGAGAATGACAGTCACACTCATACAGGTGTCACTTCATGTTTATGGTGGTCTCTTCAAACCAGCTACAGATTTCCACCACACTCAAGAGCTGCACCATCACAACAGTCTATTAACAGGGTCAGAATAGCACAGCTGGACTGCTCTTCTCTCTGAGTGATTGGCATTATATTTACTCCTTTCTGTGGCCTTGTGAAAGATCACTGCATCCACAGCTGTAAACGGATGTAGGATTAGCCTGGACACCAAGCCCAGGACTCTTTACAGACAGCTCCCAAACCAACTTAAGATGGGCTCAAGAGAAAAAAAAAACAAGTTTTACTGCAGCCCTACGCTACCTACGGACATACATGGCAATAAGTACAGAGCACAAAACTATCTTTCCATCTTGAATCAAACCTTCTAACTGATTGTGCAACATCCACGTTACTATTAGACTGTGGAATCCCTCAATCAGCATCCTACATTCTATACCACATTACTGAATGCATTTCTAATAACTTTGCATTGTCTTTTTCAAATGATTTAGTGCTTTAGTTTGGGACTCAGCCTCAATTCAGTATAGCATCCTCTGTACAAGTCTATGATCACTACTCTAACTGTTGAAGGCTTAAAACGGCCCCTGTACCCACTCCTGCCCTGAAGAGTGAGTGCAGGAATTTGGAAACACATAAAGGGAAACCGTCCCAAAAGAATAATCAGACAAAAAAAAAAACCACATTACAGCTCGAGAAATGTGGATGAACGCCAAATGTTTCTCAGTAGTAAACAACGCAAGCCTGGAGCTCCCTCTCGTTTCTGTGCTACATAATCCCGAGTGTAGCAAACGTGCTCAAAACTGCCACGAAGACGCATTCAACGAGGCCGTATTACTTTATTAACGTTTTGGGAACATTAAGGGACGAAAAAGATATGTCTCCGTGGCTCGAAATGCCGAGAAAGACGAAGGGAAAAGGGTTGTTAACGAGCAGCGACTCGTTCTTAACAGTAGCACGGCTAAGCAGGCGCCATGTTGATATTCCTCCCTCGCTTCGAGACAAAACCAGGCAGTTTAGTGGAGGGAGATGGTTTGTTTTTGAGCTACAGACGCGTCGAAAAAAACACAGTTTTCGCTTCTACTTACCACCGTCCGATAGCTTATCAAATTCTTCGCCTGGCAGTCTGGCTCTCGACGCTCACATCTGTTGTCGTAAGGGTGAAATGCGAGGGGAGAGCCGCTCCAGGCCCGCCGGCCCCACTTCCACTCGAGGCGGTGAACTCAGCCAGGCTGGTCCGGGGCGCTGGAGAGCTCTAGCGGCAGCACCGAGAGTTGCTGTCTGCGTTTCTGTCCACACGTACAACAAAAACTAACATGCACACACAAAGAAACTCTGGTGTCTGGTTACAGTGTGTTCTGAGTA
>JBBJLR010000001.1:7120649-7145237 GCA_037577145.1 Brachypetersius gabonensis | reverse complement strand
TATATATATGTGTGTGTCTGTGTGTGTGTGTGTCTGTGTGTGCGTGTGTATATGTATGTGTGTGTATATATGTGTACTTTTAAAGATATGTACTTTTAAAGTACATCAAGTGGAGAGCTTGTTTATGTTTATTTTTCCCATTATGTTCTAATGGATGCATCACATGTGCTCTGGGAGTATTGGATTAATTTTTCAAAACTGCTTTTGGGGTTCTCGTTGGTAAATCGGAATCGACCGTAAGGTGGCGCTAGTGTTTGCTCACAATATATGGACAAAAGTATTACTACACACCTGTTTTTCAGGGTTTGATCAAAACCCTTTGCTTCCTGTGAAGTGCTTTATGCTTCCACACCCCAATACATTTTGGAAAGCTTTGCGGACACAGTTTGGGGAAAAGACCCTTTTCTATTCCAGCATGACTGCGGTACACGCTCCATAAAAATTCTGAACCTCAACCCCATCCATCACCTTTTGGATGAACTGGAATGGAGATTGTGAGAAAGACCTTCTTGTGAATCTTGTGAAAAGACCTCAAGGTAGACTGAAAGCTGTTATAGTTGCAAAAGGGGGACCATCTCCATATTAAAGTCTAGGCATTTGATCGCAATGTCGTTGAAGTCCCTGTTGGTGTAATGGTCAGACGTCCCAATACTTTTGACCATATTATAGTGTATGTTATTTTCCAAAGCTAAAATATATAATCAGTTTTGTTTTTGCACATGTTACCTTACATCCATTGGTTAAGTGAGTTTAGACCTTCTCAAATTGTTTGTTCCACCTTAAATTGTATCACTGCAACGTGCTCTTTAAGGTTGAATATGAAATTCTTATAGCCTAATCCTTATTGAAACATAAACTAGATGTGATCTTAATAAATCCATGCTTTAAAAATACCTTGTTTCATCCTGACAACTATTTAATTAAACAGTCTATAATTAATCAATTAATTCATTATGCCATTAAAAAATATTCTTTAAACGGTGTCTCTGCAGTAGGGATATATCATTGTGTTAAACAGTGCTTTGGGCCTTTTTTTCCTTTTTGGAAAAACTGCTATTGTAGAAATTGTAAACTGTTTTAAGAAGGAGGCTGCAGTAAAACTGAAGAGGCCAGTGCATGCTGAAATACCTCCACCAGGCTTCCAGGTTTAATAGAAGGCCGGTCAAGCCTCTGGGCCTATTTCAAAGCAGAAATGAATGCTATTAGACCCATGAATAAATGAATGCATTCGTTTTGTTCCTTTATTTGAACATTCATTCCCTCTTTTTTGCGGTTTTGGGGAATGTTTTACAAGGCTTTGGCTCATCAGCACACAGCTGGGCACGAAGGAGAAAAGAGATTTCAGCTACATCTGTACTCTGTCACTTTAGTGCACTGTCAGTCAGAAGTGGGTAGTAGAGCCAAATCTTACATTCGGCTACTGCTGTGCCAGTGAAACAATGACCTAATGTTCCTTGGTGCTGGAACTGAAGTTAGTTATGTGCACTTCTTCTCATTTTGGGACTTTTATGACTGTAATAAAACAGGTATGAGCAAAATCAAAGCAGTTCAATAGAACAAAATGGAATTATACGAGAGGAGTAAGTTACTACATGTGAAGAACAATGAAACTGATGTTTAGCAAAAATGGTTCTCTATATAGTACTGAAAAATAATCGACATGAAACAACAGTGGAACCACATACATTATGTGGACAAAAATATTGGGACGCCTGACCATTACACCACCTTTAATGGCATTGTTTTCAAATACATCGATTTTATGATGGAATTTGTCTCTCCCATTGCTGCTATAACAGCTTCCACTCTTCTTGGAAGGCTTTCCACAAGAATTTGGAGTTTCTTGGGAATTTGTGCCTGGCTTGCAATCTCCATCTCAGAGGTGTTGGATGGGGTTGAGGTCAGGGCTCTGTGTGGCCAGTCAGTTTCTTCCACACTGAACTCCTCCATGTCTTTATAGAGCCTGCTTTGTGCACTGGGACACAGTCATGCTGGAATAGAAAAAGTTCTTCCCCAAACTGTGTCCTTAAGGTCCTGTCCAAAATGGGTTGGTAGGCTGAAACATTAAGATTAACCAAGTGGCCTAACCCAAACCCTGAAACACAGGTGTGTCCCAATACTTTTGTTCATGTAGTGCACACAAAGGTTCCCATTATCATAGAGAAGAACCATCAATTTATGCGTTCAAGGGTTTTGTATCCAGTATAACGATCCAAAGAACCTTTAAAGAATCCCATTATTAGTATTAAGGGTATAGATTACTGGGAGTAAAAGTATTCATTTGAAAATGCTAAGAAAACATAAATGATGGGAGTACATTAGTAATGGAGTAAATGGAGCTAGTGTCCAGCCACCTCTGCTGTCAATCATTGGCTTACATATTCAGTAACTGTGCTCTCTCTCACGTCCTAACTGTTCTACAGTCAAGAATGAGTTTCCACTGTCAAACACCCTAGTCCATTATTTCTAAAGCTGTCAAGCGTGCAGCAGAACAATGCTGTGTTCTGCTATTTACATTCACATGTCATAACAGGACAAAGAGGGGTCTTGGGTAATGCGGGGAGAGTAAACACAGGAAAGGAGCCGTTTTAAAAGCCAGCCGTGCGCACAAAGGCGTTTGGGATGAGCACAGATGCTGGAGCTCACCGTTCTGATGCGGCAGTAATATCTCTGCAGTGGAAAGAATTCGGCTGTTTTAAAATCCACTGCAGCCCTAATGAAGGCAGGGTCAGGGTATGTCCAAACTTTCACAGTTTCCTGCAAGGCCTCCCCTCGCCAGATTTTCTTGGCGCTTAATGTGCTTACATTTTTTGGTTCCTTAATATAACAACAAAGTATTTAAAAGTCAAAACAGATAATTAAACATTGAATAAAATGTTGATCATCCTTTCTATTATTGCCACGAGTACAGTGTTTCTGGAGCCTGTTTTTGATGTGGAACCATGTTAATAGTTCAAGGAGGAATATGTAAAGAATGAGAAGCCTCAAAGCCACCAAATAATTCTCAGCCATGGGTGATCATTACCAAACAAGGTCCACCGCATTACAAGAAAAAGCAAGGAATTTCTTTAATCGATCTTTGTTTTTTATGAGAAATATACTGAACTCTGCTTTCCTTCACTTTTTCCTCCTAAGTTCGATTTCAGGGCGTTTCTAAAATCAGTTTAACATCTGGATTTGTCTTTGTATTCATTTCACTTTCAACTCCATTCAAAAATGTGTAATCTCTGTTTAAAAACATAAAACTGATTAAAGGCAAGTGATTAAAACAGTAACCCAAAATGAAGCATTTTTACATGTCCAGAGTGATAAATGGAGCCATAAAAGATCTAAAAACAAATGTTGAATCTTGACAAAAACAAATCAGGTCAATACATAAATAAATAGACATCAGTTTATTATTTCTTAACTTACTGTTTACATAATTCTTGAAACATTGAATAATTAATAGAACTAAAATAAATCTTTTATAATACATATCTCGTAATATATACACTCTATGGACAAAAGTATTGGGACACCTGACCATTACACCTGCGGGGACTTTAATGCCATTTCATTCAAATATACATGGACTTTAATATGAAGTTGGTCCCACTTTGCAAAAAAAAAAGCTTCCAGTCTTCTTGGAATGCTTTCCACAAGATTTTAGAGATTCTGTGGGAATTTGTGTCCATTCATTCATTCTGTAGAGCATTAATGAGGTCAGGCACTGATGTTGGACAAGGTCTGGATCACAGTCTCCATTCCAACACAAAGGTGTTGGATGGGGTTGAGGTCAGGACTCGGTGAGGGCCAGCCAAGTTCTTCCACACCAAACTCATCCAGCCATGTCTTTATGACACAGTCATGCTGGAATAGACAATGTTCTTCCTCAAACTGGGTCAACAAAGTTTGACGCATGGCGATGTACAAAATGTTTTGGTTTACTGAAGCATTAAGATTGTCCAATAGAAGTAAGGGGCCCCAAACCCTGAAAGAACAGGTGTGCCCCAATACTTTTGTCCATATAGTGTACATCCATATGGTATACTTTATAACTGTATATAATAAAATGTGCTCTAAAAATACCTTTTGGAAATAACACTTCTTCACAGAAATGTACAGCTAAGACATATAAATGGCTGGACATTAAATTCTATATACAGTTATAGCAATTTGCCTGCTTTTTCTTGCTAAGTTCTTGTAGAGTGCATGCAGTGTTTAAGATCTATTCATAGATATTAAATAGAACAGTAATAATAATATTATAATAAGTCAGGGGACAGTGAACACGTTTTGAAACCTTAATCTTTTGTTTCTTGATGTAATTCAAGCCAAGGGCATCACTAGGCCTGGTTTAAAGGGATATCAAATGAATATGTCGTATTAGTGTAAATCAGTGCTCCTATATTCATCTACACTCTCCAAAGTTACAGGAACCCTGCTCAAAAGCATCCTACCTCAGTCACACACCTACACAGTAATCTGTGCAAGAGCCCTTTGCTTTGTACTGTATATTCACAGGTTGTGTGAAGGACTATGTGTATTATTTTTGCTATGATGTGCAACAGTCCACTATGTGCACTACTGTGCAATGTTCTTACCAGGTGCCAAATCATTATTATGTGCAATATCATATGTTGTTCTCTAAATGGTGCTAAATCACTTAATTATTTGCGATGTCTTATGTGCAATAGTCTTCATGTGCAATGCATGACCAGTATTACTTAATTTCTACTAATTTTCTAATGGTGCAATAACATATTCCAAACATTTGTGTCAATAAGTTTTCACTCAGCTGCATTACTTATATAGATAGATATATCAAGCATTTCTGTGTGTAGCATCGTCTATTTATATTGTGGTTGTTTTCTTTCTACAGATTTTTATTTAGATCTTATTTAGACTCATTTTATTTAGACTTATTAGACTTGTGTGTCTCTCTGTGTCTTTGTGTGTTGTGGCAGTCATCACATAAGCAATTTTCACAGGGATCTATAAAGTGTTCAGAATCTGATTCTGATCTGGGTGGCATGATCTGGATGGCAGTAAATAATGTTCCTAACTTAACTCACTGTACTAATGTCTCTATCTAATGCTGTAATAAAAACCGATGTATTTTTTTCTACACATATATTTTTCTCCGTATTACTTTTGACATATTAAAGTAATAAGAATGTAGATCATCTGTATTTCTGGTGAAGTTTTTTTTCAATGTTTAAAAAAATGTGAATGCAATTACACATTAAGGTGCCCCACAATCTTCTCATAAAACCTATGGTGATGATTTATGATGCTGTGTTGTCCCTAAAATCACCACATGAGGTCACTGTTGTGTCGCACATTCTAATTCATTTCCTAAAATAACATTGCACATGACCCTGCTGTTACCAAGCGAACGGGGAGTTGATGTATACCAGTTAACTATACCAGTTAAACACTGCCCTCCAATGAAATACTTGAAATTGGAAACACGCTCCTATAATAATTTCATAAAGCATATGTGCTTCAATTTGTTGCAAACAAGAAATTAAGCTTTTAATCAGCTTCTGGATTCGAAATGCAGCTTTTGAGTCAGCAGACAGTCTAGAACACGATAACATTTTAGACCTTCCAAAAATAAACTGCCTTGGCATCACCGGATTTTCCTCTTTAGTGAGTTTATTTTCATTTTAAAGGGCCATATAACACATCTCAACATTTATGTGGGTTTATGTGACAAAAACAGTCATAATTCCTTTTACAACCTCTCTTAATCTCTGAAAACTAAACCTTTATGATTAATAATTTATTTTAAAAAGATTCTCTTTACTGTTTCTCAGTCAGAAAGCAGTCTACAGCTGCAACATTCCTTAGAACTTCAGCAAGGCTAAACTGCTATGGGTTAAATAGATGAATGCATGTAAAACTGTCTTTGCAGCTTAATTTACTTATATTGGAAGTATCAATTGGGAGCAAATGGTACATTTTGATTGGACGCTTTAACAGTGTTTATGTGCTAGAGTAAGCCCCTGATTTTCAAAGAAGTGAGGGAAAAGACTGGTTTCCCTTCATATGGCCCCTTAAGTTTTCTTTCAGTGTGGCACATGCCAAGCCTGCTTATGATGGAAGGGAACAAACTGGAGGGTAGATGATCCTTTTCATAATGTCTCTGATAATAAATCTGCACACCCAAAGCCTGTGGGGCTCAGTGGCACGACACCTGGTCTTCCTTTGTTCTTGCACGACAGAAGCAGGCCTTACAGTTTCTGCTGCTTGAAAAAGTGATGAATAATTCAGAGGAGTTTTGAAGATATTTGACAGTTACAGGGTTGAAATGTTTTGCTTTCGGAGATTGAAAGCATGCAAAATTGAGGTCAGTGTGGGGTTTGACATTGGGAAAAAAATCAATTTTCCCAAAATAAAGAACTCATCGCTCAATCATTGCCCTTGTCCTCACTGGAGAGGGGGTCCACATGTAGTGAAGTGTTACTCGACCTGCGGGTCAGGTCGGAGACCCTGAAGGCCAATTTAATTGTCAGTGAGTGATGAATGCTCCTTTACTATCTATAACTTTGTAAACCACACTGCACACTTCACAGTCTTTACTTAAGCTCAAAGAACTCAGGCCTGGCAACTGATTAAAGTGAATATTTTATCACTGGGCCACTTCGAACGCGTCGAATGAATTAACTACTTCAGTCACATTTGGACTGAAGATTTCCTTTCAAAGCTTACCACCCCTTTTAAATCTTTAGAATCAGTACGTGACGATTCCAGAACAGTAATTACAGCATCCCATTAAGCCTAGCAGCCATGCTCAAAGGCCCTCTGATTAATATAAGGAAAGAGAGGATTGGGTTTGATTGGGTTTTCACACCATGGGTCAAATGAGAAATGTCAATTTTCACACTTTCACTGTGCCACAAAGCCAAGGGTTCACTCAGACAAATTAAAATTGCCTGCTCACTTTCAGGTCCGCGCTTTATCGATCGTCACCACACCAGTGAACAGGATGCTTTGAAGTTTGACACCTGAGGAACAGGGAGCAGTGGTAAATACAGCCTACAGTACCAAATAGAAGACGCAGGAGAAATGTCAATAACTTTCTCAGTTGCCTTTTAATGACCTGTGTATGGACGTTCACTGCTGAAATATGTCCTGGATAAGCCAGCACTGTTATTTTAAAGCAGGACGTTCGGCCATAATAAACTCAGCTTTCCGTATTAATACATTCAGCCTTTTCTCCATCCTCTCGCTGTCACTCTCGCCATCTGCTGTGGCCAGACGACGATTCCGCCGGCCTGTGCTCTCTCAGCCTCGCGGATAAGCCGCCCCTGCAGAACATCACTTCTGTTACGCGCTCCACAATGACATTACACCCTATCCAACAATCCGATTTAACATTTTACAGCCTATTCTTGAAACCTGAGTTACAAGAGCCTGCGTACTACTGCTGTTCTTCTCCCTAAAAGTGGCCAGTGACTGACAGGAGTCATTCATCTTCTGGCTTACTTCCTCTGACAAAGATGAACTGAAATGTCATGAAGGAAAATAACAAAAATATTCTGATATAAATAATCTTTGATACTAAGACATGCTCTGGAATCGCACACCTTCTTTAATGACCTCTGTAAATGTGTCACACTTCAATTCATTGTATCTCCTTTGTTATTAAATTGACAATTTAAATGCAGGAGGCTCTAAGGGGTCAGAGACGTCTATGGAAAAATCTACAAATCTGTGACCGATGCAAAATGACTCGGGTTAAAACATGCTTAACTCATCCACCCCCAACAGTATATTTTTGGGTTTTGTCCTTTCTTAAGCACTCCCCCATCAACAAAAATTCGCCCCTTTGATTTGGGTGGGAGGGGAGGGATTGGGGATTTCACACACTGTCTATTGCAAAGATCAAAATAAGGTTGGGTGCATCCTTTTTGCATTCATATAACTGCGTTTAAGTAATAGACTTCTATTTTGACACTGGGACATGTTGCTTAAACACATAAGATATTGATATTGATTCCTACCCTCAAAACCTAAAGTATATGTATTGCTTCACCCCTAAAAGAGAGTTAGGGAGTTGTGAAATAACATCAAAAAAGTTCATTATAACACTAACTGAACTTTCAACTGTTATTTATGTCTATATACATCAATATCAACGAGCGCTACTGACAGTACAGATCCTACTCTATTCTATTTCCACACTTCATTCTTGTTTACACTTGTAATGTTTGTTTGCATTTGTAATGTTTATTTGAATATATTTTTTAACACAGTTTTGTAGTAGCCTTTAATTTTCTCTTTAAAATATTGCACAGTCTTGGACGTTGTAGTTATATGTTGTACTTGGAAAACTGCAAATGGCATATAAAGAAATTTGAAATACTTTGGATGTAGTTTAACCTGGTTATCATTTTCTCATAATCGCTAATTAACCCAGTTATAATTTTCTCATCATCATTAATTAATCCAGTTATCATTTTCTCATCATCACTAATTAACCCACTTATCATTTTCTCATTATTGTTACTTAACCCAGGTTATCATTTTAACCCCATTATTATTTTCTCATCATCACCACTTAACCAAGGTATCATTTTATTATCATTACTTAATCTGGTTATAGTTTTATGATCACCACTTAACACACTTAACATTTTATCATTGTAATTACTTGATAAAGTGATAACTGGGTTAAGTCAAGTGACAACCAGTGCTACAAAATTATACATAAGTGACTTGACTCAAGCAGCATTTTATCATCACCACCATTCAACCCAGTTATTATTTTATCATCTTCATCACTCAACCCACTTATCATTTTATCATCTTCATCACTCAAACCGGTTATTATTTTATCATCTTCATCACTCAACCCGGTTATCATTTTATCATCTTCATCACTCAAACCGGTTATTATTTTATCATCTTCATCACTCAACCCACTTATCATTTTATCATCTTCATCACTCAACCCGGTTATTATTTTATCATCTTCATCACTCAACCCACTTATCATTTTATCATCTTCATCATTCACACCAGTTATTATTTTATCATCTTCATCAATCAACCCACTTATTATTTTATCATCTTCATCATTCACACCAGTTATTATTTTATCATCTTCATCACTCAACCCACTTATTATTTTATCATCTTCATCACTCAACACAGTTATTATTTTATCATCTTCATCACTCAACCCGGTTATTATTTTATCATCTTCATCACTCAACAGAGTTATTATTTTATCATCTTCATCACTCAACCCGGTTATTATTTTATCATCTTCATCACTCAACCTGGTTATCATTTTATCATCTTCATCACTCAACCCGGTTATTATTTTATCATCTTCATCACTCAACACAGTTATTATTTTATCATCTTCATCACTCAACCCTGTTATCATTTTATCATCATCACCAGTCAGCATGGTTTTCATTTTGTCATCATTACCACTCAAAACGGTTATCATTTTATCATTATCATTCATCAATATAATGAAAACTGTGTTAAGTCAAGCCAAGTCATTACACTACTCCCAGATGTGACTTGACTTAACCCAGTTCTCATTTTATCATCACCATTCAACCTTGTTATCATCATTTTCTCATGATCATGATGTCTCTGAGTGGGTATCCTGTCCCTGCCTCTGATGGGAGATCAGCTTTCTGCTCTCCTCCACAGCCTCAATAACGAAAGGAGGAGCAGCTCCAACAGTTTACCACTGAATCAACTGTCCTCATTCAGCTGACAGCCAGGCTCGTCTCAACACCACACTGAAAGGGTCATTGCTTAGGACGGGGGTTATTTTATAACTGTATTATTTTGCGCATTTTTCCTCACGGATACTCACTGTGGGTTACCGTTTTTCATTAAAAATGCGGGGTTCTTCTGAAGCACACGTAGGAATTGCTGGAATTAACATTTACTGAGTTCATGTGGGACCACCAGGCACTCAGAAGAAGTGAGACATGCCTCGCCTGTTCTGTCTTCTCCTCACACTTTGGCTCTCGGACTCGGTAAGAAAACCTTTATTATTCATTTTCGAGCACTTACTAGGCTTTTAATAAGCAATATTTCACTCGAATGTCACATGGAGACGGTGAAGTTTTCCTTAAACCTTAAAAATCCACAATTCGTGTCACTAACAAGCAGAAATATGAGCTACAACAGTATATAAACTTAACCGTTATTTTAAGGACTGTCATATCAACCGTATCGGCACTTTTTGACAGCTTTATCCTAATTTCCTCTACTCATGTTGTCTATGTCACAATAATAACACCTTTTAAAAATGATAAAAAGTAAAAACCACAACACACCGAAGAACCAAGAACAGTCTTGCGAGCGTTTCAGGTGTTTAGACAGGTTTTATGCCAAGCACTATGATTGCTTAATACTTCAGGCTGACAAGCAATCCACCAATCAAAATCCATGATGGTTGAGATCTTAGCCAATCGTAGGTCATGTAGGCGGGTGTTGCCCGAATACGGGTGGGTGAAGAATTAAATGGAAAAGGGGGTTTCTAGTTAAGGCCATTAAATACATGGGTTTATCAAAAATAGCAAAGTACAGTGTAATACTATCATCAAGGTTGGTGTTATGAACAACCTTATAGTTTTTTCTCCATTTTTAAATAGCTAATAATTGCGTATTTTTTTAAATATTTTAATATTTTATATAGCCTGTGGTGTCTTATGTAATGAAATAATTATATCACATTGATTCTGAAAGCATTTTGGGCAATCAAGTTTGTAAGGCAGGTTGTTGTATCTTCAGACATCCATGAGTAATGTTTCTGATGTGTTTTAATCAATGTTCATTTGACACTGCATTGATGATTGTGTGGAAAGCTTTCCTGATGTTCCTCAAAACAGAGTTTGGTGAGCATATAATATATATCATAATATATATAGAGCATAATATATATAGAATAAAATATCTATCTTATGTCTGAAAATGTGGAGAAGGTTATTTTGGAGTCCTGACCCTATTTTTTTTTAAAAACTTTTCCCAATGATCTAGGAACATTTACAAATGCTGGCAATGTTAGGTTATAGGAACTCTATGTGAGAGAACATTTGATGGAATTCCACAAATGACTCGGGAGGCTCCATTGCTGCTGACCTGCCAAATGAGAACCTATAGACAATGTGCTATTGTTTTGGGAATTCTGCAATGAGAAATATGTATGCAGTGTATGCAGACCACAAAATTTAATTAGCCAAATGGCAACTCTCTGCAACAATAAATACACTGGCAAGCATATGAATAGTATGGCTGTCACAGTTACTCAATTACTATAATCAATATCTGAATTAATGCAGAAGAATTAAAATGATTGATGCATTGTCTTGGTGATTTCTTTGCAATTTGAATTAACAGGATGAATCTTGCAGGCTTGATAAAACAGTGTTTAGCAACCATTGTCCACAAGAGGGAGCTCTTAAAATTGCTGAAAAGGGAGAAAACCTACACCAGCAGGACATCCCAAGTGCACCCATGTTTATAGTTACAAATTACATGGTCATGGAGTGAAATAAATTGCTTGGTGTTGTAATCATGTGTATCGCGGCTCTTTAATAGGTTTTGTACACTGTGGTGAAATACACCAGCGTGAAGGTATGGAAAAAATACCCAAGTCTAATCATTAGATTACTCAATAAGTAATATAATCAATACCAAAATCCCTAACAACCTATATTAGATTTTGTGAAATCTTATGTATAATAAATTGAACTGCAATTACCTTTTTCAGTAGTTTAATACCTCACTGGCCTTTTTGATGGGACATAATTAAAGCACTGCTTTATGTGGACATATGGTCCATCCCCAGAGGGACAGACATGGAAACACGGCACAACTGCACAAACACAGTTATCTCCAAATTACAAACCATATCTGTGTTATGTTACTCTGAGAACCCCGGAAAACACCTTGCTCCATAAAGGCACACTCTCGTTTCCCTGGTCTGTATTCTCTCAGTATTTTGGCTGATGTTGAATGTGGCCTGGTGACACATGGTTCATTTCTCTTGGTAATTACACAATGATAGTGAAGTATGACTCTTCATTGGTTTGTTTTCACACGAACAGTGGCTTTGTTTTTGGTCTAACCTGGTTCGCCTTTAAGAGAGGACTACAGGGCGTAGTCCCTCAAACTGCATGCTTGATCCTTGGCTCCTTCTATTCTGAAAAAAGGGAGAAAGGAATCTAAGCTAAATTAATGGCCTGGATTGAGAATAACATGCTGTATGCTATTAAAAATAGAGCGGATGAGAATCGTTGAGTATCCTTGATGATATAGAAGAAGTGATTTAGGGCAGAGTGTGAATTACTCCTCCGTAATTGGAGGGTATTGCTTTTTTAACAACAAAAGAAAACGTTAAGAACCCCCCAAACTGCTATTTCTGTCATTTTTTGGGGGAGGGGGGGTCTGGGTCTTGGATCTGGGTATATTACCCCCCAGTACCCCCATAAATTAGGGTCTCTGGAGAATATTTTAATAGATGGAAGTTTGAAAACCCACTTTTGTAACGGTGAAAAATCTTTAAAATCATGTACAGTACTTACATTTTTCCATCAACCACATGTTCAAGCCAAGGCCCATCCTGGAACCTTTGTGCTGTTTTAAGGAATGCATTAAAAATACAGTCTCATGATGTGACATCTAGAGGTTTTCATGCAAATAATGGTTGGTTGAATGATGTACAAACTGTACAACAGACAACATTTCTCCTCTTCTGCCTCTTGCATCGGGATTTAATTCCCGATGGACAGTGGTTTTAGTTGCCCTTGTACTGTAAACAAGTGCGGCGACGCTGAGCGTATGTTAAGTGGGGGTCAATGGTCCATCTGGGACGGCTCATTTTCCACCGCATGGCGGCACTGGCCTCCTCCGCCCCTCTCTGCAGCCGTATCACTACTACAGGAGGATTATCCTGCCCACAGAATACCTCCCGATTATTTTTCATTAGGCCGAGCATTAATCCACACGAAAGTGGGCTGTAAATCCAAAGTGGGCTCCATGCTCATGAATTGTTTTATGTTGTTTAAAGCAGTGTTAGCACATTACTCCCACATGTCAAGCTGGCTAACAGCTGTTCCAAAGTAATTCTAATAACTTATTTAGAGTGGCTGGCAATATGGAAACTAACTATGTGTTAGCGAAGAGCCGGTTCTTGACAAGAAACCATCGTGTTTTTTGTTCCAAAAGTACTGCATGCTCATCACAGTTGAGATGTTTGCGTTTCCGTTTACATTTACGTTACATTCTGGTGAGCCAATATTGATTTTTGGTGTGTTGGTGCAAAACCGTGTTTGCAGTTTATACTGAACGATACATTTCAGATTATGCAGTTTGTTTATTATTCTATTAAACATGAAAGTATTTGCACTTGTGTTCATTTCTTTATTTAGTATTTGAATAGCTATTTAACCCTTTATACCACAACAGAATGCTACAGTTAAATTTATCACTGTTTAAAAGAAAACATTTTACAACAAAACCAGAAGACAGTACTGTTTACTTTAGGTATGTGATGCTATAATCATGTCATACCAAGATAACATTAGATAAAGACTGAAAATAGGCTATCCCTCATACTGTCACATCTCCCTTTTCTCAAAAGTTAATTAAGTAGAATATATTATATAATTAAGAAAAGAAAGACAAAACAAGTTTTTGGTTGCTAGAGACCCCAGAGACATGGTAATAAAGAGACAGATAGATGGTAATAAACTAAATATATATCATTTTTGATATTAATTTAGCGATATGTATTATGTCTCTCTCTCTCTCTCTCTCTCTCTCTCTCTCTCTCTGGGCCTGTTACTTTGGAAATACTCTATGTTAATGTTTTCGTGCCATTTAAGTGTATCAAAACTGAACAAAACAAATACATAAAACATAAAACCTTGAAATAACTCGACTGAATCCGGGAGTTACTGAATTGTAGCTTACAGTATGTAATATTTCTCTTGCCTCTGTGACATCCCCAGTCAGCGGCCACTAGAGGCCGCTGCTGCCAAAGGGCATTTATGTTAACTGTGGGTGTGGTCTCATCGCTGGCAGATGGAAGCTATGAGGGTTCTCGGCTGCTAGGCATGAGACCAATGGTTATCAGGAGGTTTGAGTTAACGTTCATGTATAAAATCCTGCTTGTGTTTCCCTAAGTTGTCGTTTCTCCCTCACAATACACTGAAGGTTAGTGTCTGTTTTGGTTTCCCTTGTTTGTGTTTTTTTTTTAAATAAAGAAAAGAAGGAAACATGAGAGTCTGGGTTTGTGTCTCATGCCCGGACGAGCATCTTCCCGACGTGACAGCTTCTTTGTGAAAAAGGGATGTATACATGTATAATACTATCAGAGACTATAAAAGGAAATAGAAACAATATGGAGTATTCAGCTGCTTTAATGTTATGGAAATACAATTCAGTACTACTAGCTAATAGTGTAGGTCCAGGCGGTAGACCAGTCGTTTGTTTTTGTTGTTTTTGTTCTTTTTTTCTTTTTGGGACTGACCCCCAACTGTGATGCAGTGACTGTCTGGTAGTTGGCAGAGTTGCAATTAGGGATTAGATTAGCCTCAATTTCCATTACATTAGCCTCCATTTTTAACTCAATTCATCATCTCAGTATCTCAGGGTTCCTACTCACTGTAGTTGATGGGGTGTTTTTTATTGCAAAGCAGAGCAGTACAAAACCATAAACACTAAAAACTAAGGGTGCATCATAATAGCAGATTTTTATGAGTATCAACAATCAACTGCTTTTGAAAACGATCAGCGGATTTGTGGTGTCTGAAAGCACAATTCCTAGAACAATCACAAATACATACCTTATGTTCATGGCATTATTGATCATCTTGGAATAATCCAGCAGCTTCAGTCTTATAATCTTTTAATCTTTTTGGATCGTTTTCTTTGGCCTTTTGTTTAAAGAGTATAGATTGTAAAGAGTTTTTGCTGTGTTCAAATAATGTAAAAAGTGAAAAAAGTGAGAAAATTCAGAAGTGATGCTTTGCCACAACAGCAGAGCATTATTTCTATGAGGGAGTTGAGCCGCTTACAGAAACCCAGCAAACTCACACAGTGTAATATTAAGCTTATGTCTTCCATAAACACCAGTGAGAAGTTTATGCATTTTTTCGAGCTGAACCATTGCAGCGGGATAAGGGTGTAAACCCTCCGCCCTCCCCAGACCTCTGATGTAATACTCACTATTGTGGCAGAAGTTGAGCCCTAATGCTCTGGGGCTTAGGGCACTACAGAATTATTAAAAGACACCACTGATTATTTTAGAACGAGCAGTTTATTAAAGAACATCAAGAGCAGTGTGTCACGGGCCATTTTGCAGTTGCTGATTCAGTGTGTATAAGGCCTGTGTGTGCAGGAAACAGAGAGAGAGACAAAAAGAGAGAGCCACAGTGAGAGAGAGAGAGAGAGAGAGAGAGAGAGAGAGAGAGAGAGAGAGAGAGTAAGAGAAAGAGATATAGAGACAGAGAGAGAGGGTAAGAGAGCGAGGTAGAGAGAGAGAGAGGGTAAGAGAGAGAGACAGAGAGGGAGAGAGGTAGAGACAGAGAGAGAGGAAGAGAAAGATAAAGAGAGAGAGAGAGAGAGAGAGAGAGAGAGAGAGAGAGAGAGAGAGAGAGAGAGAGGGAGAAAAAGACAGAGGGAGAGGGAGAGAGAGAGAGAGGGAGAAAGAGAGCGAGAAAAAGAGCGAGGAAGGGAGAGAGACAGATAGAGAGAGGGACAGGCGGTGAGGGCATGAGTGAAGGAGTTGAGCCGACATAACAAAGATGAAGGGAAACGAGCTTGCACGTCTAAATCTGCTACTGTGCTGAGCCCACTGCTTTCAGATGCCACGTCAAGTCATGTTTTTCAACAGGAAACGGCTGGAGTGCGGACTTTACACGGACAGGGATTAGGAGGACTGTGTTCGCGGTCACCAGCCAAATGTCAAGCCTGAAAACCTTCTACTACAACAGTTTCTGTGCAAAAGCATCCTTTAGGCTAGCTTTTGCAGAACTCCAGACAACTTATCTGTGCTGGGGTTTATGTGGTGCTCATCACAAAGTAAAGCTCAATACATTAAAGTGTCAGTTTGATGAAAAGCCTAATTTGCAGTTTTTTCCATTTTTAAATTCCTGACGTTCTCTGAGGCTTGTGTCTGATGACTATGTCATTCAGTTTGCACTCTCAGTTTGTAAGTACTACTGGATATCAGAATTTATTGCTTATGTTACCAACTGAAGTACTTCCATACTACTCAGTTTTTACTACTTATGGGTGAACTGGAGATACTAACACCATGAAACTAAATCCCTTAATTTTACCCCTTTGTTCCAGGAAATTAAGGAAAATGAAGGGGGAAGAGTGCACAGATTAAGGCTTATTAAGGGGTAAAACTACTGAATTTTCCCCTTACTGTTTCAAATTTCCCCCTTAAATAATAGAACCTCTTGAATTAATGCCTTATGTTTAAAATTCAGATGCACCTGAAAATACAGCAAACCTCTTAATATGAATTAAGTGGCCATTAATTTGTGATCCAATCCCTTTTATGGTAAATTAAAGCACATTTTAAGTACAGTGTGTTTCATAGTGTAAATTGCCCCTAGGCGGGACTGACTGTGTATGTGAATGTGTTTGTGGCCCCTCTGCATTGACCTGGTGACCTGTCCAGGGTGCTTCCTTCCTTTCACCTTCAGAGCACTGGAATATACTGGGATCCAGAACTGTGACTGCCTGCTTAAGTTACATTTTATTTAGCCCCTCTTGATCAGTCCACCATATAAATTTGTTCACTTCCATCACTTCACCTTTGTTACAATATTAAGCCCCACTTCATTACGGCTCGTAATAAGAAGGCATTGAAAAACTACCTTTCAGATCAAATAGTTCTAAATGATACCCAGCTCTATTGAGGCTTAATGTTTTGTAATTTAGTTACAATAGCGTTGTAGCTCCAGTCCAGAGTTAAAGAACAAAACTCCCAACAGGATTTGGTGATTTGACCACATTTGGTTTAAGCTTTGTAAATTTGATCACTTTAAAGTACTTTTTTCAAAATATGTCCAGTAAGCAGTTATTAATAGTGAGTGGAAGTCCAGCTGCTTGCGCCATATGTTGATATAGTAGCCGTGATTTTAGCCTCTTTTTGAAATACTACTTTTGTGTTTTAGTTTTTAGTTCGTTTTCCCACTGGACAAACTTGCCCAACAAACAAAAATTGGAGGCAATATAAAAGAGAAAGAAAAACGGTTTTGTCTGTTTTCACGATATACAGTAGGGTAAAAAGATATTTATCCTTCTATTCAGCACATCACTGATTGGTTAACATCTTTTCATGCACAATGTCAACACAGTGCTTCATATAAAAGAACTGGCGTCATGCCACACTCACACTCAATTACTGATCATGTCAATTATTGTCAGTGTATTGTCTAATATTTATGAATTTCTTGAAATCATGTTGCTACAGTTTGACTGTGAGTAGGCTGGATGGGTAAAGATTGGGTAACATACAGCCTAAGGGATAATCTGGATGAAGACGTGTAAAAAAAAAAAGGCTCAAATCAGGACATTTTGTGATTGCTGGGTAGGGCAACTCATATTCAAAATTGGCCCGATTACCCTGTCATGTGGGCCAGGCCTAATGAATCCTTTTAGAGCTTGTGGCACCAAGACAGTGGGGTGAGTCACTAGTAAATGCTCATGCAACATATTTGCACACTGAGCCTCCCTCGGGTTTACTGCATAGAGATGCAGACACTACAGTTACATGGAAGAAATCAAATATGGATAGATTTTAGGGTAATTTATTGCCAGGACCCACATGTACAGCTAATCAAGCTCACATAATGCTGTTTTTACTTATTTGAAGATTATTACTAGAATCATAGAATCATGACATTTCACCCTTCCTCTCAAACACAGAAATGAATGTAATGTGCACTAAATGAAAACCGTCCATTTTTCCCAGGGTACGATATTTACTGTGTAATTGACTTAATTATAGATCACATGCGTTTGCTCTGTATTTAATTAACCACTCTCTTCTGAAGCAATCCTTAATAGAATCACTAATAGAACTGCATTGTATTCTCGCCTGTGGTGCCCTGTTATCTACAGGCTGAATAAATACGTTGATCCCATGTATTGTTCTGCCTGATGGAAAATTGGCCTGTGTTTTAGGAAGAGATGGACACTGACAGTTTAGAGGGGCAGGCTGTGATTCAGCCTGATTCAGAGAAACGTCCTTATGTGCGCCATTTGGAAAAGAAAAACCCAGAGCCAAAGTGACTAATGGTTGTCTTAGTGTGACTGGCAGGCACACGCGGACTTATTATGGTGCCTAAGATGATGACCTCCCATCTCAAGCAGTTGAGGTCAGATATAGCTGGAATATCTGGTGGTCTGCAGTACGTGACACACCGCATACGTCTGGCCTAGAGGTTGCTGATGTATTTGAGGCTTGTATTTTTAGAAACTTTATGAGAATTAGTTTTTTTTTCAGCCAAGGGTTGCAAAATACAGACAAAGTCTGAGCATTGCAAGTATTTTGCATCATAATGCAAATGCAATACGATTTACAATGTATTAAAAATGCACTGGGGAACCAGTAATGTGACATGGTTTAAAGGACCTATATCCATAATTTAAAGGGCTCATACACTATAAGCAGGTGCATGACATCTTTAAATGACTCATTTCTGAACTCTCTTCGTCCTTTAGAATTAAACAAGTCCTTTAGAATGAAACAAAATGCAAAAGACCTCTGCTTTGATTGGCTGTCCTGTATTATTAACCCAGAAGACATTTCTTTTAAAAGAGAGAGAGTGAAAGAGAGAGACTGCATATATAAATACTAGTACACCAACATGGACTTTAATGACATTGCATTCAAATACACAGTCTTTAATATGAAGTTGGCAACCCTTTTGCAACTACAACAGCTTCCACTCTACTTGGATGGTCTATTCATTCTGTACTTTTATGAGGTCAGACACTGATGCTGGACAAGAAGGTCTGGCTCACAATCTCCGTTCCAGTTCATCCCAAAGGTGTTGGATTGGGTTGAGGTCAGGACTCTGTGTGGCCAGTCAAGTTCTTCTACACTGAACAAATCCAGCCATGTCTTTATGGAGCTCGCTTTGTGTATATTTAGTGTATATATAACTAGACTGGTGCTTGTGACCTCATAAAACAATAAGCTGGTTTTGCAGTTTGGTCACACAGTCCATACATGTAAAAGTGTTTACTCTGTTAAGCTATTTTTTACACGCTGCCTTGAACAAACAACTCACACTCCAATGGCTCCTGTGAATATTATTTATTATATTCTTGCTGTCGAACCTCTTATCTGCATTTTTGCACACATAACTCTCCACTGCTAGAATACAGTACAGTATTTGTCATAATACTATTTTCATTCAAACTACTACTTTAGCTGTTGACTGCACTAAATGATGTTCTCTCCTGTTATTTTTGTTGCTGTTGTGTTTTTCTTACATTCTCTTTCATCCTGTCTGCACTTGTAGGCTTGTGCCATTCTATTTCTTTTCTTGTGTTGCACCGTGATCCTGTTGTTTTACTTCGCTGTATACTGTGCATATGACTGAAATGACAATAAACATACTTGACTATATTTTATTTTAAAAAGGAAAGAAAATATTTAATGATGTCAGACCTTTAACATAAGACTGTTTAATATTGTAATTTATGTTACCATATGTTGCAATATGCTTTTCCGATTATTGTTATTGTTACTGATACTTTGGAGTGCCCATCTCCCTTCTATCCCAAGTGGTCTGTCAGTTTTTAAAACTTGAACTTGGGGTGGAGATCTCCGAAACTTGTGTTTATATTGCAACAGATCAAGGCAGTCAAGTATCCTTGCAAATTCCTAGCTAGAATAACTTAAGAACTCGTGAATTCATTTGTTTACCCTTTATACAGCAGAATTCTTGTGGATTCGATTTCTTTTGGGAACAAAAAATGGCAAACAAATCAAATGCACATTAATCGGACTTATTGACTTAGTTTAGCTCCCATGGATCTAAGAGACCAACAGAGATAACAAGTGATTGATTTAGCTAATTACGATATATGAACCCCTTGTAAATCAAAATGAATAAAGTATGAAATCTATCAGACATATGTATTATGTTATTTCTCTTGTGATGAAATTGAACTTGAATTGAATTGAAGTTAGCAACAGTAAAGCAAATAAACTGACTATGGAAACACATCACTAAACAAAGACGATTTATAACTTCTGTACTTCTGTTCAGTTCTGGATAAGCAGGAATTCAGTCTGTCTCAGTATCTGACATAACAATGTGTGAAACTATTAGTTGCTACTTGAAAACTGGACTTTTTTTTGTGTTTCTTTTCGTATTCCAGTAACTGAGCATCTAAAACCTGCTGTTTGCTTCAATTATATGAATACCTTATTTCATCAAAACACCCACACAAACTCTCATCTGGAGCTGAGATAGATCAAGATCATCACATTTAAAAAAACATAATGATAAAGGATAGATTTGCATATTAGCATTGCAAAAGGTAATATCATGCTAACAATTAACGGTTTATTGTGCATTGCTGTATTTTACTCTCTTTAAGATTTCACATGACTTGCTAATACCTCCTCGTGTCATTTCTTAGGGGATTTCAGGCGATCAGCTATGCAGGCTTTCTGGTGCTACTTTGATCAGCCTGGCACTGTTGTGAACTGTGCCATTTTGAATCCCTTCCACTGATCCTTAGCTTTGGATGCTGCTAACACGGGGGATGTTTAACTGTACGCAAAGTGCTCAGAGCGCTAAGAGCTTTAACTGAAACAAATCATGCCTTGCTGAAAAAATCTTCGTAGGTCACGGATGTCAAAATACTTACGCAGATGCGTCTTGGGAAAGGACTTACTTGCCAAGACCTTTACCTGTCATCTCTTTAAGTCTGGTTTGATATGAGGGATGAGTCGCTGGAGTTAATGGTGGAATAATATAGCTGATAATACGCCTTTTCCTCTCCAAAGGTCAGCGGGAGACACCCGAACTGTCACTTCTTGTTTGAGCTGCAGTTGGCAGAGAAGGAATGCCTGGCCAAGCTGGAAGAGGAGCAGGTCCCAGAGTCCAGAGGTACTGTACATGTCATATGTGCTGACAGATGAATGTTGTCATGCTGCTGATCCACTGCCCACTCATGCATGAAGTAATAAAGACTGTTTTGTCTTGTTGGGAATACATGACCAATCAAAAGATATATATATATATACACACACACACACGCACACGCACACGCACACACACACACACACACACATATATATATATATATATATATATATATATATATGCCTAGTTCTCTTTCTTGATATGTTGTGTTGAGATCCCACAGGACCACACTCATGCAAGAGCTTACTGTGATTTTTCCTTCCTCCCAAAAAAAGGGTTAGGAGTGCTGTTTTGCTGTGGAGGTTCCCAGATTCTTTGCCTATCGATACATTCCATGTTATTTTAAGGCCACGAGGCCAGTGTTCCTGTGCGGACCTCAGCCAGAAACGTTAAATTAGTTTAAACTCTCTCTCACCCCTTTGGAAGGGGATCTCATGCTCATAATCTGGCAGGCTTTGTGGGATCATGTTTGATCTTCAACCAGGCCTTCGTATGAGAGGGAGCATTCGGAACAGAAGGTTTAGCGCTCGCCCTCCAGGTGTGTAGTGGTTGCGTGACTTTTAAATCAATGCCCTTTCGAAATTCTCACCGACTGGATGCGTCAAACTGGAGGCCCGGAGCAGGACTTATTAACGACTGATTGTGAGGATCACTCTGTAATTGCGCCCTTAATGCATGCGACTGTTATCAGAACGACAGGGTGGATCAGACGAGGGTGGAAATTTCCCAGTCGCTTAAAAGTAGTAAGGCGTGTTTAAAGGGTAGAAAGCGTTTTCTTTCAGACCCTCCTCCAGTCTGCAGCTTCTCAAAGCCTGTCATCTCGGCTCATTGTTGATGTCTGCATCAGTGTATTAATCATTAAACCCTCGGATGACATGCTAGAGCGTAACACAAAGCGACAGTAAGCGCCGATGCGTTTGCTGCAGTCTGCCTTTTTTTGCTTGTCATTACCACAAAGACAATTGCAGCCACTCATTTACGCTGTAACTCCCTTGTTACGAAGAGAATCATTTTGTGTAAGTGGGGGAAAAACGTAAAAGAGCCCAAAGCCATGCTGGCTCTCACCAAGTGCATGACACGAAACTGACTTTATTTACTCTTATGGCCTATTTTTACCTCAACTAGCAAAAACATTGTTAGCTGTCAGGACGACGCATTTCTGGAATAGCGAGAAGGACGCGGCTAAATGGATTGTGCGCTAAAAATTCTGAGTAAAAGTAACGCATTGTGTGTGTTGTGACATTTGGAAATGAGGCGGTGGAGACTCACGCGTCCATGTGACCGTCTGAGATTCCAGACGCCATGTGTGATGCGGCCTGTAGCGCGAAGTGGGGGAGAAATGAAGTCTGGGCTCAGGCTCCTGCAGCCACTTCAGTTTCACAACACGGCGACTGAGTCAGAAACGAAGCAGCTGGTGCTGCTTAAGAAAGGATGAGACACTGCAGTAAATTGATTTTTCACAATGTAATCACCCACTTTATATCCTCCCTTCTCAGGACCACCCTCTCACTGTCTCTCTGGCCCCCTTCTGTATAGCCACCCCTCTTTATTTCTGCCTGTTTCCCTATTCCATCTTCTCTGTTGCCCCCTTCTTTACCCCTCTGCTTCGCTCTCTCTCTCTCATCACAATTATTGTTCTAACCACAAATATTTGAGATTATTGAAAAATATATATAATTTTTATGTAAAAATTATTTTTTTTTTTAAAGAAAGTAATGCACAGATTTTAGAAAATTTTATAACGCTTCTAATTTGGTTCTATAACACATGTAGAAGGAAGCACAAGTAAAGAGTACAATGTATTAGTTATCATTTATCATACATATGATTCTGCGTTACTTTTGACATGTGTGTGCACGTGCATGAATGCACGTTAGTACATCCCTTCATGACGACAAATGTCAGCTACTAAGGAAACAACAAATATCTAATCAGTAAAATGAATATCAACAAGAAAACAATGAACTCATTAATCATGATAATGTGCATGACACTCTCCCACTTTCTCTCTCTCTCTCTCTCTCTCTCTCTCTCTCTCTCTCTCTCTCTCTCTATTGTCCTGTCTTTCTATCTCAATTCTTCTTTTCCTTTCTCTCCCTCTCTCTTTCTATACTTACATGTCTTTATGCTGAGACATGAGCCACTCTTTCATCTCTGTCTAGTAGACTAATTCCTGCAGAAAATCCTCCATAAAACAGCGAATGATGGACGCTAATAGATTGGCGCTGTACTCGGGATAATCCTTGGCTTTTGTAAATTTTGAAAGCTTCAAAGCTCTTATGTGCGTTGCTGTGCTTTGCTTGTCCACATTGATGGATGGCAATGTCATGGCACCCTCAAACTTCTCTGACCAACACACTATTTATGTTCAGCCCTTCACATCACACTTGAGCAAGAGGTGCTCATTAAGAGAGATGGATCTAGCTTTTCCACCCTAAGGTTAGTCGGTCCCCTGGGACTCAGTGACTTTCCCCTAACATGTACTTTGTTTTGTTTAAAGGAAAAGTATGGCAAAAGTCAAATCCTGCACAATTTTCCCATTACAACGAATGTAGGTGATTTGCCAAGGTATTTTGAAGTTGAAGGTCGTAGATTTGTTCTTCTATTTTTGCTCAGTATGAAAGTTGGGAAGGCGATTTCTGACACCAAATGTTTTACATCGGTGAAAACAGGAAAAGTGTATATTACATTTTTCTGCCAAACTTTTACTTTAAGTGTGAACACGAGCTGCCATTATTGCTCAAATGTCTTACTTGAGTGAGAACAAATATGGTGTGTTACAGACTGTTGTCTGGTTCTGGAATGATTGGTAAACATTCTGACCATTTTCCTGGCATATCTGAACAAATGGTCTTATCAGAAAGTCAGGGTCACTTCCTAAACCACATGGTATATTTCTCACAGCCTTGATGCTCATGGAAGTTAAACCATCTCTTTGTTTTTAAGCCACATACTCCCTGCCGACTTTAATGTGGTTATAAAAATGTGGGTTTTCTCTCCGCAGGCTGCCGGGGGACGTGGGACAACATTTCCTGTTGGCGTCATGCAGAGGTCGGAGAGGTGGTTGTCAATACCTGCCCGGATGCGCTGAAAAGCCTATTTGGACGAGATGGTAATTTAGCAAATTCGAGCAAACTACAACCACAAGACCAGACATTAGGCAAGCTTTAGGAGAGCGGGGACTGCTAAGAGATTAGACTCCAAAGTTACCATGGTTTCTCACCCAACTCCTCGCTATTATCTGCACTTTTGATATGTGTATACCTATATAGAGCCTTTAGTCAGTGTGACAGTGACAGTGTGACATGACTGGTACTCTTTTTGAGTGTAAGTCTGTACTCCCTATGAACTATTATAAAACACACACACACACACACACACACACACACACACACACACACACACACACACACACACACACACACACACA
>JBBJLR010000001.1:7105954-7119251 GCA_037577145.1 Brachypetersius gabonensis | reverse complement strand
GGGGGGGGGAGAGAGAGAGAGAGAGAGAGAGAGAGAGAGAGAGAGAGAGAGAGAGAGAGAGAGAGAGAGAGAGAGAGTAGTGGATGAGGCTTGGTTCTGGGATCCCAAAGGCTAGAGTGACTGAATCATACCACCCCCACCCTTGCCCAGTCTTGCTCAGTGACCCGTGGGCTCAGGCCAAGTGCGCAGCACCAGCTCGCCTTTTCTCCATCCCTCCACACAGGGTCGGAGCAAGTCAGGCATTTAGCCCTGTGTTCATCCAGCAAGCCAGACCTTCAACCTGCCTATTTGTATCCTTCCACAGTCCTGCCCTCAGATGGAGAGGGCTCGCAAAAGGTCCACCACTTCGTTCAGCTGTCAATGAGCCTAATGAGCCCAACACATCTGGAAACCTGCTTAAATGCAAAAAGTTTAAGAGATGGTGGTTATGAGATGTGATTACCCAGATCAACAGGTCTGGAATAAGTTTATGTGGGTTTGTCGTGTTTTTCCTGCCGATTTCAAATTGTTTGTGTTTAGCTTTCCCGCACTTACAGTGTTTGTGATGAAGCTAGTTCTATACTACATGATAGTTGGTATAATGATCATATAATAATCATATACTGAGTGTTTTTGAAGAAACAGTGGTAGCTGACTGACACTGATCATTATATCTATGCCACAGTGTGGCCTGTCTGACTTCACTCTGAAAATATTGAAACAGTTACTTGATTGGTGCCTGCGGTTTAATTAAAACTGCAAGTCTATTACAAATCTAATATAACTCATAATTCAAAAAGTTGATGTGACTGAAAAAAAACTGAACCAAATTTGAATAACTGATTTAGAAAAGTGTGTTGTGGTTTCTGATCATTGCAAAACAAAAAAAATTTGTATTAGAATCTCACTCTTATCAGATATTTGGTCATGATTATATGCTATTCATTATTTTGTCTCACTGCTTGGTTTATGGCAGTTGAGGAAATATGCGTTTATCATTCGTTTATATGGTCTTTAATAGTTCCTAATCTATTTTGAATGCTTGCTTCTTACTCTAAGCAGCATTTCCTAATCCTGCTCCAGGCCGTATCACTGTTCATAGCCTAACCTGCCTTATCCACCTTAATAAAGACTCAATAATCCGCTGATAACTTTTTTTTAAAAAAACGTGCTGTACTGGCAGTCGCTACTGGTTCTAAATGTTTATGAGGTTGTTTTAGACCTAAGCTTTGAACAGTTTATTGCTAATATTTATAAATCCATCATTAACAAGTTTGTTCTGATACTGAAAAAAAGATTATAGTGCAAAACTGTAGAGGAATAAATATGTACATTTTAAGCAGATTGTGTGGGCATGCTGTGACCACTTCTCTGTGTGGTCAGAGCAAACAGTCCAGTTGAAATAACAGAAAATGAGACAGAAATCAGCACTCATATTTACATTCGGATGATAACACGGACCAATGAGGGATCTCTCTCATGAGCAGGTCTATCAGATACAGCACTGAAAGCGCCCTGTTTGCATAAATTCTCGACTGAATCGCAGTGACTGCCTGCTAATGGTTAATGGTGTACATTCTCTCCTGGGCTGCCTGGGCCTTTGCTAGCTGTTTTGTTTCTAGCAGCCAGACTCAAGTGTGCCAGAGCCTCAGGCCTGTGTGGGCTGAAATAGGCCTCCACTCCTTTCCTTCCTCCCTCCCTGCATGCTACTACTGCCCACCTGTCCTCTCCATACTGCCCTCTGGAAAGAGGAGAAAATTATACTGCAGCTATTTTCTCCCCCCGTTGCCAGACCTAATGTTGTGTTGGATGTGAGCTTGTTCGACTGACATGTCACCTTCAGAATGAAGAGAAGCTGACAGTTAGACAGACGCTGTGCTCAAGTGGCTCAGAAATGCAAGTGTGATCACGTCAGATTAACGTCCTCCGTCATAGGGACTGAGCTGTCCCAGTGAGTGCCTGTAATAAGGTGTTGAGTGCCTGTGTGTGTGAACCTGGGTATGTGTATTTTAGTTTGTTTGGTCCTTCATCTGTGTGTTTATGTATATGTATTTATGATGAAACAGGTGTGGGAGCCTGTGTATGTGTTCCCACATGTGTTTGGATAAGCATACAGTGTGTGTGTGTGTGTGTGTAATTATTGTTTCATGGTGGTCACAGACTGAAGTAAACAGCCTTGCTGATTCATGTCCAGGCAGTTTACTTTCATCTCTCTCTCTGAGTGCTCTGCAGCCATGTGCTGGATGTCCAACCCCTTGAAAGCCATTAACAACTCAGGCCTCTTTACTTCTACACCTTGTAATACATTGTGACTATCTCACTTACTTACTTACCCTTGAAGGACAATATTAACATGCAGCAGCGTGTTGTGAAAATGCTCACTGTTTCTGTAACCACTGTAACCAGTGCCACTCTTCACTAACTAGCAAAATTACATTACTCAAGCTAAACTCGTACATTTACTTTACTTAACATTAAGAAGCGTGTTTATACTTTATAAGCGGTTTACTTTGCCTCAGCTGAGCTAAGGTTTTTTTCACTCCGGCATTTTTCCTCAAACTAAAGTACACTTAACTCCAGCAAAATGTACTTCTCTGAGACTCAACCAGAAAATGTACTTCACTCAGGCTGAAATAGCATATTTCACCCTTTATTACGCTATAGGGTAAGCTAGCATTATTACTTTACTCAAACTAAAGTAGCAAAAATACTTCACTCAGGATGAACTACTATTTTTTCTTCAATCAGCACATTCATTTCACTCCAAACTAAATGAGCAAAGGTGCTTTACTCCCACAAAATATACTTCACTGAGGCTTAACTAAAAAATGCACTTTGCTCAGGCTACACTAGCAAAGTTACTTAATGCAAGCTCAGTTAATAAACTCACTTCACTCAAATGTCTTCATAAAAGCTCGTTTTTAAATGATTAAACCTTCAGGTAGGATACAGTACATGGTATACCTCCAAGTATATCTTATAATATCAAGTATATCTTTGATTTTATATATATATATATAAATATATATATTTTTATATATATATTGATATATATATATATAGGTTGATTACAGGTTATATCATCACAAGCAAGCACTGATGTTATCGTGAAAGTTTATATAATGCATCATTTGTCTGCCAAGTCTGCCGTTGCAGATATAATGGTGGCTATTTATGGAATGTGCTGTGTGGGAGGTTAATGTTTTGTTACTGATGCTATTATAAAGCCTACACAGTTATCCTTTATGCATGAGCCACAAACATGTATGTGCTTTATGAAAGAGGCTCTTCAGCCCAAGGTCTCTGCCCCTGGCCCCTTGCTGCCCCTTTTGCAGTATGGCATATGGAAGCTGAGAGTGCAAGTGAGAACCCAGTGTTCACTACGATGAAGAGAAATGATGACAAGCTCCCAGCAGGGTGCCTGGTGTGGTAAAGCTGTGGCTATCGAGAGGGAGATGTTACGTCAAGTAATTCAGTTGTGTTCATATGTTTTTGCTACATTAGCCACCAGGTTTATAGTCATTTTCTCAAACGTCACATATAATGTGCTCAAACTGCAGCATATAATAAAACAAAGCATCCATACATCCAACAAAGGATAGCAATATTATCTGTAAAACACTTTTCATACCAAAGACACAAATATAAAATGATTTACATACAACAATAAAGAGAATTAGTAGAAATACAACATTCAGCCAAAAGTGGTTGATGACAGATCTGTAAGAACAAGATTTAAAATAGTAATAGCGAGCAGAGAGCAACAATAAATAAAACAGAGGCATATTAATGTAATTGCTGATGCTATCATAACGCAGTGATCTGAGATCTGAGTACCATGTTCTCTTTCCTCTGTTTTAGTGAGCTGTCTGGCAACCACAGTTTGAACAGCTTAACTGGTTTTCTGGGCAGGGCAGAGAAAAGAGCATTGCAGAAATCCAGACTGATAGAGATAAAAGCATGAATAAGTTTCTCCATGTCCCCTCTTAAAATCCTGACTTTAGATATAAAGTTTAAGATGATAGAATGCTGTGTTGGTTAATGCCTTAATATGTTTAGCAAAACTAACCCAAGAGAATACTGAGACTCTGGGCTTGGTTATTAGTTTTCATGTAGAGAGGAGTAGAACAAAACTAGCACTGGAAATTCGGTGCTAAGCATGGCATAGTACATAGAATCATTTAAAGCATACTTCAAACAAAATGTAGGAGTGTTCCAATGCTCAGAATATAATTTGGTTTGGTGCAACACCAAACTGAGTCAGTTTATTTTCTGATAACGTTAAAATAAGGATAGCCTCAAAGTTTCAATTATGTTAACGTGTTAATTTCTCTTTGATCTGTTTTTTTAGTGTACATTATTAATGTACAATTTTGCATAGCAAGTACTTGCCAAAAGCTGATATATTACCCCTAAGCTAATATGGGCCTAAAAGGAGTTTGCTTTTCCTCAGAGCTCTCAAGTTTAAGGGAAAGAAAGGGGTCTGACTTCATTGTGGGATTCTTTGATATTATTTGCCCAGCATTAGAATGAGTACTTTATTTGTTCCAGTCTGTTGTATTGTTCAATACCTCTGTTTTTGTACTGAATGATACATGAAGATGTGTTGTATTTAGCCCTCTTATCAGCATAGTAATGCAGGGAAAATCAAAATCAAGGTCAAGATTCAAAATCAAAATTCAGGTTAAAAAACAAATGATTTTAGCACCTTCTAAAAGCAGCATACATGGTTTGGTATATAGATTCTATTGCAGCTTGATAAAACTATAACATCACATCGACAGCAGGTAAAGTAACTTTAGACCGGACTGATGCTTAGATGCATCTTTCTCAAAACTCTCACTTTTCTACGGTCTTTCTGACCAAATGGTGGACCAAAGTCATTTGTTTTGTCTTTCAGGGAACATCAGTAAGAACTGTACGGCTGATGGATGGTCGGTGGTCTTTCCCAGCGTGGACAGCGTATGCTATTCTGAGTCCAAGCCCAGGAAGGTGAGTGGGGCAGTGGTTGGAGGTATGCCATTGAGAACACTGAATTTTCATGAGGAATATTTTGGCCCTCGCCAGACTGTGGCAGGCGCTCATAGCTGCGACATGTGTTTATACATCTGGCCTTTGTGAGAGATAGAACGAATAAGTGAAGGTAATGAAATCAGTGCGCAAACCCATGCAGGAAAGATCCGTTTTGACTGATGGGTGGCCCCTGTCGTCCGCTGTGTGAGCGCTGCGCTGACTGAAGAATCACTCTGTCTGGAGCCTCAGGGCTCTCGAACATCTCTGTCCAAACCACTCAGCTCCCCAGCCTGGTCCTCTGCCAGCTGAGGCTGCTTTTCAGAGGCTGTGTGGGTCTGCGCAAGTGTGTGAGTGAGACGGAAAGGCAGAGAAAGTGTATGAAAAGTGTTAAAGAAAGAGAGATTCTGACTGTAGACTATTTTGATGGGCTGGTCACCAAACTGCAGCGAGGATCACGTTCCTCCTTCGCCAGACTGAAAGGAAAGTGATCTTCTGATGTAGAAGGAAGAAAAGAAGCACCAGGAGCCAAAATAGACATAGACGACAACAGACTTAAAGAGTAATCTGTAACAACAGACGTGGCCTAACAGGAGAGGTAAGCTCTTAGGTTGCCTATACTGAAACCGTCATGCCTTATTAGTACTGACCATCTCTCTGGTCTTGCAGCTGCTTCTTTCTTTCTTTTTGATTGTGCATTAAATCAGCGGTTTCGTCTTGTGGTTGTCCGCTGGTGCAGCTGTGGGGTAGAGGGTGAATCGGAGAGGCAGGAATGAGCCACTGAACTGAAAAGGCGGGACACTTCGCAGGACGTGAACCGTGAGAAAACACAATGTCAAGCAAAGCCTCCAGAGTGAAAGATAGAGCAGCTGGACTGTTTTTCACTGTTATTCATGTTTCCGGATATGCACGTAGACAAGCACACACACACCCAAACACACATGCTAATTACTGTCCAGGCCTAAGAGCTCAACTTCAGTAAACTTTGACACTCGGCTTTGCGTCTTTGACCAGTAGCGCTGCTTCTTTGCTGACCTCTGAAGGGGTGGCCCCTCATATCACAGGTCCAAAATAATGTAAATATAGCCAGTGACTATGGCCAAACCTTTTAACATTTCTTCCCCCTGACTATAAATAAACTCATTTAGAGAGAATGCATGACATGCATTCAGTCAAAAGAGACGGTATTGTAATTCCTGTTTGCACTGTACAGAAATCCATTTGAGATTCAAGCCCTTTAGGTAAAGGGAATACCAAGCAACTTGGTGCAAGACTTTCTAAGCATGCTATGTAATGATATGTTCATTATGACGTAAAAAAAGAAAAAAAAGAAAATGACATTTCTATATACAGTGATCATCAAATGCATTTAGGTTTCTTGGCACCAGTGACACTCTACATCATTACATTTCTTCATTGCTACTTTCAAAAAGTATTTATTTGTTCTATACAACTGATGTCAGTCTGAACATTTTAGTTTATACTGTGTTTAATTGTTTATACTGTAGTTTATACTGAGGGTAAATACAGAGCAGCCAGTCAGAGTAGATGTCTATATATCTTTAATATTGTGGTTTGTTTTGGTCCATGGTGGATGATCTTGCCAGCTTGCCAAATGCCAGATGTTAGCTCCTTGGCTAACTAGCGCTACACACAGGTCACCTCACTGTTGCAAACCATGCAGCAATGTAATCTTACCCAAATCATTTTAGCATGATGTTAAACACATGTTAATGCCTCTGTCTCTCCAAGCAATTTTCAACAACTAAAGCCCCTCCCAATGCTGTGACACCGTCTTCTTCTATAACCACCAGCTTAGACTTCCACTACTTAACAGAGGCATCGCTACTCATTCAGTTAGTCTTCTGATGTGAATTGCTTTTTATTAATTTAGTGATTTTTGCTTCCTTTGCTCACTTTTGGTCTTGTCAGTTAGCATTCATCAAACAGCATTTAGATAGGGCTCCCAAACGATACAGCTGATAAGTGTTGGCGCTGTCACCGGGCGTTTGCAAGACTGATCTCCAGTGATGCCAAACTGATCTGTGGCCAGAGAGCACAGCTGGCTTTGAACCTCTGCGGGTGGGTAGGTTGGCCTTCCCTCTCCCCCATCACTCACTCAGCATGATGTTGGCTAACATGGGCATCTGTTAGCTGACATAACAGAACTGCAGGTTAGTCTCATTAAGCCATCCAATTAAGTTGTATTAATGACAGGTCAAAAAGATGTGCTAGAATGTGTTAGTCTACACCCCTCCCAGTGTTGGAGGATTGTGTGTCCTAGCCAGTGGTTGGAACTGGGCATGACTGTAAGTGTAAAGCGACCATTTGTGAACACACCACAGCACATAGAGTGAGCACACAATTCTTTCTCTGCATTTAACCCATTCACCCGCTGTGTGTGGGGCCGGTCCCTTGCTCAACGCTACCTCACAGGTGCCTCTAGAAGTCCTGGGATTTGAACCCACACTGATTGGAGGGGCAACTCTGTAACCCCAATGCCACCAACCGCCCCATATGATGTTTGTCCAAATAATGAAGAAAACACCAGTTTGACTTTCCTTATACTTCGTTGTTACTCATCCAGTGTTTTTTTTAACCACATTGTTCATGATGATGGTGATGACCAGCACAGGAGTGAGTGAGCGAGTGAGTGTATGAGTTAAAAGCCAGGCCTATGAGGTGCTTTGGATCTGAAAATGATAAATGTCATATATTAAATTCTTCTAGCTGGAACACTTTTGGGGAGGTAGATCTCATAAAGACTGTAGTTCTAATCATATAATGGTTGCAAGCATCAAAGCATAGTTGCATCCATTTATCTTTACTCTTTAGATGAATGATTTCCTCATAGTTGCAGCAGAAGGTCAGATGTTTGCATGAAATTATAAATAGGGATGTCTCCAGACGGGAATTCCATTGATGCTGATACTTACCCTTATATGGAAATTGGGAGTAATTTGCATTAGAAAGAAACATCAATTCTTACATTTTGTGGTAGTTTACAAATCCAGTTAAATTCATGCAAATGCTGACATTTTAGTATATATTAGCCCAGCAGCATCTAAACATTTTGCTCTTCCAGAGTATATAAAATTAGATAATGGTTTGAAATATCAGTCAAATCCAAATATGAATGCCTGTATGTTTTTTTTAAACAACTATTTGCTAATACTAATATGATTCCAATATCATTGTGCATCCCTAGTTGCAGATAGATATTAGAGATAAGCTTTTATAAAGTACTTCTATAAGAGCTTCTTATAGTGCACTCTGCAAATTTAAAAATCTAAAACCCAGCAGCTAGATATGTGGAGCTCTCAACCCATACTATCTTATCTCAGTAAGCCTCTAGAATCCTTTTTGTGTTTCATTTTCTCTTCCTGTACTTGATGCATAGTGCCATATTTTTGAAAGAAAAATAATAGCATCACTTCTTCGCTTTGATGTGAATGTTTCAGCTGGAAAAAGAAACCTTAGGTTGCCATTAAAGGGAATAAAAAGGTTCGTTTTATGTTGGAATTATTAGCCTAAGTTAAACAACTAGCTTCAGAACTGTTATAATTCACACAAAGTACTTATATAACTCTGAGATTTCTAGAAGGGAGGTTAAAGACTCATGAAGGAATGCAAAGAACAGATTGAAACCCAGCGTGTTTATCTGATCCAAGAGAAGAGGCGCAGCCTCAAAAGCTAATTTAGTGCACTGTGGTTCCCATGAAACAACAGTGAAACTGTAATTATCTTCTGACATGAAGCAATAGATGTTGTTCAGATTTTTCATGCACTTTGTGTGACAGCTTCCTGGGGTTTGGGTATGAATGTCTAGGGACTCGACTGTGAGGTATGCTTGAGTAAGCCGCTCGATTAGATTTGGCGTCCTATCTGTACCGCTGGAGATGATTTCAGGGATTGGATCAGACACCTAGAAGTACACGGCATTGTGACGAGAACTGCAAACCCTGGAGCAGAAGACTCGTACCCTGAGGAAGATGATTCAACTCAGTTGTAAATAAGTTTCATTTAAAGCTTCCTTTGCATTGACCTGCTCTTTAGCTGCAGTTCCTGAGTGACATACATGCTAAAAGATATTGCTCCGAAGCACAAAGCAGCGGCCTGTTGTGAGCATTCAGATATGCAGCCTGAGGGTTGTGTGGGACATCTTGTCTCCCCTATTAATAAGCAGTGTCTCCTTGACCTTCATCTTGACATCATCCCAAAGATGCTGAGTGGGCTTAATATCTGGGGATTGTGCAGATTGTTGGAGCAAGCAAGATATGCTGTCGTGTTCCTGGAATCCCTTAGTGACAACACATACCCAGGTGTCAAACAGTAGTCAAAGGATGACCTTAGTCAGCGCTGATGTCAAGAAACGATGTGCCATTCAAATGTTCTTCTGTAGGTATCAGGGACCTAAACTGTAGGTAAAATCCGATTTTAACAAATTAAAACAGTGTAAAACAGGCTAAAACTGGTGTTTGCTCTCCTACACGCCTTTGGTTTACTGCTCTTATGCTCAACCCTTCGCCACTCGGCCGCTCTCTGGACCCCCCCCTCCCTCTGCGGGTTTTCCCCACCCACATGTAGGCAGAAACAATCCAGAAAGTTCTCCTGACTTCAAAGATCTTGTGTTGTTTTGCTTCTAAGATCTAAAATAAAAGAATTATGTTTGTTATTCATTTGTTCTTGATTTTTAGGGATTTGCAAGTGACACTATTTTTACAACCCCATAATGGTTACTATTATTACATGTCTGACAGCTTCCATATAAAATAACTTTTTGTTGCGCTTCAGGCACGGATCTGTGCTGCTCACATTCTAAGAGGTTAATATGTAACTGGACTCCATAATGGTTCCACATTATGTGAACAGAACTTGGATTTGTCATTACCAGGCAACTCTTTCCTTCTCCTCAGATGCTTCGTTGTCCACTCCCTTGTACACTGACAGCTCCAGCCAACAGACATGGTGTGCAGATCTCATAGCTAATGTGAAAAAAAGCCTGATATGTAGTGTGGCCTGAGATTCATCACAGTTGACCGCATAACCTTTGTGTCCTCAATATAATAACTGTTTATTTGGCCAACGTTCATTTCAGTGAGGTGAAATGAGGCTACCCTCAGTAATTCTGGCTCTGGTTCCACAAGCTGCACCACTTTTGGTGACCTCATCACCAGAGCACTGGAAATCTCAGAGATGATCCCAGCATCAATGTCTATCTTAAAATAGAATCTCAGTCTGTAATAGAGTTATTTTGAACAGCAACCAAACATAACATCAGCAGTAAGGAAGCCACATATTACTGGCTAAAAAACACGGATTTAAGCCAGACTCTGTGGAGCTTTTCAATAATCACTCATTGCTTTGTGGCAGTTAGCTAGCATGAGCAATGGGCTTGAACACTAGAGAATTCTACTCAGATCGCTGCTCACTTAGCTATGCTATTATGGAAAATAAGTCTTAATATTAATTTAATTTCAGGTTTTTTATATAGCTCTTTTTATAACCAATGATGTCACAAAGCAACATTACAGAATCCAGGTTCGAGCCCCTAGTGAGTTATATGTGGCTTATTAAATTTGAAATGTATAATTAATGTTGCCATTTTTTCTTTTGAGCATCTGTCCCCAAAATGTCAGAGGAAGGGCATGCTAAGATCATAACTTTTCCTCATTTGCCTGCGTGTGGTCATTTTTTTGTGGTTCTTGTCATTCTATATTGACTCCTCTGTTCCACAAACTGCGTTTCATCATCGTCCAAGAAAAGCCCTTGCTGACATTTGGGAGCTGCTAGAACCGACACGTTTAGTGCCAACATTCCGAGTTCAAAGACACAAAGGCCTCTCGTTTTGCCATTTCCGACTGCACACTCTTTACATGCTAAAAATGCAGGTCTGCCTGATCCAGTTGGAATGTGAAATCTGTGTGAAGGTGGGTGGTGTACCTACAGTAATCAGCTGGCATTTCCTTGTATAATGGAGGAGATAGGAAAAACATCACTGGTCACACAACAAGAGCATTTTGTTTTTATGTGCTTCATGCACTTTTTTTGGAAGTTTTATATTAGTTGCTAACTCCATGGAATACAGCCTGTGCACTTTTGACCTCAATCAGACACTCTTGGACTGTTGTCAATCTTGGGTTTTGGAACGCTGCCCAGATGCTTCTCTGATTCATATAGCAATCGGGGTAAAGCAGGGTGAGTTGTTTTTCCATTCTCTACCTGCGATGGGGGAAATTAAACATCAGAGCAATTTCCTGATGAGGAGTGGTAGAGGCAGAGAGGGCAGAATCTGTGCCTCACTGGAGTTTTCTCTTTGAAATTAGTGAAGATGACACAGAGTTCACCTCCTGAGGGGTGGGGTGGTGAAGTAGACTGACCTTGACTGAGGCTCGTCTGCCGCCTGATTTCAGGACTGAATGCTGCTTTGCATCAGAAAGGCCCCATTTTAGAAACAGGTTCCTTCATGAATTAAATGCTGAACATTACTGTATTGACTGAGTTTATTCATTTGGATATTTAGAGTGCATGGCATATGAAAGAGCACTGCTTGAAGCATTGTTAGCCCCATTTGTCTTTCACGCATCATTATTGCATGAACTAAAATTCCCTCAAATCTCTCTTTAGACTGCGGATTAACCATCCAGCCAGACCCACCAGGCAAGTGACACATACTTGTCTTTGTCACGTCTTCCCCTCAGATCTCCCAGGCACTGACGACAGGCGCATTTGCAGACTTCCATTTCAAATCTTTTATTTCACTCAAAACAAAGTAAACCAAATTTCAGCCAAAAACGAAAGGAGATTGAAAAGACATTCAAAAACAAAGCCAAGATGACAGTGGACCGACACTCAAACTTAAATAACCCACACAAACCTAAACAAACCAATCATCACACAGGTCTCATTTGTCTGAGCTCAGCCTTTATAATAAAAGTCACCAAAACAAAACCAAAAACTGAAAAAGGACGGCCTCTAGAGGCCTCCAACCATCACAGTCTTTTAAACTGCAACGATTCACACCATTTTGATAGAAGACACATGTCAAAGTACTGCTGACCTTTCACAGGACCCAGTCCTGTTTTAATGTCACCTTTACTATGAGACTCTCCAGACACTTTCCATGGGCATCTCAGGAGAAAAAAAAAATTCCAAAGAGGCTCCTTGAGATTCTTCTGCCAACATATAAGTGTCTGTCTGAAAAAGGAAATGGCTGGCTTCCCTTCGAACCCTCCGAACCTTTCCTGAGTTGCGCAAAGTGACTGGTTCCTGTCTCACGCCATCGTCCCGCTGTAACTCGGTTAACCTTTAGGCCGCCACACCAAAGAATGTCCAAATATTTTAATTCTTTTTGAATTAACATGGCCTTCCTGGTCACACAGGAGATGGTGTTTTAGTTTTAAAGTGACGCTGCTTCAGAAGATCATTGGATACCGGCACAAATGGTAGGAGGTCCTTAGATCTAGAACTAGAGCACAGTTAAACATCATCACGCTTGATCATGTTATATGTCTGCATGCCTGCATAAAGCACTATATAGGAGTCCTGTCTTCACGAAGCTGGAAAGGGAAGAAAACATAAACATCTCAGTCTTAAGTAACATGCTTTGAGTACATACTGTATAAATAAAAAGGATATACAGTGGCCAAGCTATTCTATAAAATTTAATGGAACGCTGTTAACTTGGTGCTGGGTTCGGGAATGCTGTTGGTGGTTATGGGGAATTAGGCTGAGCTGTGTTTGGATGTGCCAGGTGCTGCGTAAGGACTGAAGAATGCTGTTTATGGAGGATGCTCATATCTGAGCTCCATCACACTCCTCTCCCACCAACCATGCTGTCTGCCCTGCTCAGGTTTTCGAACCGTTATCAGCCCTGCATGTCATGCTCAACTGTTAACACTGGACTGGTTAAAGGGGTGAGGGGTCATTCACACTGCTTATGTGTACCGGATTGCTTGGTATGCCATCTGGTTAGAAGTTGTTTATAGCTGTGGATGTTCTGACAGAGATGGAAAAAAAGACTTTCTAGGAACTGTCTTGTTTGTCCTAGCATTCTTTCTAGAAATTTAAAAGTCAGCCTAATTTTCTTCTTGTCCAAACAGCTGGTGTTCTACACTGTTGTGAAGACCCTGTACACACTGGGCCACAGCCTCTCTCTCGTGGCTCTCATCACTGGCAGCACCATCCTGTGTCTCTTCAGGTACAGAAATGAGCCCTTGGCCAAACAAACACATCTTCTCTCTCTCTCTCTCTCTCTCTCTCTCTCTCTCTCTCTCTCTCTCTCTCTCTCTCTCTCTCTCTCTCTCTC
>JBBJLR010000001.1:7078095-7097168 GCA_037577145.1 Brachypetersius gabonensis | reverse complement strand
ACTAATGACTGTGAGACTGTCTCTGTAACTAATGACTGTAAGACTGTCTCTGTAACTAATGACTGTAAGACTATCTCTGTAACTAATGACTGTGAGACTGTCTCTGTGACTAATGACTGTGAGACTGTCTCTGTAACTAATGACTGTGAGACTGTCTCTGTAACTAATGACTGTGAGAAGTTCTGGATAAGAACATCAGACAAATGCCCCTTTAGTACCCAGTTAAGTTCAGTGTGTCATGATATGTCAGAAACCACATAAGTAAGTCTTCTTGATACTACTTAAAATTTCATCATGGTTTGCAGTAAGTGTGGCATGATTAAAAATGCTGTCCCTGAGTTACTGGGTGAAATTTGGCTAGCAAAATACTTAATACTGAGCTATGTATTCACTCCAAAACCACAGTATAGTATCAATATTACTCCACCCAAATGAAACAAATACTAAAGCAACAGTCAAGTTTTTGCATATTGATTGTAGCTTCTATTACTACTCTCTCTCTCTCCACAGATCAACTTCGTTCTGTTCATCAGTATCATTCGGATCTTGGTGCAGAAGCTCAGGTGTCCCGATGTGGGAGGGAATGACCAGTCTCAGTACAGGTAAAGCACTGTCCACATTCCTGTCTGTCCCTCTCTCTCTCACACACACACGTACCCACAAATACACGTCCTTAGCTGTCCCCAGATGTTTTTTCCTTCTCGACTGTGCATTCATGCCAACACTTCTGCTGCCCTGCTCTGACAGGTGAACTGAAATTGCTGTACCATGTTTCATCAGACTTTTCCATTTTCCACTGTGAATTACCGAATGTGTTTGAATTTCTGGCTGTTGAAATATTCATCTGTGTACTTGTGCCCCTCTGAGCAATCGTCCCAGCTCCCAGAGCCGTGTCACTAATGCATGAGGAGTTTTGTTGCATATCCTGTTGTTTTTCAAAAATACTGCTTCTCATATTTTCCAAAATTGGATATTCATTGTTGCCGTAAAATTGTGGCCGCCATTGTGAAATAAACCCTGCAATACAGACCTGCTGGTTTTCTGTTTTCTTCTTCACAACAGATAATGGAACCCCCCCATTCCGACTTAATGATTTCCCTTTTGTGTTTTTCCATCCTTTTGCAGAAGACTGGCGAAGTCAACGCTGTTGTTGATCCCACTCTTTGGGGTGAACTATATTGTGTTTGTGTACATGCGAGAAGTGAGTGACAACGACACATTTGAACACTTCAAAATATTCTTTGACCTCGGGCTCGGCTCTTTCCAGGTAGGGAAATGGAATATGCAGTTTGGGATGGCTTCTTATAGGTTTCATTTTCTTTCTGGATATGCTGAGGTTCTTATATCTCGATACTCTTTTTACAGGGATTGGTTGTTGCCATTTTATATTGCTTTTTGAACAGTGAGGTAAGTATTACTTTCTGATGAAGTAAGAAAGCCTTGTGGAAGATTGACCAAAGTCTATGTTTGATGGAGCAAGTATTTTGAACACTGCCTGGCAAAAGTTTGGGGACCCCTTTTCTCTCAGGGAATGTTGCTAATAGAAGAAGAAGAAGAAGAAGATTCTTTATTTGTCACATGCATAGCCATACAACACACTGTGAAATTCTGTCTCTGCATTTAACCCATTCGTCAAGTGAAGCAATGGGCTGCTGCTAAGGAGGCAATAGCAGTTGGAATTCGAACCCTCTGATTGCAAGGCCAACAACCCCTAGGCCATCCAGCTGCCACAATAGTAATCTAATACTTTGCTGCAGCTTTATAAAACATGCTAATGAAGTGTTATGCATACGTTTGTGCTCACCAATGACATGTTTAGTTGATTTTCTAAGTGAATGTTAGTATATATGGTCTACATGGAACACACTTCTGCACATTTTATTTGCTTAATTTAACATTACATTGTTGAATATAATGTGTATTTTTATATTTGTTATTTCTTTGTAAATGAGGTGTAACTGTGATTTTTTCACCAAATCAACAAAACATGTTATTTGACCGGGAAGTTCAAACGTCTGCATAAACCTGTATATTGAAAATCTTTTCCTAGTTTAAAAGACAGGTCCATAGAAAAATCGTATCTACATAATACTCCTCTAAGCCCCAAAGTGTTACTCAAGACATTCTTTGTGTTGGATTCTGGAGCTAATTATCACTAAATCACTAAATGAGGTTCTGAGTAACGTACATTTCCATCTGTTAGCCTTGTAGCTTAAATCGAACACTTTAAAACAAACTAAACAACTAAACATGTCCAGGCCACATATGAGCTTTGGAGAAGAGTGTTTAACGACATGTTTTCGAAAACCATTCCTGATGAAAGGTTTGAATGTTGTCAGAGCAAAGGGATAAAATATGAGTTCCTTTAGTCGTTACATAAAGACATATCAAGAATAAACAGTTTTTTGGTGTAATATCTCAAGTAATGGCAACAAAGAAAATATGCACATTTGTGTTTAAAAAAAAAACGTTGAAAAGTTAAGTGTCCAAAAACGTTTGCAAGTGTCCGGATCTTGACTGTTGTGAGTGTGTGTGTGTGTGTGTGTGTGTGTGTGTGTGTGTGTGTGTGTGTGTGTGTGGCAGGTCCAAGGCGAGCTGAAGAGGAAATGGCGAAGTGTGTGTCTGAAACGTTACATTGGCCGAGACTACCGGCTGCACAGCTCGTCCATTTCCAGAAACGGAGCAGACAACGTTGCGCAGTTCCATCGCAACTCCAGAGCCCAGTCCTTCCTCCAGACAGAGACCACCGTAGTGTGAGCCTGTTATTTCTCACACATACACACACACACACACACACACACAAACACACCCTCCCTCTTAACTTTGTGCAATTGGAGCAGCTGTACAGGAAATGCCATATACACGGTCTACCGGACCGTTCTGCAGTTTTCATTAACCATAAAAAATGAAAAGGCCGGGACTTGGGACGATTCCCATTTTACCAATGTCTCCTACAACAGGGCGTGATCAAATATCCCAAATGCTGTTTTTTTTCCATACCAAATTTGAGTGTCGGGACCAGCAGGTGTTTAAGATGATGGAATGTTTGTATGGAAGTGCTGGTGAGGACAAGATGACATCAGCTCTGATGAATCACACATTTACTTTTACAGTTCCACTGTTTGCGGATAACTTATTTCGGCTCTTACGGCTTGCTTGTTCTCATACGTGTAAACACAGAGTCATAAATGTTTTATTTCCAAACACATCTTTATTAGTCCAGCGCTTGCATTGTACCAGAGCGCAGTGCTTATGACCCTGTAAATATTTCTCGGCTCCTGGCTGCTTTTATGGACGAGCCCGAGAACCAGACACAGAGCAGAGGCTTGACGCAGGCCTCGTGGAAGCGCTAGGTGCGTAGGCTCCCCTGCTTTCTGGAGAGCTAGCATAAAGCTGGGTCTGAAAACGTGCTGTAACACAGCCAGTTCATTAGGAGCCCATTACTGCTGGAGGTGTTCACATCAGCTCTCTTACAGACGGGGCCTTATGTTCCATAAGGATGATTCCATAACCACATTGCATCTCTTGCATGAGAGGACAATTCCATGTTAGCTCCACTCAAGCACCATACCAAAGAGCCAAACCCACACATGGAGCAGAACGGACTGGTGAGGAGCGGCTGGAGAGACGGACTGTAGGACTTCAACAGCTGGTCTCACACATGTGGAATAAGTCCAGTCTTGGACTACAATCCCATGCTTCACTCTTGCAAGTGCTTTCTAGTCCAGGCGTAAGTTTTGGGCCCTATACGTCATAAAGTGTTGATAATCTATTCCAAAGCTATGTTGTTGATGGTTCATAGATGTCTGACTGATATTTTCTGCGTATGAACTTGATTATAATCAACACTGATCACAGTCTTAAAGCTCGCCCTAATTCTAATGTCAACACTGAGAGCCCTATCAATCTGAACATCTGTGGGACATTGCGCATTCAGAAGAAAATTAGGATCCTGGCAAGAGAGGTGGAAGCAGGGCCGCAAGGTCTAATTTTTTGGTTCATTGCACAATCCCGTTGTCTGTAGCTCTGGAAGCACTGCCGTGGGAACAAACATGAATGTTACTGTGATCCGTGAAGAGACTGTTCCTTTTACAGTGTGTCTAATCTTCAGCATGCGAATGTACTTAATGTCTACTTTGCCATAACATCCATATTTGTTTCAAGAGGCTTCTTTTGTTCCAGAGGAGAGCCCCATCTTTAAAGTGCTTTTTACATTTCCAGTGCATTGTATAATAGACCATTAATGACAAAAGCTGGCAGACCAGTGTTTTTTGCCAAACCGCATTCAGTAGTGTTTGTTGCTCAAGCCATGTACTAATCACAGTTTGTTGTTTTGTGCTTTAATGTAACGTTTTTAAACATTTTTCTTAACAGACGACATTGTCAGACGGGGGAAACATTAAATGAATGCTGTTAAAAGGGGTTATTAACTTAATTTCTATCCATCTGTGGCATATGGTCGATTACCACAGTTATATCAACACCCTTCACTGTACAGAAAACCCATTGGAACACACTTAGAAGCCACTTTGTGGATTTTTTAATTCAGTTATTAGTTAGTAAAAAAGCACATATTTTTGTAAAACCCTTTGGTGAATTCTTTGGTTAACCAAAGGTCAAATTTTCCAATAATTATGCCTAATAAAAGATTTTTATTTCATGATAAGATTTTGACAGGGTCTCACAACAGAATCATAAGCCACACATCAGATGCGAAAATGATACACAAGATATGAATCACAAAACAGTGATGTGAAACAGTGAACCAGTCATGCTGTCTGTAGCCTTTTACTACATCTGTAAGCCATTAATTAGCCCTAATGGGTATTTGACTATTGATTTGGGTCCAGTGAACAGAAGGATTTCCGAGTGAGCCTGCCCTGACCCAGAGATCTCTCTGGAGACGGAATACAAATCGGATCACTTTCAGGCAAAACTAAAAGAGTGAGTGGGCATGGGGCTCCCACACACACACACAGATCTTCTGATGTAACATGACAGATTGGCCAGCGGCAGGAACACATTCAGCATCATTAACATGGAAAGCAAACAAGAGGCGGCACGTCAGCCATTATTCAGATTTGGGCGCGCTCTAGAAAGGGAACGAAGGGTGTTTATGTGAATGGAACATGGGAGGTGTTTTCGCCAGGAACAGAGGCTGCTTTCCTGTTACTGTACCATAGACTCACTTATGAATTCCAGGGCTTTGTACTTTAAATGTATTTTAAGGCAAAAAAAATGTAATATGTCCTTTTCTCTTTTTCACATAATGTCTACATGATCTGCCTAAACACTTGTCACCTCTCCATTAAGAGAATTTCTTGTACAATATATAGAAATACTTCATTAAAAACATTTGAAAGAGTTGTGTGAATGTAAGGGTGGTGTTTGGCTTCTTATTGTCATGTGCATTATTTGTATTAAAGATGACAATGACTTGATTATGATCAATGACTCAATTAATAATGTATTGATGTATCAGCTTAGTGATTGGTTTTTAAATTGAATCGTAATCATGTTCTCTGCAGGTCTTTTTAAAGGCATGCTTTGCAGTTTGAGCAGCCTCCACAAGAGCTATTAGAACTCAACTCTGACAGGAGGTCTCCTCACCTCAACAGAAGTGATGAAATGGAAATGAATTTATTTAAAAATTACAAGCTCATAAATATTTCTGTAAACATCCCAGGTATCATGTAGTGTCTAACAATGCTCTTATAGTTTTTTAAAGCATTAAGATCTCCAAATATTCACCACTTCTGACCCTCAAGGTTCTCTAGAACAGAGCATTTCACATCAACCCTTTTTAACTTTAAATTCATTTTGAAAAATTCAGTTAGCATACACACTGGGGTGACTGATCATTGCACCAGCAGGGACTTTAATGACATTGCATTCAAATCCATAGACTTTATTATGGAGTTGGTTCCTCTTTGCAGTTCATCCCAAAGGTGCTGGATAAGGTTGTGGGTCAGTCAAGTTCCACACCATCCAGCCATGTCTTGTATGGAGCTCACTTTGTGCACTGGAGGCACAGTCATGCTGGAAATAGAAAAGTTCTTCTTCAAACTGGGTCCACCATCCAACAATCATGACATTGTCCAAAATGTCTTGGTCTGCTGAAGCATTAAGATAATCCTTTACTGGACGTAAGAGGCCCAAACCCTGCCCAAAACAGGCATGTCCCAATACTTTTGTCCATATAGTACATAATTATACATGAAAAGGTATGTCATCTTCATTCATGTTTAGTCAATGGCATGCTTAATATAAATGACACTGACATACACGAACCATGTACAATTTTAGAGATCAACTATATAATACATTTTCTAACTTACCAAAGCAAAACTCTTTCTAAACTTTTGAAATTGAGTGTTCTCCCATGCTTTTAATTAATATTCTTAATATATTTAGTGTACAAAAATGCTGTGCTGGCCTTCCAATGTCTGACAGCTTAGTTATTTCTGTTATATTCCAAGCATCTTAAGTGCACACCAAAAAAAATTGCAAAATTCTTGTTGATTTATTTTTTATATCATATGAAACACTATCTGACTAACTCCCTTAAGAAAGCCCTTTCTAAAACTGTGCTGGCCTTGTCATTTTGTGCACTCCTCAAAATATATTCTTGTTCAATTTTTTTTAATAATTAAGTAGTTAAGATATAAACAAAGTCGTTTGGAATTGTTTGTTCTGTTGTGGAGAAAAAGTCAGAGTTGTTTACAGTAATGTTGATAGGAACCAGACATCTGACGAGTTTATTGCCTTCCTCACAGAAAGTGCCTCTCACATTCCCTTTACACCAAATTAGTACGAATATGCAGCTTAAGACATTGTTTTGAAATAGTGTTGTGAGTAGATTTAGGCCAAAACTGTATTTTAACCTCTTTAATTCAGAAACGATGATAGAGATGAGCAACACAATCTCAAATCACATTTTTTAGCATTACATCATATGTTTTAGTCTTTAGCGTTGCATTTCAGAATGACTGATTAATAGGGTTTTTTTTTCCAGAATGATTGATCAGCAGGTTGGTTTTTTTTAGAATGATTGATCAGCAGGTTTTTTTTCAGAATGATTGATCAACAGGTTTTTTTTTTTCGGAACGAATGAATGATCAACAGGTTTTTTTTTTTATCAGAAAGATTGAGCAACAGAATAACATAAATTAATTCATGGAGTCCATAAATATTTAATGTCCAGGACTGAAAATGAACAGATTTTTACTTTCAATGAAGTTGCTTGGAGCAACTGATTAATTTTGAATGGATCTCATGATTCACTATGAGCATTGTTAAATATTTACAAAAATGAGTATTTCGCCACTTTTTAAAGTAGCTATACAGTACATTGTTCGGCAGGTTCCTTTGTTCAGCCTTGACTTTTAAGATTTTAAATTTCATCTGAATTACGATGTGAATTTCAATACCTTATCGGATTATATTAGTTTAATATCTGAGGAGTCAGCGTTCCACCAGCACCATGGTCACCAGGAGGCCTATACAGAGGGGATTATAGAAACATCAGAACGTTCTTTGGGGAATCCAAAGTGTTTCACCAAATGTTATTGCTCTAAAGAACTACATACCAAATTTGTTTTGAATGAATATTCAAAAAAATGTATATGAACAAGGAAACAAGGTTTTGCTAATGCTTCCCCCTTGTGGAGATGTTGTAAAATGCTTAACATGAGTGAGTGAGTGAGTCAGAGCCAGAGCCAGAGAACTTTTTGTTGCTAACCTGTTTTAAAACCTTCTCTCAAGTCCCTTCAAAGCGACACCCATAGCTCAGAGATGAGCGTTTAGGGTGGGATATTTTGCAGAGAGTGTCAGATTCCACATTCAGATGTAAGCAGTGCTGCTTCTGTGTTTGTGCAGTCTTTTAGGCCACTGTGATCCCCTGGGCCTCGCTGATGAGTCGCCGACAATTCCTCATGCACTGACATGCGAGCTTGCACAAAAACACACACAGGCCCAGCGGCTCGTTTCCCCACGCATTGCCCCGGAAACCCAAACGTACTCTGGCGCTAAAGCAGCCAAACTGACACAGAAAGGCTGTCATTGTGTGAAGCCCCTCTTCAGAGAGATTTGTTTAGTGAGATGTGGGAGCCCCATCTGTGGGGTTTCAGGGTGGGCTTGTGTCTATATTTTTAGCAAGCGCTTGGTCAGAAGAGTGCTTGGGTCAAGGGTTCGGCATCTCGGGGTCATGTCCGTCCCCATTCTGCGGACAGAAGGATGGCACGCGACCAGGGCAGGGGCACAGTGAACTCTTGTGTGTCTGTGAACGCTGCCTGCTTCTCATTAGCAGCGTGCTCCTTAACAAGGCCATTCCCTTTAATTAACCGATAAAGTTTACCCTCTGGTGCGAGAAATGATTAAAGTGATTTCTCCAGCATCTAACCCAATCTGACAAGAAGAGCCCCCTGGTTTTATCCCTCGGTGTGTGCAGGAGAGGACTTAAAAAAAAGAATTCAAAGTAATTCAGCCGAGAACTCGTAGAGTAATTCCAGTTGATTCACATTTCGTTAAAGCAGCAGATTTTCAGTTGATATCTGTTCAGCTTTATGCAGCAAAAGGGGTCACGACAAAAAGAAATTGATTTACCAAAGATATTTCATTTTGATATTTACGACTACTTTGATCAAACCCCCCCTCATTAATCGGCATTTGCCCTTCCGTCTGGTTGGGCTGTCACTGGGGGCCAAATCCTTGAAAGCTTCCCCCTATGAAGGTCTTACTGAGAGTTGTCTGAGTGTCAATGAGTGGTCGTGAGTTTGATCTCTAGGGCCGTATAGTGAGCGGAGTTAAACACGACCAAATTAAAAATAGATTTTCCCAATTTCTTCAATTTATTATTTTTATATTATATAAATATAAAAATAATAAAATATAAAAGATTGTGTTACACATTATGCCATAAATTTTGAATTTAAATAAAAAAACTGAATTGTCAGATTAATTTGCAAATCAGCAAAGCAAAACTGTAACATTAAGAAAAAGGAGAAAACATGCACTACAGGGTTTCTTTTAACAACCATACATTTGTTAAACTCTTAAGTTCATTTTGGATAGGTGCTTAATTATCTCCTGGAAGGCTGTTATGAATGTTATGGAAATGGTGTACAAGATTAGATTGCGGAACTGAATATGGAATTATTGTGGAATGAATTGTGCAAGAATGTTTTTCAAGAAAACACGTGTTCCACTTATGGGAAAAGTTGAATAAAATGAAAGCATTCTACTATTTTTTAAGAATATCAGTTTTATCTCAACTTTTTCTAAAGTATAAAACCCTTTTACCAATGCAACCCTGGAACTCAGCGTTTCCCTGCTTCATTCTAAATATGTGATGCCACAGAAGAAACACTTGCTTTTCTAAAAGGTCCTTTCAGGGGATGGTTCTTTAGGCAATTGTATTTATGATATGTAAGTGCGAAAAACTTCACATAACAAAAAGGTTCTACACCAAGTGTTGAAACGTTGTTTTCTGGAGACATATTTCCAAGGTAAGAACCAAATAGATCGCACAAATGTAACCATTTTATTTGCTTTCCAGAACCATCAAGCAACCAACAGTGATCATCAATTCTTTTCCCTTCAAGAGTACTACATATAACAACAGTTCTCAGTCTAAAGCCTACAATGTGGATAATAAGTGCCACCCCCCGCTCAAACCTACCCAACACAACCTTGTTCATTTCATCAGCTTTTGCTGTAGCTATTGCTGCCCTTCTCATATGAATACACATATAAGCTGATATCAATAAATGGGCACTGGATGGTCATGAAGTATCATTGCTTGGGATGTATATTCAGTTTTAATGATACTGACCATCTACCCTTTTTAGTACCACTTTCATAGATACGGCAGATTTAATAAAATAATACATTTAAGCAGAACTATCCTGCAGCCCCCTGAGCGCCCTCCATGCAGACTCTCAGGGGATTACATCCCCTGTTTGAGAACCACTGCTACATAGAGTTCCTGTTTTGCAATGTGTGAAGCAATGATTAGAGGCAGCAGCAGTGTTTGGTTGAGTAAGTTTACATTATACTGACACTAAAATTCCCATCAATATACATAGCAGGGGTCCAAACACAGGCAGAGTGATCCCTTCTGCAGCCTCTCAGGGGATTACAGACCCTGTTTTCATGTATGAGACGATAATTAGAGGACCATGTCTTCTGGCTGTGTGGTAACTCTGCCTGTGTTTGAACCCCTGATATGTAAATTGATAATAATTTTAGAATTGTAGGCCAATGTAAAGTCACTCATTCTAATACTGCTACACACGTGACATTCATCTAGTTCTTTTTGACTGAAACACCTCTATCTCCGAAATGAATACAGTGGTAGCTTGACTTTTCCGAGATACGAGCCGTCTTTCGGACGATTTTTTGTTTTGAGTTGAGAGCTAAAATTCGGGTTATGAGCATTTGTGCTTGCAGTTCTTTTGCAAAAGTTTGTTTATCCATCCATGTGTCCACAGAAATTGAATGTGAAGGAACGTGTCGAGAAGAAGCAGATGATGTCAATTAAATTAAAGAAATAAATTTGAAAATCATGACCGAGGAGTGCGTCAACTTGGCGATTCAAAAAATTTTCTAAACAGCGGACATCTATCCATGAAAATATGGAAAAGTTGATGGCGGTGTGGTTGATAGAGAAGCAGCTCGCAGGAGATCCATAACGGAGGTGATAATCTGCGAGAAGAATCGAGCCGTTTACGCCAATTTGCTGCAGCAGTTCGGCGAACAAGGCATCGGGTGAGCCAGTCGGGGTTGAGACTTTTAAAAAGAGGACCAGCAAATGCTGTACATTATACTTAACAAAAACAGTTTATTGCAGTACATTGTATTGCATTGTGTTTTTATACAATATTCATTGTGTAAAAGAACATTTTTATTCTAAAAACAAAAAAAGTGGGTGTTTTTTGGAGGTCCGGGATGGATTAATGGCATTTCAGTTCATTTCAATAGGGAAAATTGATTTGACAGTCAAGTAATTTGGGTTACGAGCTCCGTCACGGAACGAATGAAACTCGTAAGTCAAGGTACCACTGCACTAGCATAGAAGCGCTGGGGCTCACTCTGGGATGGACACTGCCGGCCCTTCATTCCAACCCGTTTGGGTGAGACTGAAACGAGGGAGCAGAAGCGACATGCATGTCCACACTGGTGACAGCAGCCGTCTAGTCACCAATGGTAGGCACATGACCAAGTGGTCGCTGTGGGGATGGAGTGTGTGAGAAGGGCACTGATGTGTGGAGTGCTGCACACACTCTGGGGACCGGTTCTCACGCTGGCTGGCAGATGATTCCAAAGGCCCACTGCACTGCAACTGTACACCCTCCCACGCCAACAACATCTTTCACTTAGCATCCGTGCCTGTAAGAAAGAAACAAATCTTCTCAAAGTTCTAGATAAACGTTTCTGTCACCTGGGTAGATTTTCAATAAAAGAATAAGGTCAGAAAATCAATTTTCTTTTATTTTTATCCTAGAAAATCAACCAAACACTGTGATATGTGGATGATTTTATCAATGATAGCAAACACAATTCTTCTTCTGGGCCTCACTTACATCATATCTGTATCTTGGTCAAAGGTTTTTAAAACAATTACGGTTTTGTATCACCATCCCAGAGGGGTCCGAATCACCCATATGCATTTCCAATGGACTCACTGTGATATTTTTTGTTTGATCGAAAAGAGTACGTTTCTGGACATTCTGTAGATTCATCATAAATACGGCTAACTTAAAAATTTGATTTTAGATTTTTGTTGATAAAAGAACATTTTATGTAAGTACTAATATTGGCAAAGAAATTTGTCCCATTTTTAAATGACCATTTTCTATCTTTGTCAAACATTTCATTTCAGTGCTTCATAGGCCTCACCATAGCTTTGTTATATAAATTACTGCTCAGAATTTTCTTCATATATCAGTCGACAAACTTACCATTTATGTAATAGTGTTTTGTGTGAAACATTTTTTACATTTTAGATCTGAGCAGATATTCAAGTATTCAGATATTCTAAATTACATTGTCAGCAAACTACGAGAGCACTAAATTCAACTTCTGCTTATTTCCTTCTAGTAACTTAAAATGCACATTTCAGAGTCATAAAATTTAAATATGATGTGTGTCCAAAAGTATCTAGACACCTTTTAGTCAGCTACTGTAAGACTCCTACTGTAATCTTCATAATAAAGCACCATGTTTGTAGAAAGGGAGGCTCTGGAGAAGCCATGAAAATCACTACAGAGGGGCAAAGAGCTCTTCATCGATCTGCAAACTGAAATGTGTTCTCTGCAGTGATGGAGCTCCATCCAATATCTTCGGGAGTTTGAATTCGAATGGCATTTGTGATCCAGAACTAATTTTCCAACATCAGTACCTGACTTCATTAGTTCATTAGTCCTCATTAGTCCACAGAAATTGACTGTGAAGGAACGTGTCGAGAAGAAGCAGATGATGTCAATTGAATTAAAGAAATAAATTAGAAAATCATGACCAAGAAGTGCGTCGACTTGGCGAATCAAAATATTTTCTAAACAGTGGACATCTATCCATGAAAATATGGAAAAGTTGATGGCGGTGTGGTTGACAGAGAAGCAGCTCGCAGGAGATCCATAACGGAGGTGATAATCTGCGAGAAGAATCGAGCTGTTTACGCCAATTTTCTGTAGCAGTTCTCTTGTGGCTGAATGCATTTGAATGTGCACACCAATGTTCTAAAATCTAGTGTAAAGCCTCCCCAGAATAATAGAGACTGTTACTGCAACAAAGGGGGATAAACTGGTTATTAATATGTTTCAGATCAAAATCTGGATGAGGAGATGTCTACAAACCATTTTATTCATTTTATGCACATTTTATAAACAACGTTCTGCCGTCAGCATCGTCAAATCAAAGGATTTAGAGAGCGGTACACTTTCTTTTAACAATTGTTTGGTTGCCGTGGAAACAGAATGCAGCTGGGAGCACATGGCTGCCATGGCAGAAGAAAGAAGACCTTTTGATGGCCAGAAATGAACCAGCTTGTTTCTTTATTTTGACCTTTAGGAGATCCAAAGAGACCACACTGAAAACCTGAATTTTCTTCCACTAAACTAACTGGCCACTCAAAATTACATTGAAAAATTTAAATGAACAAAAGTCATCCTTCTGCTTTTTGTGATTATGATCTGGATTCGGTTCTATTTTTAGGCTGTTATTTAAATTTAAACCAGTGCGTGACTTTGACTATGTAAATCTCTTTGACCTAAAAGGTCAGATTTTTTTTATTCTTCTCCCTTCCTTTGAGGTGCGTGTGTAACATCTGGTCAGCCTCTGTCTCGCCCGGCTCAGGCACACACTGTCCACAAAAGCAAAGGAAGGTTTAAGAAACTTTTGAAGTGTTTGCAATTTTGTAAAATAATCTATATTTTTAAACCCTGATTGTAATGCAGATACTATTATTTAAACATAAAAATTGTATAAAATCACAAATGAATGTATAGTCTGAGACCTTTGGTCCCCACAGTATTTATTTTCCACTTTCCAAAGTGTATGGTTTTGTCCTTTCCTTCATTTGTCTTTCGACGTAACAGTAAAGATGAACAACTTATCATTTGATAGTTTGGGATTCTGACTAGATTCCTGTAAAGCACAATGAATGACCTTTGCGTAGGATAATAGGCTTTTTAAATAAATAGTCTATTTTTTAAATAAAAAAATAGTCTAGATTCATGATTTTTTCCTCTGGGCAGCATTATTGAGCACTGCCTCTTGTCTCATTTTACTTTTCCAATCACTTGTATCTTTTTCCATTTGTATTCAGAAACTAAAGCTGTTTGTACCCAAGTGCAGCCCAAATAAATATAGTTGTTTAATGAAAACTGTTAAATAGTTAATGAAAACTTTTGGGCCCCAGTGGACTGCCAGACCTGTACTCTTTGTGGACACTGCAGCGCTTCAAACCCTCTGCCCTTTTCCTTTGACTCTCTCTGGAGGTGTTGTGGTCAATAAGCCCTACTGGAGTGCAGCCCCTTGCTGAGGGTTTGTTCCTTTTGGAGGGGACGTACGTGCTCTGCTGTGTGAGGACACTTTCAAGCTTCTCTGCTGATATTGACGCTCGCTGTGCCCAAAAACATCAACTCAAGAATGCTGTGACAGTAATCAATCTCCATTACAGTTCTTGCCTAAAAACACTGACGACCCAATAAGAAACCACTGTCTGCCAGGTCCATCTTACTGTTGGACCTGTTTTAAGGTACATTTAGGGACACAGATTGGGTGAACCATCTTATTTTATAAATTTTCACTGTGCGGATTCGGCCCACTGTCCAACACCAGTCCTGTGGTCATCAACCACCATGTGCAAACATTGTCATTAAAACATTATGTGCAATATCTTATGTGCAATAGTGTTACCATGTAAAATATCATTACTCATGTTAATATTACTGATCTACTACTGATCTCCACTACATGCAATAGCATATCCCTAACTACCATTTGTGTCACTGGACATTCACTTATCTGTACGTTACTCATCTATAATCTTTGTACTTCAGAATTTATGTATATAGCATAGCGTATTTCATATTAAGCATTTTCTGCTATTGTATTGGATATATTTGATACTTGTCTCTGTGTGTCTGTGTGTTTTGCGCAGTTGTAACACAAGCAGTTTCTGGGATCAGTGATCATTTCTGATTCTGGTTCTGATTCTGGTGTTGACCATAAACTGATCAGTGATAAATGCGGTAGTGGGCATAGTGAAAGGTGGACTAATTGTACAGCCTATGTAGGGGAACCATAAGGTAGTATGAGCAGGCAACACACACACACACACACACACACACACACACACACACCACAATCATATTAATGTCACTACTGTACTAAATTATTAAAATGCAAATAATGCTCACTGGTGTTCCTGTGGTGGTCCTGACCTTGACGGATAAAGGGGGGTTAGCAAATAGTGCAGAGAAACAGATGCACTTCAGTCTGCAACTGTAAACTACAAAGTGCACTTGTGGGGTCAGTGGAGCTGTTAAGGTGGGCAAATGTAGATACAAGGTTGGTGATCAATGGTGTATTTCAATCAACACTGTTAAACACAAGCCAAGAAACTCTGGGTTCTAAACTTCCAGTCAATACTAACAACCTGAGCCAAGTGGCCACAGAGTTTTTATTGTTTTAGATTTAAACAAATCAAAGGAATATAAGTGCATAGAGGATACAATTGCCAAAATCAGAAGAAGCACATGCTAACATATGAGATCGGTACAGAACTTATTTATATAATTGCACTTAAAGAGTAAATAACTAAAGCCTACTAACTCAAGACATATAGGGGCTCAGTGATCACGTGAGCATGACGCTGTTGCGGAAAATACCCCCCATGTGCGTAAGAACTAGCAATGCTCAATACACAAATCTAATGCTCATGCATGGCTTACAAGCTGTTCGAATGTATATTGCCAGACCAGGAACGGGAGGAGGGCTCAGATGGACGGTGGAGCTGCTTCAGCCAGACAGGCAGCAGCTGGAGGTTTTACTCACCTTGAATAATGAATGTACCGAGTGAGGGGGAGAGAACACTTCGAACCTTGTCCCTAGAGACATGTCCAAAATATCCATGCAAAAGAGAATCCAAACAGCTACCATTTAAGGTCTATCAACGTGGCGATACAAGTGCACATGTACACGGGACAGCTTCGGCCACGCAGACCTAATAAGAGCTCAGATGCGGCCCTGAACAATGGGTGTCAAAGAACATAGGTAAGCATATGGTCAGATGAATTTACAAATAGGATAAACAAGAGCATCCGATGAATGCTTGCAGTCCATGAAGCTTGAGGTTCGTGTTTTGCACCATCATAAGTAAGGCAGAGATTGTTTTAGTCATGTGTGCTGTATGTGGAGCTTGCTCAGTTGTAAGCTGTAGCAGATGGGCAGTTGATTTCTCTTGGGATCTAGACCTATATCATAACATGCTTATGCGAATAAGGATACTGGGAACAGACTGGTACGTTTCCTCATCGGCACAGAGGAGGAAAAAGGACAGTGCAGCAGGGACATCTAACTTACAGGATCTGCTGCGAGAGTCAAAGTATAAAAACACTGCTGTAATCAACACTCTCCTCTTGCAATGTGAGCAGTTGGATGGTAAAACACTACTTGTTTAAGAGTGAATAAGAGTTCTGTAAACACTGCTCCATTTGCCCTTATTTTGATGTTTTGTCATTTCCTTTAAATTTGTGTTTTATTGAACAATATTTTTATGTGGAAATTAGGAGAAATATTGTCAGTAGTTCTTAAAAAGAAAGGCAAAGTTCAATACTCTTATTTTGTATACATATCTATGTTTGTGTATATATATACACGTATAGCGGGATGCTCAGTAAAAACCATAAGCCATAATCCAGTCCTAAAATAAATTCTGCGTGTTTTTTTTTACTGACTTTCTTCCACAGTAGATTCCCTGGTGAATCTATCTGTCCTCTAGGGCTTCTCTGAGTGCACCGCCATCCCTCATCATTGCTTTCCACCACGGGAGGCAGATGTGAATGGTTCAGCCCTGTTTCTTGACCGTGCACTGCTTTTGTGCCCCCAGACCAGAGAGAGAGTGCTCGCTCCGAAACAGAAAGGCTCTTTTCAGACGCTGCGCATGGTTTGAAAAGCAGGAGCGGGAGAGCAGCGAGTGGGGAGGGATGTTCACTTGAAAGCCTTGAGGTCTCTGCACTCAGGCGTCTCTTTGCTCTCTAACCCCTCTGCCTCAGCGCCTGCTTTTGTTCGCTCTTAGCGTCCACTTAAATAATACATACTGCAGTTTTGGTCAAACAGCAAAATGCCATCGCATAATGCTGAATAAAATACAGTATCTCTCTGTGAAAAATGACTCAAGTGCAGGTTAGGTAAGCGTCTAAGTCTGGCATCATCGTTTTTGATGTTGCTGAAGTAAACAGCTCCTTTGATTCTGGAGTGTTGGTATTTTTCTCGACCTGCTCCCCTCAGTACAGACAACATCTCAAATAGTTGATGGGAAATGTATGAAAAGAATGCCCTATAGATCATCTGCTTTATACAATACCATGTACACATAAATCTAAATGTGTTTTTTAAAAGAGGTAGTTTGTGAAATAATGTGTACAGTTTTACTCTTAAACTAAAGACCACCCAAGTCTGAGTCTGAACAGGATGAAATACACGAAAAAAATGACAATCTCTAGTCTTTTTAACCATTTTTGAATGATCATTTTCCCCCCATGTCACTTGTTTATTTCAAAAAAGCGGAATTCAAATATATTTTTAATAAGAATTCCTCTTTAAGGATTCTCAAATATGCTTTTTATGTGGTTTCAAACACTGTATGACATAATACTGTGACTGATGCAGGTAGAGGGACAGATAGAGGGGCAAGATGCAAGAGGGAGTTTTGGATGTCCAAGATAGCAGATGTTGACAAACTGTGAAGCAGTGGAAAGGAGAACAATGATAACTGGAAAACAGATTTGAGCTGAAAATGAATAAACTGATGCTTATTTTTACAGTGAAAAGTGAAGCGGAGGAAAAGAAAATGGGCCACTCATTACCCTCCAGACCCTGTGGACTGTAACATGGTCTGCTTCTTCTTATTTTGGCATTTCCCCTGTTCACAAGTATCTTTACAGCAGGGATCTTTTATCCAATATTCCTTCATGTGTGACAGTGTAATCAGTAAAATACTGTAAATAGAATGCAATAGAATAAACTGGTGAATATGCACAAATGCAAACAACATAACAATATATACAAACTAAATTAATCTTAATACACTACCAGTGAAATGTTTTTTGTTTTTATTATTTTCTACAATGTAGATTAATATTGAAAACCAACAAAACAACGAAGGAACACATGGAATGATGCAGTACACAAAAAAAGTGTTAAACAAACCAGAATATGTTCTGTAATAAAGTAATGATACACTTTTACTTAGTTATGTGCTTCTTGCCATAATGTGGAGTAGAACTGTAGTGGAACAGGATCACTAACTGTGTACCAACACTACCATCACAACTGATGATCCCAAACACAGTAAGACGGCAAGAAATTCCATTAATGAACTCTTGATGAAGAACTCCTGTTAATTAAATACCATTCCAGGTCGATTCCTCATGAATCTGATTGAAAAAATGCCAAGAGTGTGCAAAGCTGTCATCAGAGCAACAGGTGATGTTTTCACGTAGTCAATAATAAAAACTAATTAAATCAAAGAATGCGAAAGTGTGTCCAAACTTTTGACTGGTAGTGTATTGCCAATGGAGAATAAACAAAAGAAGAGAGGATGTGCAAGTTGCGAATGACCGCGTGCTTAATAGTAAAAAATGAAGGTAATAATCATATCCTAAATAATTTTATATATGAATTTCATAAAATATTGCTCATAACTGGATTTATGGTAGATTAGGGCCTCTGACTGCAGAGGCTTATGTGGCCTTTGATTATGATTTATTTATTTTTGGACATAATACATCAATAATATTTGACATATTTAAAATTATGTTTTTTTCTGTGGCTAGGTATTGTTAAATATGCAAATGTAAGCATGTTTAAGTGCAAATGTATTTGTAAATGTATTTGTAGTTTGATAGCAGTCCTGTGTCTGTCATGTGCTTGGCAGCTATAACCTGACAGTTGGAGGAGGTTTAATGCTCATCACTGATTGTATAAGAGGGCAGAGCATGTGCCCACACTGCTGCTGGCGAGAGGTTCAGCGAATCTGAAGCCCTGTTGCACAAACAGGCCAGTCTCTGGTGGGTGTTCGTGTGTGAACTTGTTCAGGCTGCTGGACGCTGGTTAGAGCAGTGGTGGAGGAGACTCACCCTGATTAACCTACAGTGTCACAGCAGGGCCATCAGCATGGACAGTCTGGGGCAGAGAACAACACATAGTTCAAACAAGCATATATAAATATCAATAAAAAACATCAAAATGTACACACACACACACACACACACACACACACACACACACACACACACACACACACACATATACATAAATGTTTATGTTTTTTTCTATGATCATCCACG
>JBBJLR010000001.1:7053583-7064911 GCA_037577145.1 Brachypetersius gabonensis | reverse complement strand
TAATATATATACACACACATATAGGGGCTTTCATTGCATTTCTATGGGAAAGTACATTTAGGATCTGAGGACCTTTATGTTCACTTTTTCCTCCATTCGAACTATTATTTCATAGAAGTAATACTTTCACCTCAGAGTCTCCTCCTGTGCCAACCTCTGCTCCTGTGCTTACAAACGGGACCCTTTTAGAAGGCAGAAGTCACACAGTCTTTAGTATTTAGCATACTTTGACTGTCGCAAGCGCGCGCGCGCACGCACGCCTTCCCTGATTGACAGTGCGCGCTCCCGCTGGATCCGCCTTCCTCTCCTCCTGCGCGCTCCCGGCTCGCTCACTCGGCAAGTTTACGCACAGGGATGCAGGCGCGGAGCAGCCTGGAAACATGGCTCTCTCCTGGATTTACTCCCAGCTCCTGCTCTCTCTGCTCCTTCACACCAGAACACTCTGCAGAGCCGCGAGAAATTATCCGGACAACGAAGGTAAGCCCGTCTGAAAAACCTCGCTGTCTGTTTTTAAGCACCTTAAAAAAACAGAGGCTGCTCGGCCAGCTCTTCGGATGCGTCTCCACTTTTCATCGCGACTCTTCTGATACTGTTCACTCGTATTAAAGCTATGTGAGGCTGGTAAACATGTCAGTGACCATTTGTGCCAAAATACTGAGATATGAAAGCGGTCAGCATTACAACCGTTAACAAGCGTGAGAGCTGTTGGAGAGCAGCATCACTTGGACGGACCGTGAGGATCCATCTCTGTAGAACAGAGGGAGTGTTGATGAGAGCAGAGCCCTAGTATTAGGCTCTTTGTGAGAAAAGTAACCTTCATTGGGATTTTTTAGATTTATCTCCAAGTACTTTTTAAACTCTGCGCGATAAAGCGTAGAAATGTAGCGTGAGTGCATACATACAGTGGCTTAAACGTTATACTACACCGGCACAGAAGTCTTCCTATCTGTTTACCTGAAAAGTTTCCACTCTTTGGGCTGTGCGTGCAGCTCTAAGCTGCTTTTTTTCCTGGCTGGAGGAAAAGAAATGGATAAACCAGGTACTATTCTCCACACAGCAGTGGTTACTTCGGTTTTTTTTACCCTTAAAGCAGTCCACTAGGCTTTGAAAACTACTTTTTATTTTTTGTTCATTATTTTATTCATTTTAGTCGTCTTTGTGCTTTCCTGCAGTCTTTCTGCTCTTTTGCACTGAACACGCTGGTTTGAGCGAGTCTTATACATATTCATTAGCTGCGAGTTTGATTGGCTAACAGAAGCCGAACCCACTTAAACATAAGGCGCAGTTTAACTGTTTTTAAAGGCAAAAGTGGTACTTTAGAGATCCTAAGAAAAATCTAAAAATACATTAAATACATTAAAGTATACAGGTTTAACTGCTCGGCTAATGAAGTGTTGACTGAATGCTAGTATTTAGACCTAAATTGCAGATCTGTGGTTTAGAGATGGAAGGTGTTTTAAAGTAGGGGTGAGCGTTGTGTATCATGATCTTTATTTCTTCATTGTTAACTAGACGAACAGAAAAATAACCAGTAGTGATACATTTAAATTAAAAACATTATCAACAGATTTCAGTATAATGATTATTTGTTTGACATCTCATACACTGTGCTGCACCAAGCCTATAAGACCATTTAGGCTGTCTTTTCATGAAACATGCAGTTGGTCATTGTTCTTGAAGTACCGTGATATATTCAGAAAACGGTATTGGGATGCACTATAACGATTAATCCTCGTTGTATTGCTCTTTTATTTAAATCTAATTTGTGTTTTTTTGTACTCTTGTACATGTACAAACAAAGTCCTGTATTAGACACATTTGATTCCAGCATTCTTTCTTTTAATAGCAAAAGCTCACAAAGCTGCTCTTTACAAATGGGACTTTTTTTCAGGACAAAATAGTGTAAGAGACGTTGAACTCACATATTTTCCTCAGGCGACTCTAAGTGTCAGTAAATGCTGCTTGTATACACTTAAAGATGAAATAATAGTCAGCGCTGTGTATCAGTCTGTTGTAGACGCTGCCTCTGTAATTGTGTCGGGATGTGATGCTGATTGTGTTGATTTTTTAAAAAATGTGTTCATTGTGAAATCAGCATCAGTTCAAGAGCTTGCAGTGCTTGTAACAAACAGCAGGTGGTACCCCTGAGGCCCTCTGTGTGTGTGTGTGTGTGTGTGTGTGTGTAAGTATTGATGTGTGTGTAGGAGTGCATGTGTGTGTATGAGTGTTCAGTGCAGATAGTAGAGCCATAAGCCTCGTCCTCTGGGGTGTCCTTATATTTTTACCTGAATGGCGATCAGATAGAGAAAAACAGATGTTCTGTTTTTATTCTCTGCCCAAGGCGTAACGCATCACGAGTTGATGAAATCAGCACAAATGTGAATGCAACGCCTCAAACAGAACTGTTGCTGCCTCTTCAGTCTGCGAGACCCTTGGGGCTCAAGGCACCGCTGAGGTTTATAAAGAGACAACCCAATCACAGGCACAACACTGGCACCCTTCTGGATGGGCATGTTTCAACAAAAAGGACGAATAAAAACACATGATCTCTGCTTTCTTTCTGTGCGAGAGCGTTGGCTTCATTTAGAATAGTCCATATTGAAATTCTACATGTATATGCAATTGCCATTGGTTATATGACATATATATTTAATTCCATCAGTTATTCTTCATGTATATACAATTCCATAGGATATTCTACAAGTATGTGCAATTCTAAAGGGCATTCTTCATGCATATGAAATGACAGTAACAAAAGACTTTTTTTTTCATTGTTATGGATTAATGGATTTTTTTCATTATTGTGCCGGATACAATCAAAAAGATGAATGCGAGTCCTGTCTGTGTTGTGTTAAACCTTCAGTGAAATACACACAGGTAGCCTGCTTAAATGGCACCTTTATTCATCCGTGCAGGCATTGTCCATCTATCTCCTCATCTTGGTAAGTCCCTTCAGGTGCCCCCATACTTTAGAGCGGCGAGCCGTTCGCTCTCATTAGCTCTCTTTTTGTGAGCATTCCTACTGTGTTTTGAGAGGCTTTCTTTGCCGCCTTTGTTTTCCCTAGTTGGCGCGGTGGCAGTGAAATTAGCATGAGAAAAAGCCCTCTTCTATGCCCTGTTCAGCCGGGCTTGGAGGCCACGGTGAAGGTCTGGGTCCCTCTTTTTCTCTCTTTTTCCCTCTCTCTGTGTGTCTATCTCCTACCCTGTTTCTGTTCTCAGTGCGGACCATGAGCACCATGAACCATTCGCCTTTGTTTGCGAGTGGTAATGAAGTCTCTTGATCGGCCTAATCTGCAGCCTCGGTTTTACCCTCACACACCATCATTCAGCCGGCCTAACAGATTGAAAAAATCAGGTCTGCTCATGAATGTTTCGAGTCCTTGTTTGTTATTGTTCTCATGTGTTTTTTTGTAATGAATTTGCCAGAGTCCCTGCACTGTTGTAACACTGCTGATGACTATGAAAGCACCCTGACAGGCTTCACTGGCCTAATCAACAAATAACTAATCAACGGAAGGTCTTAAACCTTCAGTATTAACCCAAAGTACACAAGTAACAGGAAAAATAGGTACTGTCCTTTTAAATGTTGGTCCTCCAAGGTACAGACAGTGTAATTTATTATTATTTTTTTTAAATTAAACCCTACAGTCACACGTGAACACACCACAGCATGAACAATGTGAAATTCGTTCTCTGCTTTTAACCCATTCACCAAGTAAAGCAGTGGGCTGCCGCCAGTGAGGGGCACCCTCAGCGGTGACACCGGCAGTTGGAATTCAAACACCAACCTACTGACCGCAGGGCCATCCAGCTGCCCAAATGTACCATCAAATGTACAATATATTCCTTATGGTCTTGAATGAGTTTTAAAGGCACTCTAAATTAATTTTAAACTAACTTTTAACCTCAAAACGATTTTTTTTTACCCTCAAAATGGAAACAAACAGGCTGGAGTCAAGACTGCAGTAGAATAGGGTACAATTATGTTCCCTTTCTAAATGTACTGAAGGTAAAACCCCAAGCCCTGAAAGATTTTTCTGTCAATGTGACAAGTTATTTCTCACTGTAGCTTTTTACAAGAAATAGCAAGCTCAGCTTAGTCCTAAGATGCGGAATCTGTTAGAGACATGATTGTAAAACTGTTCAGATGCGTTTGTTTTCCACTGAAAGTCATCATATACGTTACCTTGAATTTTATATCCAACGCATTTTTCTTTACTACAGTAAAGAAGCGTCAACACTCATGTTTAATAGAAGCCAGTTTCTTGAATAATTTCTTGAATAAGCTTTTCTTGAATAAGCAAATCAGCATTTTTCTTTTCTGTTACAGAGAATTATATCCAAATAATTGTCCTATACACTAGAGCTACAGTAGACAGAGATTAGATTTCCAAATGCTTGAATGTTGTTTTTAAATGATAATGAAGAAAACACATTGCATGATCTGCCTTTTGCGCGGCCCGGAGCAGGATCTTTAAGCGGCTTTGATTCCTGCTCCTGGAAGAGACTCAAAATCGCTGATGAACCTTGCATTGGAGAGCTGTATTTGCGTGAGAGGATTAATATAATGTGTGGGGAGAGAGACTGATTTGATTCAGCTGCTTGCACATCCGCACTCACTCAGCTCTCCAAGCTGATTTTTATCAAAAGCCAGGACCCTCAGCGAGAGAGGGAGCTCCCGAACCCTGCACAGTCCTCGACTCCTCTCCAAACACTGTACTTTAAGCCTTATCGCTCTTAGCCCTATCCAAATGCTCACCGATCAAAAGGCTCTTTCAGCAGGGCAGGACGTGGCGGCCCATGGTTCTTCAAAGAACTGCAACGGAGCTGAATGAAATCTTCTTTTCGTAGTGTCAGACTATATTTAAGTGTACGTTTATGTGGTCAACGAACGTCTTCCTAACCTGACGACTTGTTTTCTCAGTACTGAATGGAGCCTTATGTAGTATTGTAAATGTTAATCAGACAGAAAGCACCTTTCCAGAATGAGAAACAGTGCCCTACACACCTACTCATCCAACATTTTCTTAGTTAAAGGGTTAACACCAAGGTCATCCGTGCTTTGTTAACAACAGATTCCACTCTTCGGCTTCGTTTTGGAGCATTGCTGGGTCTTAAAGGTGTTTCATGTAGCTTCTCCACTCTAAATTGGTTATAGCGCTAATTAAAATCCTGTTTCAAAAATAGCAGCATTGTAAAGGCTAAAATTGCAGCAGTGATTAATTAACATATTGCGCCGCCCTATTGCAAGATAGTCCCATTTCTATGGAAATGAAATTGCTGTATGCTATACACCTATACATTGTCAGCAATGAGTGTGTCTCAAAGTGGAGATGTTCTATGTCTAAGAAAAGGGTAGGGTTGGATTTGAAGCTGGAGTTATTACATTTGGCACCATCGATAAAGGAAAAGAATGGAAAATATGGGAGGGAAATGGGAGGCACTATCTCCATCAGTATCCGTCAGAATCCTGATATGCTTTCTTTGCTGTAGCCTCAGGCACTGTAATACACACCCTCAATCTCCTCTCCACATTTGTTTCCACCCTGCTATAACACCCCGACTCCCCTTGCCCTTGACAGTCAGACATTATGAAGTCATTTTAACTCCCCTGATATATAATGGCCTCGCATATTGGCAGAAATAGGTTTTACCTTAGGCGGAGTAATCATACCTGATTAAAACAGATCTGCGGCGTTTGCGTATAAGACCTTTCAGCCCGCGGCGGCTTTGATCCTTCCTTCCAGCCCAGTCTTTTAGCTTCATTAGGACGCACACAGTTAGCGGCTGGTCTAATGCGCCGCAGTAATGCTTTCTAATGACAGAAGCTGTGAGGACAGCGCCGTAGACTATTCATTAACTGTAGTACTTTTATCTACTGATTGTCTGCTCTCCTGCTGGGTTTGAGACAGGGAAGAGTGGCCGTGGGTGGGTTTTTTTTTTTTTTTTTGGTTTTTATAATTGGAGCACTTGAGTATTGTTTCAGAAGAAACCGAGCTCCAAAGAGAAGTTGTTTGTGTTGTCAGTGCCGACGTTGTTGCTTTTATACCATCTTAGCGCTTGCAAAGATATTTTTTCTTATTTCAGTCGTGAGTGTGTCATATTATGGAATTGATCTACTCAGTCTCGCCCACAGATGTGTTTGCTGTAGCAAGGTGGGATAAACTTCAGAGAACGTTAAGAATTGAAGTGTGGAAGGTGGAGTTTATTGGAGCTCAAGCGTTGGCCCTCTCTTCAGGACATTGTGAATTTGATCCCTCAAGCCATCTGTGGCCAAGAGTCCAAGACAGCACATTTTGCCTCTCCCCCATCATTTAGCTTGTTTCGCACCGAGTTGGCAGTTATTGTTCTTCTCTCAACGTGTTGATCAGCCCCATGATGTTGTGTTAGCAACAGTTCAGGAAGATATGGTGGAGGAAGACACGTTGAATCCGTGGGAGCACATTTTAGCCTTTATTCGCCGCGTGCTGTATCCTTTAACTTACGAAATTTTTGGAAAAGTGTTGGGAAAATGCTGTTAACCCATTGTTATTAGCACATTTTGATCGAGAACATTGTGTTAGCAGCACTTCGAAAAAGTGTGTTGGAAGAAGACATGTTGATTCTGACGGACCACATGTTAGCAACCCCCCACCCCAACCCGGTGTTGTATCCAGTTATTTATTCATTTCATTTTAAGCAATTGAACTAAAACAATTACATTAAATTAGAGTGTCTTACCAAACTACCTATTAAATAAAAAAGGAGTAACTGAAAACCTGCCTTCTCAGAGCATTCAACAAGAATTTCATACTAAAAATATATATATATTAATATAGTACCCTGGATTCATATAATGATAATAAGCATTCATACATTTTCAGAGGAATTTACAAAAACTTGCTTGTTTACTTTGTATTATACTTTATGCACCATAAATCAGTATCAAACAAATCAGTGTCAAATTATTTGCTCCGGTCTGTTGAATGAATTGATCCATACTTATTGTTTGTAACAGTATTATATATTTCAGCCGGTTTTTGTTGCTATAAAAGAATTAATTTGTGGGTGAAGCATGAATTCGTAAAGTCTTACTGAAGCCAACACTCCCTCCTGAGAGGCCTTGTGAGAGCACTGATGTCTTTTAACAGCTGCTTAGGTTATAATGCCTCGATATGAGTTCAGAGACAGCCTAAAATGATGATGTCACCTTTCGAGTGTGTGGCCCCAGTCTGAGGTTTCTAAATCTAATTGAGCCTTGAGCCTGTTTGCAGTTTTAACCTGTCTGGGATGTATCTAGGGGTTTGGTGGGTCTGCTAGGGGATTGGCTATTCAGGGCAGGTCCAACAGTGGACCTACACACACACACACACACACACACACACACACACACACACACACACACACACACTAAACGAGTGGCAGGTGTGGGGCAAGCCATGTGTGTTCTTCTAATGAGACATCCCAAGAGTGTGCTGCGTCTAACTAACCCACACAGACCACCATCTCATGCTACATCTAACACAGGCTTATGTGTACCACTCATGCTGCTACATGCTGCTTGCTGGAGCCTGTCAGTGTTCTGCAACACACATTATACACATTATTAACTTGGGAAAACGTCCCGGTGGCTGCTGCTGCCGCTGTTGCCTTCACCTCCCTGAATCACAAGCTTAAGTGCTTCCTGTTTAAAGAAAGTCTGGCCGCTAAGAGAAACATGTTTCATGTCAAACTTTGACAAACTCCGCTTTTCTCTTTGTCAACTTGCCCTTCCTATGAGCCTCCATTGACAATATGCTCCCCCGTTGTGTGATTGGCCCCGTCCCGTTCGTACTGGACCTGTACCACTTGGATAGTTTAAGTGAAGCTTCATCCATCAGCTTCTGCTGATGCTTGCTTCCTGTGTTTGTTCCTTTCTTTTTTCTTTCTTGTTCTCAGTCAGAAGGCTGAAGTACGTTTTATCTGAGCGAATGTCTGGTCACTGTTTACCTCTTACCACAGAAGCCTGGTGGTCTTTCTCAAAGATAGTGTTGATATGCTGGTGCCTTCCATCTCTGCTGATACGTCCATATCTCTGGGGCAGAACTGCTTAGTATCTGGAGCTCAGCATGCTTAACGCTACAGATGCTCCTCCGCTATGATAGACTACTGTGGACCAGGACTTCCTGTCAACAAGCTGTGTGCCTCATTTGTTTCCAACATTCTGTCTGGAAGCTTGGCAGCTTGAAAAAAATCACTAAATGCTGCAGCGCCCACACGTTGGTTTCAGCATCTACTTTGAAAAGTTTGTTACAAGTTTGTTTAAGTAGCTAAACATGCAGTATAATGTAATGTTTTAGATATAAGGGGAATTCTAACATTTTCTGAAGATCACAGCAGAATTAAATCATTAAACAAAGTAATTCAGAACTATTAGATGTGAAATGCTCAATTGTAGAGAACCTTAAGGAGTCAGAATTGTACACATCACCCAAAGGTTATTACATTACATGTTTATGAATGTGTTGCCTGATGCCTCAGACATTGTTTTTTGATAGTTTTGATAAGGCTCAGTCTAAAAGTACATGCACAGGGTTGCATTCTTTTCCCAGATGTATCACTATTTTACTGTCAGCATTACATTTAAAAGCTCTGAAGACATACAGGTTTTTTGGCGGTTTTGGTTAGTGAGTAAAACAGCACGTTTTTCTATTGATTGATGCAGAAATAAAAAAAAATAGTTACTTTAAGGTCACTTATATGATTGATATTAGTCTACTGTAGATGTCAGCATACCAGTCAATAGTTTTAATTACAGCTGTAAGTTCGTTATTGTATATAACAGCCAAAACTTCTCATTTTCTTTGACACCAAAAAAATTCACTGGGCTGAACTGAATGCATCTTTGCTGGGAATGGGATTGTTTTTTTAGGGATCAGGTTTAATATTTGATTTGATCTCTTCTGAACAGATAATGGGGCTGCCGTCATCTCAGAACTGCTTCTATTTTCCACTCCTTTCATTCCAGACCTATTTTTATGGATAGTAAAAGCTTGGAGCTCGGCTGACAGCTTTCTGAGCGTGGCTGGCTGACGGGCGTTTGGGGATTCCGGCAGCTTTGACTGGCCAGACTAGCATGGGCTGGACATCCCTGGTGGATCTCATCAGACAGTCAAGTCAGGATGGACACTCTCTTTAGCCCCAGTGTGAGCTCTGCTCTCCCCATGGACTGCAGCACTCATTCCACCTAGGCTGACTGACAGGAGCTGCTGACTTCCCCTTACTCTAATGTATATCACGATTCTGCCCAGAGATACAGCGATAGCAAAATGTCACTCCATACGTGTGAAGAATTTACTGATAGGCTTGCAGGTCTTCTTTCAGAGGTTATTATATCAATGACAGCATGTTGGAATATCTCTATACAATCTCTATGTACTATAAAGCTGCTAGAGTGATGCCATAGAACAGTGCATCTCAGCCTCAGTCCTGGAGGCCCTATTGCCCTGCTGTAACATTTCCGTGTTATCCCTGATCTAAATTGTCTGGAGCTGGAGAAGACTCCAGAAGCAGGGCTGGGAAGAGCCTCTTTTTGTTCCCTAACAAACTTTTCAGTGACTGAATTTTGTACATACGTTGAGCAAGTGTGAGAAACATTTTTTAAAGGTGACATATTCTACCTCTTTTTAAACAAGTTATAATAGGTTTACTATACAAAACATGTTCATGAAGTTCTTTGCACAAAATCACTCACACAAAGAAGATCTCACCAGCTCTATTCTTGACAGCTTCAGTCCCTTTCAGGGCTCTGTCACTTTTATGCAAATAAGCTGTTGCTGGCCACGCCAGCAACAGCTTATTTACAATACCTCATGTGTGACTTGCCTTTGCCTGTAGCCGTAGTGCTCGGCGTCTTATGCATGCATCTAAAACCAGTAGACAAAAATGGCGAATCTTCAGCTAATCTAGTGGGTGGGGGCTCGACAGATGAGGGGTGGTTCTATGCAAATCTCCTCATCCTAACGTCAGAATAAGGGAGCAATCCAAACGGCTCATAGAAGCATATGATTCCTGACACCAAAATCTTTTGACTCACAGAAAATGGATGGTTTAAAACCCTTCAGATAATATAAATGTTGTACTAATTACATTTTTAGTAATGCCACAGCCATGCCAAGAGTCTTGTAGATACCTTGATTTTTAAAAATGGCCTTCTTTTGAAGAAATGGACTAAAAATAAAACCTGTATGTGGGCCTATGTGCCTTACAATTATTTCATTGCAAATACTGAATCACTTATAGTAGCAACTGTACAATGTATGGTAGAATTTAAGAATTTATAGTAGCTACTGTAGGATTAATAGTAGTTATGGAATAATTTACAGTATAATTATCGAAGTTAATGGAATGATTTAAAACAGGTCCTGAATAATAACCTAGAGCTGATAAAGGGTTAAGCTGTTATTGTGGAAAACATGGATTTGTAGACACTTTTCGTACCATATTCTTAGTAAACGAGCACCCAAATGCTTAGTTTGGCCACAGTGATTGTGTTTGACTAACTTTGGTGGCATCTGAGGTCTCAGCCTGTGAGTTCTTTTCCATTTCTGTTAACATCCTGCCACCCACATCTTTTTCGTTTCACTTTTTTCTGTCTGTGTGGTAACTGCTTGCGCTGAGGGCGCTTGCTGATGGTTGCAGTTGCTGGTGTAAACGGTTAAATCTGATCTCTGGCCCTGAGGTGATCTCTCTTCCCCTCTGGGGGGGTTGGGGGGACTCTAGCTCAGCACACAAGCAGATTAATGATGAAGAAGAGGCTCTGCCTTCTACGCTCCACCTCCTCCTCCAGACACTACAAGCAGAAAGTATTGCTAATCAATGAAACGTCTTCTTTTGCCTGGCATGCAGTCTTTTACAGAATCCTTAAAGGATTACATACATTATGTTTTGATCTTCCATGTTCTGTGTGATGGTGTTATCCATGTTACCCAATTGAAATAGGCCTGTTCATCCAGCGCTAAGCAGAACAGCTGAAAATAAGGCCTGAACTCTGCTTTGTTGTTGTTGCCCACCAGACCCCTGGGAGTGTCAATCAGCATGTACTATTGCAAATTTTCTTTCATCATGTTCATCATGTTTGTTATTACCAGATGGAGCTGGAACATCATCATTTATTTCAAGTTTCTCTTGTACCAGTAAACAAACCTGTCCATCCCATCCAAGCATAACAGCTTTTTTCAAATGTACTGCTTTTCCATCTCAGATTTTTATTTGCATTTTCAAAATTTCACATAAAACTCTCTCTCTCTCTCTCTCTCTCTCTCTCTCTCTCTCTCTCTCTCTCTCTCTCTCTCTCTCTCTCTCTCTCTC
>JBBJLR010000001.1:7041210-7052983 GCA_037577145.1 Brachypetersius gabonensis | reverse complement strand
TGTGTGTGTGTGTGTGTGTGTGTGTGTGTGTGTGTGTGTGTGTGTGTGTGTGTGTGTGTGTGTGTGTGTGTTTCTGGTGTTAGATCCCTGGAGGCTTGGATTAGGAATGGGAAAGTTTTCTGCTGTTCTTATAGGACCAGTTTGTATATTTCTGGCAGTAAAAACCTCACACTACTGCACGTTGAACATCTGTGGCAGCTGTTATTAATGGACGTAATGAAGCCTAGCAGTCGATTGTTTGTTTTTGTTTACTTTATTAAATCACATCTGGATCGGATAAGATACATTGGTCTGTCCGATGGTGTGTTTTGTATGAATAGCACCTGCATCAGAATATCTGTACTCAATTAAGGCAAATGTATTTGTCGCTGACTCTGCATGACTCTGAGAAGAAAGGAATTCATCGAATAAAGATCAGCTGCTCGAAACAATGAAGGAAACTGTGTCAGTTGCGTTTTACCTTTAGAGAGAATAGTTGCTTCTTTCTAATAGGGCGTCATGTAACATGCCAGCTTCTCTCAGTAACGGACAGTAATGAGAGAAATCCACATGTGAAACATTTATAAATCATTTGAAGAATGCTAATTGTTTATGTGTCACCCACACATTGAGTTTTAATTAGACTTTGGATACAGATGTGCTTTTTTGTATTTCTCTCCATTTTTTAATTTAACGACAGAGGGTATGTGTTTGCAACAGGAGAGGGAGAAGTTGATATGCAGCATGAAAAAGGAGGAACATCTGAGGTTTGAATGTGATTAAAAATTAATCACTTTGCTTGCCAGGGCTGTAATTGGTTTGGGATGGAGCTCAAAGTGGGAAGTTCATGGCTGAGGCTACAGGGAAACGGCCCGACTGATATAAATAGCAGAGGAGCTGCTATTTTAACCTCTGAAAATGTTGTTTCAAGAATAGATTTCACGAGGCAGGAAAATGAAGTCAGACTGTTTTTTTGTGACCAGGTTTACATTGGTCTTTAATTGCATTAGCTGTTGTTATATGATGCTGAATGTGTTATATATTGTGCTTGTTCTTGTCTAAATGCTTTTTCTGGTTCTAGATATGGCAGCCATATTTTTTTTTCATCCACCACAGGTTACAAGAAGGAAAAGATAATAGATCAAACACTATCCCAAGTCTACACCATGAATCCATTCATTAAACATTCAAATGCAAGGCCGTGATCTTAAAGCGACTGTATGTGGAAATGGACCTTAAGTTGTGATTAATAAAAGGTTCCTTAGATTACGCATAGATAAAAACACGGTGTTCTAATGAATTAATTGTTTGCAAATGCTGAACAAATGTGCACATTTAGAAAAAGAAAAGTTTAATTTGTTTGTTTTTTGATTAGGATTTTAATGTGTGTTAATGTGACTGATTGGCGACCTAATATCATATTGCATAGATGATATTAGGTGGCCAATCAGTCACACTAACACCACTGAATATTGGATTTGAAAAGTTCTGATGTTGAAGCGTTTGTTGATCATACAGAAGAGTTAGAAGGTGGACAGAAACACAAACAGTTTGAGAGACGCCTGTATCACAGTTCTCTCTCTCTCTCTCCCTCTATGTCTCTCTCCCACAGTTACCTTGCTGGACTCCATGTCCGCTCCTGGAGATCTGGGCTGGGAGGCCTACCCAGCAGAGGGGGTGAGTAAAGTCTTCCTAACTTGTAATGCTTCTCAGCAAAGTAGCTCATGTTATGGTTCTGTTGTAAGTACTGGAGTGAAGTCGGTCAGGGGTTCACTCTACATCTGGAGGAGTATCTGTTCAGAATGAGAACAAATAAGGGAACCTGCAACACTTGAGTCTCTCTTATTTAAGCATCGTTTTTTGGTGGTCTAATGGGTAGGATACTTGCCTTTAGACCAGGGCTATTCAACTTCAATAGCAAGTGGGCCAAATATGAAAATCGGGGGGGACGGGGTGGGGACGGGGGGCACAGAATATCGTGCTCTTCAGGATGTCGTTCCCGGTGGTGGGGGTGGGAATGGGGGTTCCACGCTGGCCCAAATTTACCAAGGCCAGTCCAGCACTGAGTGAAAAATAGCCGTTTAATGCTGTCTGCTTCTAAACAAGAACTTTGGCCGTTAAAGACGTTAGAGTAGTACATCACCGAGCTAAAGCTAAAAAAAATTTCCCCTCACTGTGTGTGTGTGTGTGTGTGTGTGTGACCGGATTCTCTTTCGTTACAGCCTGCTCTGGTTTAACACACATTTTCACACATTTTCTGACAAATCCCGCCTCTTTCGGCTGTGATTGGCTAATAATACGGCACTTTCTGTGCTCGGATTGGCTCATTTTATACAACACAGCAGATAACCAATCTTGGCGGAAGTAGCGGTGGACTACCAGCCAATCATGATCCAAAATCCATGATTTTATTATATCACACACTGATTTACTGCCAGTCTTGCGGGCCACAGCATTTTTTAAAAGGGCCGGATCTGGCCCGCGGGCCGCTAGTTGAATAGGCCTTCTCTAGACCAAGAAGTCATGGGTTCGAATCCTACCTTTAGCACACCACCACTGGGGTTCCTGAGCAAGACCCTTAACCCCAAGTTGCTCAAAGCAGACTGTCCCCTGTGGTTATGGAATGGAAGTCGCTTGGGATAAAGCATCTGCTAAATGCCGTAAATTTTCCGAATCGCACCACTGTTTTTTCTTTGTAAGGATTCTTCTGCAAACTTCCAACACTCCTAAATCCCATATGAAAAGCCAGGTGGCATTGCTATCACATCACAGGGTTCAGCGGTGGTCTCTAACCTGTCCATGACCCCGACCTCTCCATGGCTCCCTTAAATCGCTGTTCTGTCTAGACCTCCTGCTGGCGGCTGGAGGAGAGGAACTCACTTTCAGCCGACTCTGCTCACCTGCAGAGCGAAGATCCGTCTGCCTTCACAGCAGGGGATCATCCATCATCACTTGCACGCAAGCAAATACCCCGTCCCCCTTGATGGATAAGGATAAAGGATGAAAAACCACATGCAGATTCACTGATGCTTTCCATCAGTGTAACAGACCTGGTCAGGAATTGAAGTAATTAGTAGAGCTGTTTTGTTTTTTCAAATAATCCAGGATGTGCCTGTTTCTTAGGTAGAGGTAGCTCAGTGGGTAGGATACTTGCCTCTGGACCATGAGGTCATGGGTTCGAATTCTACCTTCAGCATACCACCACTGGGTTACTGAACAAGACCCTAACCCCAAGTTACTCCAGGGAGACTGCCCCCTGTGGTTAGGGAATGGAAGTCGCTTTGGATAAAAGCGTCTGATAAATGCCATAAATGTAAATGTAATACCCCACATACCTCCAGGTGTGTATTTGAAAGGTGACTTTAATTGACAGTTGGTCTAGCCCATGTCTGTTTCAGCTGTCACCGTTTTCAGTAGACATCAACCCATAAATTCCTATTCTAACAGTTTTTTTCCCCCACCTGTGTTGAATAAATCATAGCTGCTTTATAACAATGCCAAGATGACAAAAAGCTCAAGGTTGTTTGTCTGTAAAACTGCAGCGGATGATTGACAGGTAGATCACGTTTGATGAGCAGATGAAAAGCTCTCTGCTTTAACTGATTGCTTTTATTATTGGTGGCACTTGACAGTTCAGCTCGTTTAATGCACCCATCATGCTTCTGTCAAAACTCAGGGACATTTTTCAAGGTGCTCAGGACTAATCAAGAGCACCAACAATCAAGGAAAGGTGAGCAAACACTGAAGCTCTTTGTCTTCCCATCAGAAGTGATCCACCTGTCAGCAATCCTCAACAGTCAGTCAGATTTGGACACACCCTTCTGAATGTGTGTAAAGATTTAAGATTACAGGAGCTTGCTTACATCTTTAAAAGTTGTCTAAGATGAAAGGAAGTAGACAGGTTAGGCAGGAACAGTGACGCTTGGTAATTTATCTCCAATATGGCACTTTTTTGTATTTAGATATGTCAGACACATTCATTTTTTTTCAAGCTTGTTGCAAAAGCAATTAAGATGCTTCAGAGTGTGCCAAGAGTGTATAAAGCTGCGTCAAGGCATCTGATCACTGACTAACTCCGAGAATTATGATGTCCGCATTTAAAAAAATGCAGATAATTAGAGCTGCAACAAAAACACTGCAAGTTAAAATACTCAAAAGAAATACATAAATTTGACCTGTTTTTATTATACTCTGAGCTTTTGCGGATTTTTTTTATCAGTCCAATAGGAAACAGCAGTGTGTATAAAGGGAGCAAAATAGCAACCTGTTGGCTTGCTACTCTAAAAGCTGTATGATTTGCTGCTTTTCCTGTCAGTTAAAAGGTCAAAGCCTTGACAGAGTTAAGGCTGTTGAGACTTTGTTCCTAACTTCCTGTATTCCTATTACTGTTGGTTACTTCAGGTTGGTTGCGCTATGTAGCCCAAAAGCGTTTTCTACTGCTCCAGGTTGCAATCTAGCACAAATATGTATTACGATAGCATTCTAAGAATAATACATTCAGTACATCCAGATTAGTGCATGATACAAAGCAGGTTTTTAACAATTTCAAATCGTTGTCAGTTAAAAATCTTAAACCTGCTCACCTGCACACTCACTGAAAAAAGGTGAGCTCAAAATTAAAACAATGTGATGAAAATGACACTATTTCCTCTGCACTGCTCAGCACTGACATGTCTCAGCAAGCAGACTGGCCAGAATTCCATCAGCGTGAATTGGTTATCAGTGTTTTTCCATTATCTTGTAGTATTCTATTTATCTTGTAGTATTCTACAAGTATTCTTGTAGTATTTTAGTAAATAATACTAATACTTCTAATAATAATAAATAACTAAAGTGGTATTTTTTCCAAATATGCTATGTAACATTTGGTGGAATATTCAAAATATCCAAAAATAGTCAGTACTTGTGGCACTTGTGAAAATCAAGAAGCTGCTTTATGAGTATTTGTGTCCTAACTTGTGGTTCCCAGCTGATGAAGCACATTTCCTTGCTCTGTTGTTTTGACCTTGTTCCTCTGTATGTGCAGTGGGAGGAGATCAGTGTAATGGATGAGAGGAACACACCCATGCGGACATACCAGGTGTGCAACGTGATGGAGGCCAATCAGAACAACTGGCTCCGAACGGGCCTGATCCAGCGCGAAGGCGCTCAGCGTGTCTATGTAGAGATCAAGTTCACGCTGCGAGACTGTAACAGCCTTCCGGGAGTCCCTGGAACTTGCAAGGAGACATTCAACGTCTATTACCACGAGTCCAACAGTGCCTCACCCCCACCCCTGCGCCACATCCGCGAGAGCCAGTACGTCAAGATCGATACTATAGCAGCCGATGAGAGTTTTACGCAGACGGACGTTGGTGACCGTGTCATGAAGCTCAACACGGAGGTGCGGGACATCAGCGGCCTCAGCAAGCGCGGCCTCTACCTGGCCTTTCAGGACCTGGGCGCCTGCATAGCTTTGGTGTCTGTGCGGGTCTTCTACAAGCGCTGTCCACTCGCGGTGCTTAACTTGGCCCGCTTCGGTGACACAGTGACCGGTGGCGATTCAGCACTGGTAGAGGTGCGGGGTTCCTGTGTGGAAGATGCTGAGGAGCTGGAGGCTCCCCGCATGTTCTGCAGCGCTGATGGAGGTTGGCTGGTGCCCATTGGACGCTGCGTGTGCAAGCCGGGCTTTGAGGAGGTGGATGGCCGCTGCCAACGTGAGTAATACACTGAATACAGATCTTTCCGCTGAAAAATGCCGTTTGTTTATTGTACTTCTGTAAGATTTGTATTGACGTAAGTACATTAGGTGCTATAGTATCAAAATCTTTCAGTGTTGTCCTCGCTCTAGCACACCCACTACAGCTAGAGGCTTGTTATTTAGTTGATTAGTTTCATCAGATGTATTAGAGCAGAGGAAACACCGAAATGCTAAGGGGAGGATGAGACTTATCTAGCAGAACGTTAGGGCCTTTCCAGTGTACTCTGCTGTCTAAACTGATGTTTCTTAATCCTGCTTCTGGCGTCCCAAAACACTGCACAGTATCAGCTATTCCTTTCAGAAGACATGAGTGGGACTGTGCTGGGAACTGAGATGTGTTGTAAGTTTTTGTGATCACAGTTTCACAGTGATCACAGTGATCACCCGTCCTCTGGGTTTCCAATATCAAAAGGTGTTTGAAAATTGTGTAGTATCTATACCAGGGTGGTCAATTTTGGTTCTGGAGGGCTGGAATCCAGTTTTAGTTATTTATTTTCCATACAATACCAAGTAAATCTGGTATGAATGTTGGTTAATATCTGTTGTTGTGTCCACATGGATATCGCCAAACTATGCACCCCTGGTAAAAAGAGTATAGACACTGTCTGTTTGGCCTCCAGTGTACTTTGCCATCTAAATAACACCATCTTGGGCTCCTTGGCCAGTGGGCAATTTAAAAATAATCAGATTTAATGTGGCTTATCTGTAAATGAACTTTGCAGACAGAAGGTCTCACCTAGTTTTCTTTAGCATTAGAGATGCGTCACCACCGACTCCCCTCCCAAACAGAGCAGGCTAATCTCTTCCCTCAATCCATCCTGCTAACTCATTTTACCCTTTCCTCATATCTTTTTCTGGTGAAATCCTGCAATCATTGACCATCAGGGCAGAAAGGATGCTGTTAGCAAGCTAAGCCGGCTTACTATCTTGTGAGATAGAAATGCATTGACTACATAGCCAGCTGTAAAAGTTTTTTAGTCGTGATAACATGGTGGGATTGGTGCGGGGGGTTATGTATGGGGAGTTTAGCAGTAGACAGCTTTTCTGCTTTGCCTATTTTTGAAGATTTCAACTTGTTTACCCAAAAAATAAGTGGTATTATGAAAGACTTTTTCTTCAACATAATTGAATACATCACGTTATGTGTTCCACCGCCATGTAAGTTCTCTGCAGCTGAGGAGCTTGTGATGACTCAATCCTCAGCAGAATAACAGTCATTGTGTGTGGCGAAGTGATGTCTGGAAAGCTGAGCTTGAGGTAGAAGATTATTGAGATGTGACAGGGTATGACAGACTTTCTCTCCGCTTTGTAATCCTCTCTCTGCAACAGAATAAGAAATAATAAAGCCACGCGTCTCCTGGCTGCCTGGCTGAGTGCTGCAGCAAGAGAGAAGGGCGTGCGAGCATTGTCTTTTGTGCAGAAAGATCTTGTTAAAGATTGTTAGCTGTTGTTTGCTGTCATAGCGATACACAGACGCTATTGTTTGTTTATTGAATAATAGTTTGGGGTATCACTGCATAATCTTTCAAAACTGACTTGTTAAACATCAGGATTTGTGCTGCAGATAAAATGCATTGCCTTTATGCTCTTGGCTCAAAATAAAACTCGTAGGTGTTCATTCAGCACTTTTTAATACTGCGGATTTCTGCACATGCGGATATTTGAATTAGTGCACTGTAGGCTACTGTATTCTGAAATTATGAGCATCCCCAATGGTTTTAAGATCATTAAAAACATTTAATTTATTATTATTCATTAGTCTGAAGGTGGAGATTCAACTGCACGAGGCCGGAATGCTATAATGAAGTCAAATTTAATAATATTTAGTATGCACTCATAATTTTCAGCCAGCGTTATATGTATTGTCTCTATTATATTCGGTGATTTAAATCATGGTGTAATCTGAAAGTTTATGATTTACTTTGTATTCTCATTACATTTGAATGGTATTGCTTCACCTCATTATCCTTTGAATGGAGACGGAATTCTTCCACCTCCTGTCAGTCAGTTATCCCTAATGTAATCACTAATCGCACTGTTTTTGGAAGGCGTAGCCACAGGATCTTTCTTCAGGAGTGCGGTTCCCATACGGAGAGACAATGCTGGGCCTTTCAGGTCTAAGAAGCTCACAAAAGCAGGGGTTGTAGCCTGTGGGGAAAGGTAAACAGCTCGTCCAGGGTCTCCTGGGTAGTCTTGCGTATGCTGATGGGCTTAAATGCTGGTCTTTGTGTTCCCCGTCTGTCTCATCCAGCGAGTTGCTAATGGATTCATTAATGGCCTCCACTTTTGGCCTTAGACCAGAGCTGTACTGTAATTACGCCGACATTATTGTTGCTTTCCTTGCTTGCATGTGTGATTTTTCTCACCTCTAGCGCGTCCAGTGTGAGATGGAACCTGCCCTGTGAGCCTTATACGCCGAGGATGCTAGAGCTTTTAAATATTCATACCTCCTTCCTGGACTGCTGCCTCGTGGGTGGATGTGTGTGTGGAGAGAGAAGGTAGTGACAGGAAATGAGAGGACGATGAGGGAGGATTTTAGGAATGGAACCAGTGGCAGAAAGTGAACCTGTGTATAAGTAGGAGAGAGAGAGAGAGACAGAGAGACAGAGAGAGAGAGAGAGAGAGAGAGAGAGACAGTGAGAGAGAGGCAGAGAGAGAGAGAGACAGAAAGAGAGAGAGAGAGGCAGAGAGAGAGGGAGAGAGAGATTCTGTAATTAATTAGCACCTACTTTGTTAGCGTGTCACTGTTCTCCATTCAAGCAGATCTGAATAATTTGGATCAAGTTGTTCAAGTTAATCTCACCAGTGACTGCAGAGCTGTATTTGTGTTTATACATGCGTGAGTGTGGCTTTGTGTCTCTGTTTTTATGTAAATATGCCTTTGTCTTCACTCACTGGCCATTTGATCAGAAACGTCCACTCTATAGACGGCTGCTGCACCATTTATCAGCCCCCCTCTACCCCATCCATCAGGGGAAAGGCACCACCATAGGATAATCATTAACCAAATGCTGTTTGGGTTGTCAGAGACTGACATGATAGTGTCAAGGCCGCCAGACTTCACCACTTCATTAGGAACACCTATCATGCTGGTATACATGTGTTACTAATCTTTTTTTCATACATATGTTAGCCATTCTCCCTTCATTAGTGGTCAGGACCACTGGAATTTGGAAGCATGTGTTAGTTCTTTTTAGTAGTTTTTTTGTCCAGCATTTCTTCATGTTTTCAGTTATAAGAAAATTACAATTTAAACTGTAGTATTTCTACAGTTTTGCATTAATATTTTCAGTGAAAGATTCCAGGACGACATGTGACTAAACTATAATCAATTTATAAATGACAAAATATATATTATGCATATCTACCTACACAAGTGTCATAGAAATACCTTAAAATGATCATTTTTGGGAATGTAAAGGCAATCAACTGTAGAAATGCGGGACAAAACACTATATATAGTAATATCTTAATAAAATGATGCCGTTATGTTTCATGTGGAGAAAACCTTGTTTTGGAACTGACACTCTGGAACATGTAACTGGAGAATTGGTCAGCTGGTACCAGCACAGCACCTAACAATGAGGCACAAACATATCAGTGCTACTGCTGTGTGTATATAGGCAATATGAAGGATAGGATACAGGGGTCTGATAAATTGTGCAGCAACAGCTGGATTGTTTTACTGTATGATACATGTTCCTGTTAAAATGGCCAATTATGGTAGATGCTAAGTAGGTATATCTAATGGTCAGTGTGGGCTAGAGAGAGTATGTATAAAACAGGCACTTAATCATAGCGTCAAGCCTCTGGTGTAATCATGGAGAGGCATCTGTAGAGCCTCAAAAATTGAATGAGACAATTAAACCATAAATGCATCACCAGACGAGTGAGTTAGATAAAACAAAACCTCATACCGTAGGGTTTACTTGTGTTGGCTTGGGCATCTGTTAATCGTTATTGCAATACTGGTCTCTGCAATACTGATCTCGCAAAAATGCTATTGTGCAAATGAGCCTCTAGGCAGGCACAGTATTTCTGATTCGGTGACCTGTCACAGCTCCAGGTGAGTGACTCTGTATTTTGATGAATCCAGGTTTTTGTGTAATCCAGCAAAAGTCTGTTTATTGACCATTAAAGGTGTTGGGGAAATCGGTTTCAAATCTTCCGCCTGAGTACAGGTGACTGGGCCACGTCTGTCACACCCCCCCTCGTCCTTGTGCTGGTTGTTTATGTTTGGGCCTCGTCCGCCATGCCCCCATGTCCTCTTGCTGGTTGTTTATGTTACCAAGGCAATCAGACACCTGAATGGAATGAACCCGCATTGCTCATCGTCACCCCGAACATAAACCACCAACCTGAGGACGAGTGTGCGTGGCGGACGAGGCCCGGATGTCACAATCAGATGAGGCGGGAGGTCTGCTGAGGGGTTTACTGTATATTTAAATGTTTTGCTTTTGTGACATCACAAAACTAGAATTTGAAAATGGGCTGTTTTTGTAGCTTAGTTTCCATAAATAGACTAAAAGAAAGGGGTTAGAAAATGTACCGTTTGAAACGATATTTACAGCCTTCAAACTTAATCCAGAAAGGATCTTGAAAGACATCGCAGTCGCAATATGTAGAAGTAAAATACGGTGCAATACGGATGTGTTGCCTATATTGTGCAACCCTAAGGCGGGCTTAATCCACAAGAGTGTTTCGCTACCTGGCCAGCTAAGGAAACAGTCAGTTGTGTCTGGTTCCAACCTGCCCTTTAGAAGCAGAGGCTTGCCATGACAAGTGAGTAAGAAATGTAAGGTGCCACAGCCCGTGTGCTGGTTTCATCCTTGTGCATTCACAGTGGATTTTGCAAGTTCTGGGTGCTGCTGCCTTCCTCCCTCATTGTGCTGTGAAATCCTATGTATTCACCGAAGAATAACATGATTAGGAGTGTCAGCGGAATTATATAAGCGGTTAAATTTAGACCAGTCTTAGACACCCCCCCCCCCCTCCCCCGTCACCGCCTGTCTCCTGTGTCATGCCCTTCTCCTTGTCTGACTGTGCTTCCCTGGGTTTTGCTTTCCTGAGAGTGCTCGATATTCCTTCAATATTCTGCCTCTCTGTTTCTGTCAGTCTTTTCACCCCCCCTCTCCCTCTTTTCTCTCCCTCGGTCTCACTCTCTCCATCTGAGAGGTCAGACCCCACAGGGCTACAGTGTTTCATGCAGGCTGTCGTGCTCTGTCACTCTCCATTACTGATAGCACAGCAGAGAGAGAGAGAGACAGAGAGAGGGAGTGAGAGAGAGAGGATAAAGGACAGAGGTTGAGCCGAATGCCACATAGATGTCCATCTACTCTCTCTCTTAGTAGATACAATGTCCCGATTCAAAATGTCTCAATTCCACAGATGTTGCCTACATCAAAAGTAAGAAGTGCCTAAAAATTGTAGATTTAGTAGGCATAACAGAGATCTCTCTGATGCATACAGAACACATTTTTATTGTTTTTTTACTTTTGCACCGTTTGGAAACACATTGTGACCTTTACATTGTGCATGCTCGTGATGAATGGATCAAAATAATGGAAAAAAAAAATCATTTTACATTGTATTCCAGCATAACTTCTGATTGGTTTTCGCCTGTATATTGCCTGTTCTATTGGTTTCTTTCATCGATGGCAGCAGAAGTTAAGAGACAAATCTCAGAGCAACAGCCACTAATTGGTTTATCTACTTTCTGTCCACAAACAGAAAAGTGTGTGTAGTACCACAAGCTAATAAAAATCCAGACTGCTGCCATTTAACACATGTAATACGCTCACCATGAACGAATATGCTGGCTTTTATTCAGTTAAGGGACTTGTCAGAATACAGATGGTCTCTCTTATTACAACATCCATAAATATAATGTTTGAATCAATATATTTATGTTGTTTGAACAGAGCCTTGTTTCAAGAAATTCAATGCAATATGATTCATTGTTATACCTCTCTCTTGTTCTCTCTCTCTCTCTCTCTCTCTCTCTCTCTCTCTCTCTCTCTCTCTCTCTCTCTCTCTCTATCTCTCTCTCTCTCT
>JBBJLR010000001.1:7007721-7038821 GCA_037577145.1 Brachypetersius gabonensis | reverse complement strand
TGCTGGAGGTAGGATTCGAACCTGTGACCTTTTGGTCCGGAGGCAAGTATCCTACCACTAGGCCACCACCATCCCATATGCAGTGACAGAGGGATAGAGTGAGGGGGAGGGAGTGAATATGTGTGTGTGTGTGTGTATATGTGTGTGTGTGTGTGTGTGTGTGGTCGTCTGTTTGCTTCTGCATCTCCAGCCTTGTGTGCTTGGCAGTAAAGGTCAGAAGGGGTTAACCCATCTGGTAGACATCAGCTTTGCACACACTAGTGCTGTTGTCTGTGGCAGCGAAGCTTCCGTAATCACTTCCTCTAGACCGGCTCTGTTAAAATGGGCTTTAAGTTTTGTTTCCACATCTGTAATCCTCAGCATGCCATGGCACCATGCTGGGGGCCAGCAGGATTCTGCCCTCGGAGCAGCTGATATGTTTGCCAGGCAGTTGGCTACAAAAATACGGCCGACACCAAACTGCACTCTGTCGCACTCTGTTTTCAGGGAAATCACTATTAATTTGATTGATTTATTTATTTGTGCCTGGATTATGTATGAGCTTTAGGAAATTGGAAATTTGGCTTTCTGTGCACAGCATTTGTGATTTGTTTGTTCTATTTAGTCTTTTGTGAAGGGCTGAGAGCCAAATGTGTCTGCATTTGTCATGCTGGTGCCATTAGTTGCCTTTTTTTGGGGGGTTGATTTTCTAGAAGACTAGTCCTGGACTACAGAGCAATCTGAATAGAGATCTTGTTTTAAATGGAAAACTCAGGCTTAAGCGCTGTCCTGAAACCCCCCACCTAGTGATTAGCTGGTTTTCAAATAATCTAATGGATTCTGTAAGATTGGGGTTGCCAGCCTTGCTCCTCCAGAGAACTCTGTCCTGCACGTTCTAGCTTTTCCCGGCTCTTGCACACCCACTTCAACCCAAGAACGGCTTCATTAGTTAACGGGTGTGTTGGGAGCATGAAACATATGCAGTGCAGGGGGGCTCCAGGGCCAGGATCGGGAACCTATGCTCTAGAAAAGTGTACAAGCAGGAACACTTAACTTGTTAATGCACTGGTCACTTTATGCGGTCCTTACAGTTTATAGATGTACAGTTACAGGCTGTAGCCCATGTGATGCTGCACAATTCATCAGTCCTCTTCTACCCCATTCATCATTGTTCGGGTTCCGTCCACAGGACTGCTGTAATAGGAACATATTGAGTGGTGAACTGATTTCAACTCAGTAGCGACACTGACATAGTGGTGGTATTTTAGTGTATGTGCTGGTAAGGCTGTGCACAGCACAGCAGTGTTGCTGTTGTTTTACACACATCAGTGTTGCTGCCAGGTTTAGAGTGGTCCACCAAACAAAGATATCCTTCCAAGAGTGAATGTGTGACCATTGGTGAAAGACCAGTTAGTATATACAAATATACAAATTACAGAAATGACTGAATCTGACTCAGGAACGAAAGGAAATGAATAAATGAATGAACCAAGTCAAAGCTGAAGTACAAAGTTGGTCTGAAAGATGCTTTTCAGGTCCACCTGGAGCTTCATCAGCATTGCACAACTTTATAACGACTCTCATTTCTCCCACAGCCAGATGCATTCAATTACCCGTCTCAGAGTCTCATCCAGTGGACAGAAAATGAGGCTTCCTCAGCCATATCACTGTTACGAGTCCTTATATGAAAAGCGTAATGCCATCCGCATAGCTGTCACCGTGAATGCTGGATCACTTAAGCTCTGCCGGTACCTGTTGAAATGTTTCTGAGCTTTGGGAAAGTGTGTTCAGCCCTCAGCTCTTAGTAAATGGCTCAGAGTTTTATTCTAATGCGTTATGAATCCCCTCAGTATTTTATCAGCGAGCCGCTCTCTCTGCCAATTTGAAAGCACAGGGTTCTGCGTGAGTCTGAGGGCTGCTTTCAGCTAGGCGGCTTTTTTTATTGGCTGCAGCAGGGAATTCTAAAGTGCAAGACATCTGCAATGCCCATTTAAGAGTTTTTTTTTTTCATTTACCCTCGATAGTCATGTCGTTTTTGGAATAGGGTTTACTGTGGAAAAAGATAGTTACAGTCACATGTTGTCACTGTTATGCCAGAGCTATTATGCGAGAGGCACCGTTTGGGTTGAAGTGGAGTCGTCGTCAAAGTTCACGTCCCTTCAGAACATTCTATCTCTGTTTTGTTTTATTTCTTGATTGGCTGCTTGTTTTATTTTATGAAATCTAATAGTTAATCACAGGAATTCAGGAGAACCATTTACCCCATGTTGTCAGTCCATTTGCGGAGGTTTAGCTGTCGTTTCGATCAATAACAATTCGGTTCCCAGAGCGAGTAGTAAATAACACGGAATTACATGCCAGTACATGGCAAAATGCCAGTTTACAGTTTGAATGGATTGTTTGAGGACATGCTTTTTGTCATTTTAACAATTTGCTTGTTTATACACTGGCGGGAATGAAGAGCCTCTTGTGAGTGAGCTCATGCCTAAATGTCTCTCTCGCGAGATCAGCCACCTTATCCAGCTTCAGTCTCAAGAGAAGCCCATGAATAGAAGAAGGGGTTTGTGCAAAAATATAGATCGCTATACAGTCAAGCCAGAAATTATTCATATCCCTGACAAAATTTTACAAACAAGTTTCTTCTTGATTGGAAATGACCCAAGCATCTCTCAGAAGATTATAAGATGATGTACATTCATTGTGGAAAAAATTATTTCTCGGCTTTTATTTACATTTGAACAAAACTGTTTGTTCAAATCATACCTTTTGCAAACTGTCACAGTTTATGGGAAAATACCAGTGGAGGCATGCAAAAAGCTGGTCAGCAATAGAAAGGTTTTGATTGCTGTAATAGCCAATAAAGGCTTTTCTATTGATTATTGCGAAGTGTATGAATAATGTTGGACATGCCACTTCTTGTCCAAATATTTTTCTCCACAATGATGCCTCCTGTACATCATCTTTTACGTGGGAGACGCCTGTCATTCCCAGTCAAGAAGAAACTTGCTGGTTGCATTAAAGAAACTAAGCCAAAATTTGCCAGGGGTATGAATAGTTTTAGACTTGACTGTATATATATGTGTGTGTGTGTGTGTGTGTGTGTGTGTGTGTGTGTGTGTGTGTGTGTGTGTGTGTGTGTGATTCATTTGCTTATGTAACATCTGATATTTGGCGAAAAAAAGCCAGTAGTGCCACATTTTCAAATACAGTCAAAGGCTAACATATGCATGTTTGAATCCAGTTAAAAAGGACTAACTATGATGAAACATTCAGTGTTTTAAATCATGCTGTTCTTTAAGCTCTGATAATATAATAGATACCCATTGTGTAATTTAGCAAAATGACAATACATTTTCACATATTGCCCACATTTATGATATCAAGAAGGCACCTCACTGGGCATGTTAGGCTTCAGATTTCTGCCCTCATGCTTTTCACACAAAGGCTGGCGGCTTGGGGATACTGCTGCATCTTTCTTAAGGATCCGATCAAGAATCAATGCAACTGCTTGGCTGTTTCTAGCTCAGCAACTAAGTATTGCATTGACTGTACTTGATTCAAATAAGCACATCTTTGTACATTTCCACTTAAAATAAATATATTACATTACCATGGTGTTGCCTTCCAGTTTGCCTGTCTGCTTTCAGCAATAAATGTATATACTGAATACTGAATTCATATGGATATGATGTACAACTTTGCAGTAAGTCAATTTATGGCTGCAATTTTCTCATTGTACAGGTCTATTTACCGTATCCCTGTTAATACACGGTGCAGGATGACTGTGGTGCCGTTCTGGGTCTTTGAACAAAGAGTAATGAAATGTGGACTAGCTGTAGACTCCACTGGACCTTCTGTGATGGCTTCCATATGTGTGCAGACTGCTGAACAGCTTTGTTCCTGCCTCCCTGGTCTTCGGGGTCGACCTCAGTAAAGAAGAACAGTACAGATCAGTAACTGCTGCAGTAAAGACAGCCAGAGCCATCCATTATAAAGTGGGCTGACAGCTAACATAACTTTCTAATTCCGTTTTTGTGAGGTTAGCACATCGTTCCCTCCTTTTAGCACTGCTCTCCTGTCCATGTTCTGAATGGATGGTGTGTTTGGTCATGCTCAGTGGAGACAGTGTTTCTCAAGCCGTGAAACCACCTTTTTTTTTTTTACTGTAAATTCTTTTTCTCTCAGTCGGAAAAGAGTCGAGGAAATTACGCGCCCCCTCCCCATCTCTCCCTCGCCCTCTGTTCACTCTTTCCCTTTCTCTCAGGGTTTACAAGCCACGAGGGACACATTATCCCACAAAGCCCCGATTAAGCCAAAACCGAGCAGAAAAGATTAACAACAGGCTTTTATAGTCCTGTTATTATTACACTAATTGTATCATATTTGAGAGTTTATTACAGGTGTGAGGTCCAGGTCAAAATAACCATTGAAACATGGGATCACTTCCGCTCAGTTCCGCTCAGTGCTTTGTAATTCAGGCTTTGTGTTGGAAAAGATGTTTTATGCTTACTGATCAGAGCTAAAAACAGAAATCAAATACAGAGCACCTTGTTGAGACATCTCCTGACACGCTGGACTAAAACAGGCTGCCTTGTTGGCCTTATTGGGCTATTGCTTTTTGAAATGTGCCTTTGGGCAAGAGATGGGCGCATATGCCTGCCCATTTCATTCATACGCACGATCAAACTGGAATAAGACCTTTTATCTTTTTATTTATGAATAATTTCGGTGCTTGCTTTCAACATGGAGAATCTACCAAATGATAAAATGCACAGTAAATCTACATATATTTTATATTTGTTTGCTTGACTCTAGTCCATACTGTGTAGACATTTTACATTTACGTTTACATTTACGGCATTTATTAGACGCTTTTATCCAAAGTGACTTCTGTTCCCTAAATACAGGAGACGGTCTCCTGGAGCAACTTGGGGTTAAGAGTCTTGCTCAGGAAGCTGAAGCTAGGATTCGAACCCATGCCCTCTTGGTCCAGAAGCACGTATCCAACCCACTAGGCCGCCACCACCACTATTATATTCTGACTTAGTATTTGATATACCTGATGTTAGGTTATAAATAATTAACAAATGCATAAATACATAAATGAATGGGTTTATTTGGCCGTTTACTACGTACATGTAAAATGTTTTTTGTTTTTAAAAAAAAACATCATGATAATTACTGTGGTGCAGTAAAAAGAGCCAAAGACATTTTGGTGCTAGCGTGGCTCTGTCTCAGACATTGCAAAAGTGAATATGTGTAAAGTAATTGCGACTCGAATTGGTCTATTGTCATGTGCATCCCTTCTATGGTAAAAGCCAGCTATTTTTGTTACATTTCAGCAGTTTGTGTGTGTGTGTGTGTGTGTGTGTGTGTGTGTGTGTGTGTGTGTGTGTGTGTGTGTGTAGGAGAAAGGCAGCACGTGCCGGCTTTGCCACGTGTGTCATCCTGCTGTCGTCTTGCTTTTTATTTTCAGTTCCTTCTCAATAATTCATTCTCAGGGCTGCACGATCTGCCCGGGCCTTGTGACCAGAGAAGGCAGGCTGCTCGTGGGCGCAGGTTCTCCGCAGCTCTCCCTTAACGGAGCAAACATCAGCTCTGTCCGGAGAGGAGCGCGGTGGACAGGGACTGGGAGCACTTCTTTTCCATTGCGTTTTATTCTCAATGGCAGTGACCTGTCGAGCATCCTCTTATTGGAGAACAGATTCAAAAAGCCAGTTCTGACAGTTCTACAGTTTGTAGAACGTTATCAGGATTTGGGCTTTCACTGTAATGAAGGCTGGGATATGCTAGTGCACTGCCAGCCAATCACTGAATGTTGTAATAGCATAAATAATCTGAGTAGAAGTGAGGTCCAAGGCATATTGCAGTTGCAACATGTAGCAATGCAATCCCAATACAGTAACCCCCCAGTTTTACGTGGATCAGGAGTCACGGATTCAGTCACACACGGATATTTTTGAGAACCGAATTCATAGTTTATGCAGAAATCCCCACAATAACGCGGAAACTGCAAATATCCTCCAATTTTTTGCTTTTTTGTGGCAATAAATAATTTTTTTCTGGATGTTTTCACACAAGGGATTCACCCGATATTTTTGTCCCGCGACCTTCAGTGAATACGGGTTTACCATTACATTTTCTTAAAGGGTAATGCATTCGTTTAAAATGACATTAAAGTGTTCGGGGTACATACAGCATTTGATGACATATTTAGGGTTTACACTATAAAAATAGACATTTTTTAAACACAAAACACAACAATGCAGGATTTCACTATACACTGGTGCTCTTGGAACGTAACCCCTGTAAAAAGCGGGGGATTACTCAATAGTTTTGTGTGTGTGTGTGTGTGTGTGTGTGTGTGTGTGTGTATGTATATATATATATGTATGTATGTATATGCAAATGTATGCAATTTATAAGAAAGGCATAAGAAATGCATGCATTAACAATGTTCTTATTTTAAAGTGATGAATGCTGATGTGCAACACCTACCTTAAAAGAATGATGCTATCAAACTTGATACATTTCATATATATATATTCGACATGCATTAATACATATGGTCCTGTACATGCGTGCAGAAATATCCTGGGTGAAATAAGAAATGATCTGTCTAATATATTGGTTTATATTCATTTGTTATATAAAACAATAAATAAAATGATATGAATACACATTACTACACATTAAGAAGGCTATGTGTCTGCAAGTAGAAACCATACAAAACAGAGTTAGCGGTTCAGGTCTGCTTGTCTTAATTGAGAGTAATTTTCTACATTAACTCAAGTAAACGCTCGTAAAAAGGCCTCTGTTCTTCATTTTTTGACAATGAATCTCCATAACAGTGTTAAACATGGAACAACTGATGGCTGCTTTAAGACCCGTTTTGTAAATATTGAGTCATTTATTGTATTGACATAATCTGTTTATACAATTCAAGCACCGTTTTATACTTATAAAAATGTTTATGTTTATGTGTGTTGTGAAGCCCCTTTGTAGGTAATCTTTAATTAAAGACAGAATGACAAAGTGAGTTTTTCTCAAAAGCATTCAGTTTCTAGAATACCGCACTTTCTCAGTATTACATAATCAGCAACTACAGCACCTGCTTAGCATTGTCCTGCTGCTTCTTTGATCATAAAGGGATGAATAGGCTTAGTGAGTGATATCAGTTTGTGTGTATTACACAGAGAATTCCTAGTTCCAAACCCAGGGATGATAAAGATGTTTTAAAGGTACGATGATGAATTGGCCATGAGAATGAGAACTACTCTTAGTGTGTGTGCTACACTTTATCTTTGTGTGTTCAAATGCTTTTATTTCCTATTGTTTCTGACTGACAAACACACATGTACACACAGACACAAAGACACGCAGATAAATGAGCAGACCTCTGAGACTCGGTGTGAGGACAGTTCATCGTTTTCTGCTTTTCTCTCACGCCACGATAATCCCTTCTTAATAGATTCTACCCATGCGCCTCAGCCCCATAATTGTGGTCACAAACAACCCCTTACACCCACCCACCTCTCAGCTTGGAGAAATAACAGCAACATCAGCAGCCACACACACCTGCTTCCCATTTCAGCACTGTAGAAGACACTGAGAGACCCAGAGAGCTCTTATAGTGCACACTGACAAACCTTGGGGTGTTAGATGTGTATAACTTTGAAATGCTCAAATGACTTTGCTCTCATATTCATTTATTCTTTAAAAAGGGCTTTAAATGTGTACTATAGTCTAATGGTCCTGCAGTAGTGTGGTAATTAAAATCATTGTGATCAAAAACAATTCTTCAAAAAATATTACAGAGACCCACAGTGGTGCGGTGGGTAGCGCTGTGCCTCACACCTCCAGGATTGGGGGCTGAAATCCGGGTGCTGGTCTTGTGTGTGTGCGTATGTGGAGTTTATATGTTCTCCGCAAACTCCGCTTGGGTTTTCTCTGAGGTTTCCAGGTTTCTCCCACAGTTCAAAGACAAGTGCATCAGGTGAATTGGGGATTCTAAATTGACCATATATATGTGTGTGTGTGTGTATATGTTTGTGTGTGTATGTGTGTGTATGTTTGTGTGTGTGTGTATATGTTTATGTGTGTGTGTGTGTGTGTGTGTGTGTGTATGTGTGTATAATGTGTGTGTGTGTGTGTGTGTGTGTGTGTGTGTATATGTTTATGTGTGTGTGTGTGTGTGTGTGGTGGCGTGGCTTTCCTCCGGGGTCACCGGGTTTCTCCCACAGTCCAAAGACATGCAGGCAGGTGAATTGGGGATTCTAAATTGACTGTAATTGTGAGTGTGTGAGTGAACTGTATGTGAATCCTATGTCGAGTTCCTGCCTCGCACCTATTGATCCCAGGATCGCCTCTGGATACCCGCGACTCTACTGTGGATTAAGCGGTTACAGAAAATAAATGCATTAAAATGCTAACCCATTATAAACTGTATCAAATGTAACATTGGAGATCCTCGCAAAGATCCCTCGTCCCCTTTAACTCTGCTGGAGGAGGAGCTAGTGTGTGTGTGCATGTCCACATCGGCCATATTGAATGGAACTGGTGCTTTCTGTGTGCTACTGGGTATGTTTGGATAAGTAGTGTAAATTGCCAAAAAAGGGTTAAAATATTTAACATAACCACACAACTGCTGGACCATTGGATATACAGTTTAGGGTACTTACCAAAGAAGAAATGAATTGGAGAGAAAAGTCGATTACTGAATATTATTTGTATTATAGTTTCCACATCTCCGCAGCCTTGCTGATGTCAAGTTCATTTTTTATTAAGGAATTTGTTTCATATAGAACATGAATAGGCAGGTGGATAATGCAGCTTATCTCAAATGGATGAGAGGCATTTCTGCTGGCCTTTACCAGGACAACCTTTGTGTAGGTGTTTTTGTGTGTCTAAGTGTGTGTGTGTGTGTGTGTGTGTGTGTGTGTGTATGGGGTAAAAAGTTCATGTGTGTGGTTCTGGTGTTGTGAGACACTGTTGATGACCTTTGTCAAACTGTCCAACCAGAAATTTCTCTTCATGCTCAGGGCGTTCTGCGGTAACGTCAGTGACACTTTATTTCACTGTAAACGGAAAGAAAAAACGCAGAATATACTGAAGTATGTAAAATGCATTGAATCAAATGGGAACGGAACAGTGCATTTGAGCCCAGAGAATAGCGACATATCAGATAAACAGCGTGTGGATTTTAGGGCGTAATGATTTGTACTTACATCATTTAAGATTCATTATCTACTGTTTTACATGCAGCACATTGGTCATTGAGGGCTTAAATTGAAGAAGACAGATAGGCCAAGACATTCATTCACCTCCAGCCCTTTATTTCCTTCATTAAGTCTACATTTCAGAACATCATACACAAAACGCCTATTATTTTTTTTGTTTTCAGTGAGTCCATGGATGGTGTGTTACATTGCACTACATTTCCTGATTCTACATGTTCTTGGGAATCAGAATCCAAAATTTGAAGCAGATACATAAAAATACAGAGGTGCTACACAGCAATTTATAACAGGTACACAGGTACAAGGTGTGTGTGTGGTATTTGTGTTTTGACATTGTACAATGTAAAAATTTAACTTAATTTCAGACTAATATTTACAATTCTTTCAAGTAAACCAGAAAGGAGCCCATTGCCTCTCCAAAACATGCTATAAACCTCTCCACACCTCTCTGCCGCCTATTGAAACTTTTAAGGGAAATGTTAGAAAACAGTCCTGGCACTGCGCTATGCTGCAGGAGAGCATGGAGTTGAGGCTGGGGCTCGAGCTGGGAGCGTGCCACCATGTTGAGGTACTGGTGCTGGCGATGTGGGGGGGAGCTGGAGGCCTTGCAGGTGGGGCTCTAGCTTCCAAAGGGTCACCAGAGGTGAGGGAGTGTGGCAGACGGGCAGTTGGTTCATCACTGCATGAACAAAAAGATGGGATAATATATATTATCATGTAAAATGGCTAAATCAAATAAATCAGTGCATGTTTGATGTAGTCAGCAATGAGTCCCATGGAAAAGGCTGTTTAGTTTGCACATTTAAATGGTCATCATGTAATATTATAACATACAGACCACAGAAAAAAATAAGAGACCACTTAGTGTGTCTGTATAAAATGTAAATGTTACTATTGTTGTATACACTATTGACCACATCCTACTCAAAATTTTAAAAACAGTTAAAAATATATATAAATATTAAATATATGTAATGTATAATACTTTGGAAATCATACTAAACAACACTCATACATTATTTTACAATTGTAATATTATATATATATGGAGAGAGAATTCTCTCTCTCTCCTATGTGACATGCACTGTATGCTAAAATGCAAAGCTAAAGGCAAAGGCCAACATACCAACATACTAAGAAAATATGAATTTGCTTTATGTGAATTTTTAAAAATACGATTACTTACATATCAAGGATTGTATCGAGTCCCTCTGCAAATTTATCCTCCAAATCTGAATCCATGCTGCCAGTCTCCTCTCCTTGAAATCCACCACCACATCAAAAAGCACATCATGTACCTTTTCCAAGTTCTGACGCATTTTTGTGGTCTTGCCAAAATCAGCCAAAATGCAAACAGAAGATATCGCACTGACAGATAGCGCTTTTTAAAAATAGCGTCCGTGTCTCTCCTCTGTGCGATGCTTGGTTACGCATGTGGGTGTGAGGGACCCCGGGGGGTACTCGTCATTATGCGTTACCCTTGAAAACGCATGGATAGACCAATTAGGGTAAATGACCCACCTATGTTTTCTTAAGAACGCATACTATTCGTTAGGAAAGCTGTCAGTCACTTCTGGAAAGCCTGAGATTGGCTCAGAGGTGAAATTTGAGACCTCATCTGAACGTAAACAAAACAGGTGCTGTCACCACTCTTGAAACGAACCGTGTTTTATGAAAACTAGTTCGTTCACATCAAATAACAACACTTGAATTTTATAGAGGATTTTATATTTAGCTTTTTATTCATGTATAATATTATGTGTAAACTTGAGCTGGGTGGTCGGAGAGAGTTTGTGAAGATCTTGTTGCTTTACTGTTTACTGAACACTACTTTTCTCCATGAAAAAGTGAGCAAGCTAATAAACAACTTTTTGGACACAACCCTGCAGTTGGAGTCAATTATTCAGACGATTTGAATGTAAATTATTTTTATTTTGAGCTTATATGATCTTAATTTACTTCTTAAACATGTTTAAAGATCTCCGTTTTAAAGCGAGGCTTCTTCCGGTGTGAACATTAGCAAAATGCTAAGCTAGCTCAATATAGATTTTTCTAGGTAACTACTGCATTAGAGTTACCCAAATTACATATGCACATAGTTGACATATTAGTAAAAATGACTAGTTGGTTGTTTTGTCTCTATGTTGATAATTGGAGGAATAGTTAACTAGCAAAGTTTACATTTCAATACGTAATCGCCCGAGGGCCCGCTAGAGGGCGCTTCTGCACAGAAGGGTTAAAGACCTAAGAACCTTTCTGATAAGTTACTTCACTTCATAAAGTATTTAGAGGGTCTCAGAGCAAACTTTATATCTGAGTGTCCTGACATGAACTTTGGGAAGCCCTGTTCTACAGCATTGAGAATGATAATTGATGAATGAGGGATGCTTCTTATGGTCTGTGGTGGTCAAATCTCCAGGCAGATTTAGACTTTCAGATCGATTCAATTCAGTGCACTGTTTTAATGGAGTGTGTCATTTGACGTTAGCCTTAAATCTGAAACACCTCTCTGGAATTGAAAGCTATGTGGTGAAGTGCAGAAGGTTAGCGCTAAATGTTTCATTCCAGGAGTCGAGATAAAGCTGTCTGCTTTGTCTCCGGCAGTGTGTGTCGATGTTCAGGTGGACATTTTGTGTCCAGCATGAGGAGACGTCCATTATGGCTGTGAGTGGGTTCATGGGATGGCGCAGCGAGTGGAGTGGAGCCGGCAAGATTGGCACTGTCACCCTATGTGTGATGGATGGCGAGAGGAGAAATGGCCTTCAGAAGGAAAGAGCACTCCAGGGAAACACAGAACAGATTGAGTCTGAGCGCAGAAATCCCACCCAGGCTAGAGGTTTAAACCCTCTAGCCCCAGCACCTCTCCTTCTGCAGCCACCGTAATTGGACAGGCTCTTTGGAAGTGTCAAGCTGGAAGAGGTGTTGTGTGAATGTGTGTGTGTGTGTGTGTATTGCTGCATGTGTGTTGTGAAGATGTATCCCCAGTCTTGGGAGAATGAGACGGATTTGACCTCGGGTTTAGAGGTTTACAAGATTTGTCGTCCCTGCAGAGACCCCAAAAATTGCTTTTGTGATTAACTATGGGATAGTGTGCCCTTGATATAAGTGGACTTAGAGGAAGGATAGTGGATACGAAGAAGTTTTCAGGGATAGAGGTCGATAGAGCAAACTTATCGGCAAAGAAGCAGAATGCTTTTGTATACTTGAGCTGGAATGAGGGATGAGTGCATGAGAGAGCCGGGGTGGGGTTAGTTTTCAGGATCAAAACAGGGTTAACCCACAATATCTGACTTTGCAATGTGCTTTACCTGAAAGTGCAAAACCACTCATGTTTCTCGAGAGGAGCATATCTCTCAGTGGCAAAATATGACTGTTATGACCAAGCAATCAATGTTAAAACTGTCCTTTATTATCATGCTAATTAGCTCCCTTCTACCAATTTGTTATCACTAAGCTATTGGAGGGGTCATTTTAGATAAAACATTTCAAGTTTCTAACAGGGATTAATATGTATTTTACCGTGTATGTAGCTGTTTTATAGTGACTCTTTCAGTAAAGAACTCTAGCACAGAGCAGCCACTGTTGTTTTCCATTTCTACCACTGACTGAAACCTGAAAGACTACCATTTGTTGTCCTTGTCAGTGACTTCTAGATGGCTATTTTTCCAACAAAGATGGTCTTACACAGAACGTTTGGACTGTGAGAGATAACCAAAAAAGCTAATGGATACAGGGAGAACTCCATACAGAAATAATCCTCGGCCAACCTCGTGGGGAGTCGACCTCCAGACCATCTTGCTGTGAAGTAACAGTGCTACTGGTTCCACACATTGCAAAATGGAATAGAATTGGTTTATTCTTCGCTGGCTGTACTCTAGATCTCATTCTTGTTAGTCGGTCGTCTTTGGTTTACACACAGCCCCCTGTGCTGCGTCTTTTTCAGGCAAATCACAGTGTCAACTTCACTTAACTCCTTCCTGTGTAAATGCTATTACATTCCCAGGTAAAAGCTCAGGCATGGAAGTGAACTATTTGAGTATGTATTATGAATGCCCTCCCAGCAGCACTCCCTCTGTGCTTTCCTAAAGAAAAGGGCCTGTTGCCTTCCAGTCTATTCCCTCACCGACCTGCGTGTGTACAATATATATTTCTCTCTTAAAAATCAATGCCCCGCTGCCTAATGGTTGGAGGAAAATGGCTGAAAAGGCTTTAAAAAGTCTTCTCTGGGCAACTTGATGCTAGATCAATACAGTGCTGTAATCACCAGAATACCTCCAGCTCTGCAGGTGAGATAGTGTTTCCCTAATGCGCCGCTCTATGCTTATTTGTGTTTGTAGGTCAGAGAGGTTAGCGAGTTGTTGCTTACGCGTCAGGTAACAGAAGCGAAGACATGCGTATTCACAAGTGTGTGTGGCAAAACGCCCTAAGGACTCTTTACCACGCTTTAGGCTGGAAATTAGAGCTGTGGAGCTCAGAGGCAGCACAATTTATGTCTGAATGATCAGGCCTGCGCTAAAGGTGTATTTCAGAATGGTTTCACATGGGTTGAGTAGCTTAAAGCCCTACTCAGATGAAAGACTTCATCAAAACAATCAAGCAGAAGCAACAGGCCTGAAAATACAAAGAAACTGGGTAAAGCAAGTCCTACCATTCTCCTCCAGCCATTTTTAAAACCCAACATGGAACCAGTTTCCAATTCTTTTCATCATTCCTGAAGTGTGAAATGAAATTGAAGGATGTGTCTAGGATTGTTAGAGAACTCATGATTGAAATGATATAAAGGAAATATTCTCTGTAGAAGAATTCCTTCATAGATATCAGAGTACATTCCTATATTCACAGTTCATGTCTTGCTTATCATCCAACTGTTCTGTAATGGTAAAATGATGAATTGTTTAAAAAGTTAATAATGTTATCACTAACGGTTTTTGCAATGGTTCGTTTTTAACATACTGGCAGGGACGTGGCGTGTAGTCATAGTTCATAGTGCTATTGCAGAAGTTCCAGTGGCTGGGAAGAGCAGTAACATATTTGCAAACTACCTTTAATATACTCTTCAGTGGTAAAATGCTGACTGCGTACAAATACACCTCCCCTCCACATGACAAAATGAATTTCGCTATCCTTGTCAGGGTTGATCCCAATTGTGCCAACCCATTTTTCCCTCTGGTTGGGGTAGGGATAGGAACATGGTTACCCTGCAAGAAATCTTGGAGGGCATATAGAATCAAAATCAGAAAACTGATTGATCCTGGAGGAATTGCTTGATTGTTCTAGCATCCCTCAGGAATGAGTTCCCTATATACCTGCAGGAGAACTGCATAAGAACTCAAAGTGAGTGCTGTTTCTCTCCTTTTAGATATTTTTTGTGTAAAATAGTACATTAAAGCTCAAAGGTGACAAACCTGAGCAACAGCAAAGTAGCCCAGGTGCTAAACCAACAGAACAAATTAAACTGAATGTGAAAGGACTAAAAAATACTGAGGGAAAGGCAAATCATTTTCCCTGCTAATCTAGAGTTTAGTCTTTAGTAAGTGAAGGTCTTACTCTTTTAAAAATCAGGAGAGTACACATATCAAGGATGTGTTTAAGTACATGGAACTGAGTTTAGTTTTTAGTTTAACACAACAAAATATAGATTATCGCAAGAAAAGGTGTTTTTTATACTTTTTACTTCCCTTTCCTCCTCTCTCAGTGTATGCCACAGCTTGAGGGTTGAGAAAGTGTGATAAATTATCAGCTTTATTCATGTAGACAAGCTGATTATACGATGTTTAAGTTAATGTGATTACTCAGTCACAATGACAAATCTCATAGCATAATTATTATATTATTACATTATTACCAAGCTATGATTGATCATTCTATCCAGAAATCTGAAATATGGGTACAGAGTCACAGTATCAGTGGTTTTACCATGGAACACCACTGTACATCGAGTCCTTTGTTGCTATAAACCACAATGTGGGGTTTTACAATATTGGTTGTACTAATGGCATCGTCCAATAGACAAACAAACCTTCTAAGCAGCATTGATTTTGACTGTGTGCTTTGAGCATCCTGACCAATCACAGTTAAGGTTTCTGTGTATTCATACAATCCAACAAAAGATCTCTGCAGATCTCTGACCTTGCCTCATAATTGATTCCTCATTTTTAATATATTGCATCACACTGAAATGCAAAATTTCATGCCAATTTCAAAACAGAGCTCCAGCAAAAACACAACCTTGGAGAAGTTGTTTGCACTGTCAGATATATTTCGTCTCCAGTTCATAAAGGCTTCAAAGAAAGCTTCTGAATAACTTTGAAAGATGTAATTCAATGAACGTTTTCTTTCTCAGCTACTATACTCTAGAAGACTCACAACATCAGTCAGATTAAAACTGGCGCGAGGAAGTGTGTATACATGAGGGAGCGCGCAGCAAGTCAGAATGTACCTGACAAACCTGTGACCTTTGTCTCTGTGGGCAGGGAATATGAGGCTATTGATGGAGTAACAATGATTGCGATGTGTCGGACTTCGTTTTCCACTCATACTTGTGTAAATTTGGAGTCTCTTTAACAACAGCTACAGTTAATTGCAGTTTTCTGCTGCCAAAAGTGACGTACAGTAAGTTCAATGAATAAAACTTCAAAATGCATATTATTTGTTTAGAATTCAGGATAATAAGAATTTTAAGTAGTCGAATTTACATGCAAGCATTCCATTTCTGGAAAAACACCATATTGGAGCGTTTGAAGTGGCTGAAACTCTTGAAACCGAGTTCAAAAGGCACAAAAGGAGCGAAAGCAAAGAGGAGGAAGAGGGACTTTGGCAAACGGGCTTGAGTTGAAGGGATTGATGTAGAGATGAAGAAAGGGGGTGGGGAGTGGAACAGTGCCAGATTGATCAAACTTCTCTGAGAAGTAAATATGAAAAGGAAGGAAATTAGGATAGAGTTTATGGATGCAAATTTACATTTTATTGTTGGACAAATATTAAAAGTTCTGTTTAATATTGGTCCCATTTTCATAAGTTGGCTCTGCACTCCAGCATTGTGTAAAAATACACAACGTCACATTTATTATAAGGTGGAATCATTGTCATTCATATCAATATATTTGCTTCATAAACAGCGGAACGGTCCAAAATCGTGCATATGGACTACATTGAATATGAACAGAAAATGCTTATAGGACTGGATGCAGTTTTTCTACAAATTCCCTAAAGAATGTGTCACGATTCACATCCAACAATGAGGGCGCATTTTGGAATTATGTTGCCATGGAGACAATTACATAAGCCTCTTTCAGGGGGGAAGGAGAGCAGCCTGCTTTAGGTGGGGCCAGAACCCTCCATTCCAAACCCCCTGCCCTCTCGACCTCAGCCCTTCTCCAGTCCATTTTGAATTAGCCTATGATGTTGTAAAATTGAAGCACATGAATCGCTAAAAGCATAGCCGCCGCTCTCCCTCACACCTCCTCCCTCAGGAGAAAAGACCGTCTTTCTAATGTGAAGAGAATGCCCTTTATCACCCCTGCTGAAAAAGATCACCCATTACCTACACATTACCTGCGTGGGCCTCTTTTTAATTCCAATTTAGAACGTCAATGGAGGTCCAGCTTTTTTCCCACTGCGCATTGACTTCTACTGGGGAATGCATTACAGCCCGACCGGTATAAATAATTCGTGACCAGGTTTTACAGGGCCTTTATTCCTGCATTTTAATTGCGTATTATTTGCTTTCCACGTAATCTGCTCATGATGTTTGTTTTATGTACCAAGCAACATTTCATTTTAAATGAATTTTCAACCTTTCACTGTTTTTGTTCTTTTGTTACTGCACCTTTAAAACTGAAATAAGTAAATGAGGTGTGCTCTGATTGGCTGCTCTGTATTGTAAACCAGATAATATAAGAACTTTATTCATCCCGAGGGATATTCTTGAGTCGTTTACGGACGCTCAGTTCAACAAGAAAGAATAAAAGATACTAAGACAATAGAAAAATATATTTTTTTGGTTTTGATTACATTATTAAATCTATCGATTAGATTATGAAACTCTTTTTGATTTTAAAAAAGCAAGTAAACCTCAGCTTTCCAAGGTATGTAACCATATAAGTGTTCTGTGTTCAGATTTACCAGTTTATCAGTGAAAGAATATATCAGTCGGGCTAAAGAGTGCATGGTAAAAAGCATGCCCTGCTTTACAGCGCATGTACGTCTGTGTTTGTGAGTCTCAGCTTTATGATGGGTGGATCCTCTCTGCTGACTAGCTGTCAAGGTGGCAGGTTGATATCTATTGATCTGCCTCATTCATTATATACTAGAGGCCATGGACTGAACGAGAATTACACCCACAGCCATTCATCCCAATGGAGCAGACATTAAATTCACTCCCTCTCCTCAATGTCTTTCTATATTACCTACAAACACAAACTCTCCCTCTCTCTCCATTCCCAAGCCAGGTTTGCCGTCTCCTAGGCCTCAGATATCATACATTGATTACATTGATCAAAGATGCTCCCAACACAGGCATCTAAATATTTGATAAGTGAGCCATTTCTCATCTAATCAAGATGTTTTCCTTTTCTTGTTCTCTCTGGCTTGATTGAAACTTGGCTCTTGGGTCGATGTGGCGGTTTTGAGAATGGGAGCTCAGAGAGGGGTTCTGTTAGGATAGATTGATTTCTGTGCTACATTCTTTGAAATGCAGCACAGATATGTAAGTGGTTCTGATGTGCAGTTCCGGGAAATGTTTTGGTAGAGAACCTTAGAACCAAACATGCTTGTTTGAAGGCCTCATGTAGAACTAAAAAACTGAAAAACTGAAGAATTTGATGCAGTATGCAAACACTGTAAAATGTTCAAAATGTACTGTTCACTCTCTAGTTTATGTCTTGACATTCATTTTTTTCGGAAAACATCGCAGTCCAACGAAAGCCATTTATGTGGGTCAAAACTGTGGATCTGTGACCTCGTCTGACCCACGTTTTTATTATATATTTATATAAACGGCATATAACAAACATGCATTTTTATTTTTTTTAAATAGATTTAATAGATTTACATTATGCTGCAGTGTAATAACTTCACTGCCGTGTGTGACTTCAAAAGATTCAAAAGGTTGATGCAAATTAACCAGCCACAGACTGATATATCTGCGTGGTATTCAGGACCATGTGAATTTCAAAACATGCCGAAACAAATAGACAGCTCCCAGGTTTGACTTTGCCCATTCATGAAGTTATAAGTAGTGTTTCAGCCCACACTGCGTCTCTGATGATGGACAAATCAGGACAGTTAATCACAACAGTGCTCATCAGCCATAACGACAGTAATGTAAAACAGACTGTTTAATGAAAGGGACAAAGAGAGCTTGGAAAATAGTCATGGACACCTGAAATACCTGTTCAGCCTGTGTTGCTGGACTAGATGGACGGGATTGTTAGTTTAGTCATCCTTTTCTTAAAATACTAGCATATGATGCCGTTAAGTCTTCAGTATTGTAGAACCATAAACACTCAAGGAACTAGTAATGCAAACTAGTAAGAGACCATTACAAGTCAAAGAAACTTTTTTTTCCAGAGTTTGTATTGTGAACGCAGCATCCACAACCAAGTGAAAGGTCCAAACTCAGCAAGGTGCTCTAGAAATCGCTGAAAGACGAAGTTCTTAAATCCCCTCTAGGAAAATGTGGAACAGCCCCTGTCACAGCCTTTTCAGCCTTTCTTTTTCTCCTTTTATAGACCCTCCATGATTGCCACACTCAGAAACGGTGCCTAAGTATGAAGGAATTCCTTTGCACTCAGCTCAGGGTCAGACCGATTCTCCAGGACCCCTTTTTTATGCCGCTGTTTTCTTTTCTTCTCTTGTTCTATAGTTAGTGGCTAACGGGCGCACACAGAGCTGGCCTTGTTGCTGAGGCGCCCGCCTTAGCACGTCAGGCTGGTGGGGTTCCACGAGAGGCCAAGCTTTCGAAAGTCTGTCAGATTTGGCAGCAAGAAACCAAGAGCTGGAAAACCGCAGGCCTCACACACACACACACACACACACACACACACACACACACACACACACACATACACATGCGTACTTGTTTTTATACCATTTCAGGACATGTTGTCATATATGCATACAAGCCCATACAAACACACAAACATTTACTAAGTGCAGGACTGTTTTGTTGCTCCTGACGTTGTTGGTAGGATACTTGCCTCTAGACCAAGAGGTCATGGGTTCGAATCCTACCTTTAGCACACCACCAATGGGTTCCTGAGCAAGACCCTTAACCCCAAGTTGCTCCAGGGAGTCTGTCCCCTGTAGTTAGGGAATGGAAGTCGCTTTGGATAAAAGCGTCGAATAAATGCCGTAAATGTAAACCTGCAGACAAGACCAGAACATGTAGACAAATACACAGTTTCCAAGATTCATCTCCAGCTCAATGGTACTACATTAGTCACTCTTACCCAAAGTCAAAGAGAACTGTTTTGCCTTTTCAGCTATTTTCATGTATACGGTGAGACAAGATGGTGTAGCCCTTGGTTTTAGTACAAAAGGACACGAAGCAAACATAGATTAATAAATGACACTACCAGTCACATTTTTGGACACACCTTCTCATTCAATGTTAGTTCTTTGTTTTTATTATTTTCTACATTGTAGATTAATATTGTAGAAAACAAAATGATGAAGGAACACATGGAAACAAAAAAAACCCAAACTAGAATGTTTTATAATAAGGTAATGATAGACTTTCTTAGTTAAATTTCTTAGTTAAATGGTTCTTGCCATAATGGAGTAGAACTGTAGTGGAATAGGATCACTATTCCATTTTCCATTCCATAAATCCGATTGAAAAAATGCCAAAAGTGTGCAAAGCTGTCTTCAGAGCAATAGGTGATGTTTTCAATCTACAATAATAAATACAAAGGAAAGAGTTGAATGAGAAGGTGTGTACAAACCTTTGACTGGTAGTGTATAAACTCTAACTAGCCAAAGATGTGTAATATGGTACAAGATCATTTAGCTCAACATTCAAAAAATTGTGCAAATGTTGCATCAGCAGTCGGGTGGAAAGCAACAACACTGGAATGTAATTGTGTGCTTTATATGTGCAAAAGATCAGTGACAGTTCAAAATAAAAAAATACAACGTCAAGAACAACTCATTGAACATCACGGACTGGTACAGATGCCATGATTATTTCCATTAGCTAATATTGAAGCAAATGTTAACCAAATCATGCAAAAGTGTTTTAATCCCCAATCTCTCCGTCTTACCACTAGGAAAGCTAAGATTTAGCATTACTTTACATTGCAGCCGGGGGAGCTAGGTGCAGGCTTGAAACTATTTAGGTCAGCGAGTGTTCACGTTCTCATATCGTGGATTTATGTTACAGTAAGCCTGTTAGCACTGAGCTTTAGTCAAAGGGGTGGTATAGGCACGAGTGGAAAAATGTGTGTATGTGCATGTATGAAAGTAGGGAAAAGAAGAATATAAGTGCTGTGGAGGACACAATTAGCATGCTTCGCATAAGAGAAAATACTGCTGTAGCCCTATGAGCACTGGGTGACAAAACAAGACATGCAGCTGGCAAGACTTTTCACTACTCTGGTGTTTTTTTTTATTACATATATTACTGGGGAATACTCAGACTGGAAAAAAACGGTCTTTCTGCGGCAAAGAGTGACAAACTATATAATTTCACACTACTAAACAATAAAACAGAGCCTTTAGTTCAGTAATTATGCTCTCTGTTGTGGTGGTCTGTGTTGCATCAGGCCAGATTATAGCATTTGAAATGAATTCCCGTCTTTAATCTTCCTGAAAGCCTTTATGCCGAGGCAATGTAGCGCATGTCTCTGGCTGTGTTGCTGTACGATTGGCTGTCACTTGGTTTTCTCTCTATATTCTGCCTTTTATACTGCCAAACTGAGCAACTGCACTATATGAACAAAAGTACTGGGACACACCTGTTTTTCATTTTCAGTGAAAGGCTCAATATTAATGCTTCATTTTGGACAACGTTGTGCTTTCAACTTCCAATAAAGACATGTCTGCTTGACGTGTGGAAGAACTTGACTGGCCCACACAGAGCCCTGAGCTCAACCCCATCCAGCACCTTTTGGATGAACCGGAACAGAGCTTGTGAGCCAGACCTTCTCGTCCAACATCAGTGCATGACCTCATAAATGCTCTACAGAATGAATGGACACAAATTCCAAAACTTCAAAATCTTGTGGAAAGTCTTCTAAAAAAAAAGTGGGAGCTGTTAGAGCTGCAAAGGGGGACGAGCTCTATATTAAAATATTTGGATTTAAATGCAATATCATTAAAGTCCCTGTTGGTGTAATAGTCAGGTGTCCCAATACTTTTGTCCATATAGTGGCCCCCTCAGGAACATCATGTAGCCTTGCTTTAATTACAGCAACTGTCCTGGCAGATAAGGATTACACCTGTCTCTTGAGATTCCTGTTCATTTAAACGCACTCTTATATGAACTGGATGCACATTTCAGGATTTCACTTACTGTTCCACATTAAGGACTGGGATTGAGGTCTGGAAATGTTGCGGGTTAGTCAAAGTATGACATATATCACAAAGTTAGTAGATGAACGGGCTAAAATGGACGGACTCAGACTGGTGTAATCCTTACCTGACCGGACTGATGCTGTATAGAATAGATGACACATAATTAAGGAAGAGAAGAGATGGTTCATGTGACTATTTTGTTCAGGGAGCCTGTGATATATATAACCACCTATTCGTTCTGAAAGAACTGTTAAAGCAGTAAATGTTTTTCTACTCTCCACACGTAAAAAGAGAGAGAGACTGTTGTCTTGTATATATTTAAACCACCACAATAACATGACAATGCAGAGTTGGTATAGCAGTCCATTTGCAATACGTGGATGAACACTGGCGTATGCATTTTACTTACACTGCCAGTCAAAAGTTTGGGCACACCTTCTCAGTCAACGATTTCCTTTGTTTTGTTATTGGCTACATTGTCAAATAATTCTGAAAACATCACCTACTGCTCTGATGACAGCTTTGCACACATATTTTCAATCAGATTCATGAGGTTTCAACCTGGAATGGTATTAAATGAACAGGTGTTCTTTGTCAAAAGTTCATTAGTGGAATTTCTTGCCTTCTTAATGTGTCTGGTCATCATGTGATCATCAGCTGTGAGGGTCGGGTTGGTACACAGTTTAATTCCGCTATGGTTCTACTCCACGTTATGGCAAGAACCACTTTTTTTTTCGTTTACTGCACAATTCCATGTGTTCCTTCATCATTATTAATCTACAATGAATAAAATAATAAAAACAAAGAAAAAACATTGAATAAAAAGGTGTGTCCAAACTTTTGACTGGCAGTGTATGGTGATTTAAAGAAGAGTGTAAAGGCTGCACACACTTGGGCAGCAGTGTTTTACTGTTGCTCCGTGCCTTTCTCAATTGTTGTTTTTGGAACTGGGGGCAGATAAGCAAGAATATTAATGTAAATGGTGGGAGAAACACAGGACAGATAAATGAAGGCAATACCATAAATGAAGGTAGTTTAACTTTTATTCAGAAATTGAATATCAAGTGTCTGTCATTGTTTCACATTTCTAACTAAATGCCAGCAAAGCTCAGGGACAGCGGTTCAATTACCTTGAGAAATTCTCTTGCTAGTGTGTACACAGCTGGTAAAATTTTAATAGAAGACCCGACACATTAGCTACAGAACGGTCTTAACCTGATATTTAACTACCAGTTGTAAATGAAAGATTCAGATGAAGACCATTTTTGCTCCCACTTTTAACGGTGCTGTGATTCTGACTGTGGGTCGATGCTAAATGGTACATTAGACAAAAACATTCAGGTTTAACAGACGATCTTTTATTCACTGTTTACATTAATTCAAATTCTTTCGGAGTTCACGGACAGACTGAAATGTAAATGTTTTGCTTTATTACCTTTCAGGCTCAAAGAGTCTAAGGGGGCGTTTGCTTCTGCACATGAACGGCAGCTATATTTGTCCGTATTGGCCTTCCATAATGTATGTGTATGTAATGGGTATAGAAATGATGCACTTAATTTAATATAACTTAATAATATAATTTTGTTCGTTTTATTATAGTCTGTATGTTAATATTAAAATCCTTACAGTATAGTACTCGGATTTTAAAACTCAAAATATATAATGTTGATTTGTTTACGACATCAAAGCAAAGCTCTTCCACGTTAATTCCATCACTCTGTAGTGTCTGCTTTCATCAGTATTTCAGTACATTTGCCTAAAGTGTCAAACTACACATTTAAATGTAAAAATCATGTCTTTAATTTGATCATGTTTAAAAGGAAAGCAAGGCGGTTTGATATTATTTATCCAAACTGTTATGTTGGGGTGAGCTGTGGAAAGAACATCAGGAGCAGTTTCGTTATTCATCGTGTAAATTATGGTGCTTGTTATGTTGACAGCTGTCGCTAAGGACACATATTAATCAGGGGATTATTGTACAAAGCAGGATTTTTCATTTAGCTCACTGTCTCTTAGCTCTCCTCCTGTTAGATAGTCCTGGCTTGGGGTTGAAGTTGAGAAATCCGGCTTTGTAAGATGCTTTCTAAATGCAAGCTAACTGTCTAGAGCAGAAGTTCTCTTGGTCTGTACTTGTTTACCTGTTTTGATTTTTGCTCGTTGTGGTCTACAATTGCTAAATAATAGCATTAGTTATAAAAGCTACAATAGAAATAACACAGGTCAACAAATCGAAACACACTTTTCGAATTTTTCATGCTGATTTCAGATCTGCGTTCAGTTTTTTTTCAGTCACATCAACTTTTTGAATTCTGAGTAATATTAGATTTGCAATAGACTTGCATGCGTTTTTTATTAAACCGCAGGCACCAAGTTTCAACATTTTCAGAGTGAAGTCAGACAGGCCACACTGTGGCATAGATATAATGATCAGTGTCAGTCAGCTACCACTGTTTCTTCAAAAAGACTCAGCATATGATTATTATATGATCATTATACAAACTATCACTCAATATATAACTAGCTTCATCACAAACACTGTATGTGCGGGAAAAACTAAACACAGATTTGAAATCAGCATAAAAAACACAACAAAAACCACATAAATCTCTGATGATTTCGACCTATTGACCTGTGTAATAGTTACATCTAATAATATCTAATAATACATACCAACCACCAAAACGTAACTCAGTCCAGGTTTTGCGTGTCAGCCCAGTAGAACATCGGGTTTGTTTATCCCTTGACGTGCAACACACTAAAGCGATTTATGTCCCAACCCACACATACTCTGGAAATGTTTGCATTGCTTTGGCTGTATTTATCCACCAGATTGATTTTGCTGATGCATTTGACCTCTTTTTGTGGATTTGTATGAACCCAGTGAGATACTGCTAAGTGTATTAATACCATGTGAATGGACATGATTAAAACTGGTAGTAAAGCAGATCATTAGTTAATGAAGTGGAGGCAATAAAGACAGCCTTAAGTTTATGATGCAGCAATACTGGATGTGTGACATTGATACTGGCTGTTTGAAACATAAATTTTTTTTTTAATAATCCATTGCGATGTCATAATGGCAATAACCAGCGGATATTTTTCAATCACATTATAAGATTGTGGTGTAAAAAGGGAACAGTGAACAATCTATCTTGGTCTATTTAATGTTTTTAGGGGCAGCAGAAGCCCTAGTGGTTAGGGAGTTGCCCTTGCAATCAGAAAGTTGTGGGTTCAAATCCCAGGACTGCTAGTGGCGCCACTGAGGTACTCTTGAGGAAGGTACTGTCCCCACACACTGCTCACCAGGCGCTGTGTTCCTGCTTCACTTGGTGAATGGGTTAAATACAGAGAAAGAATTTCACACTGTTCACACTGTATGCTGTGTTCTCGTATTACAAAATGGGCAATTTACTATACACTTATTTGGTTTATACACAAATCCTCTAAATAAGCAGTTTTAAAAGGCTTTGTCATCTTTGTTAATGATGTGAGTGTAATAGCTGATGTGGTGACTTCATCAAACTGACTGAGTGCAGCGTGGCCTGGGGCAGGTTAAGGTTTAAATTACATTTCTACAGTTTCCTTCTTGCCTTAGATCAGCCAAGACATGCTTTGGAGTCCAAGGTTTGCTTCCTTAAGTGACTTAAGAGGCTAATGTAGCTAACAAGTAGTGGCAGCTTATACTCCACCCTCTTGCTTATTTGGCGGTATGACATACTGTTACGTATAAAAATGTACAAAAATATTCAACATTACTGAAATGCAGTAGTAGAAGCCTTCCTATTTTGCGCATTTGTTGATATACAGTTTTAGAAACAAGCATATTTGAGATTATTTATCAACCGGCTGCGATTTTAAGGGATCGTTAAGGGATGAGAAGTTGTTTAGCTGTATTCACCTAACAAAGCCAACTTTGGACACTTAAACACATCCGGATTGCAGTTGGGGTAAAAGGAAAATAAATTTGTAGATTCGATTTTTTGTTTGTCATTTTAACCACAGCAGTACCGTGAGGACGGGTGTATCTGAGGGTGAATAGCATGTCGTGGAACTCGCCAGTGGGCCAAGGTGACCTGGCGAGTGCAGGGAGCAGCACTGCGTCACTGCCTCCTTGTCCATTAGAGGTGCCGGCAGGACGGTGCCTGGCCCCCAGAAAAAGGGAGGCAACTATGGTGGAGGCAGCATGCTGCGCTTGATGAGAAGTGACATGTTTGAGACGTGTTTGCAAAAATAAAGGGTTTGCTTTTAGTCTTGTGGGCAATATGGGAGTCTGGCGCGCTGTCCCGGAGGTGCCGCGCTCTAATGCACACACACACACACACACACACACACACACACTCTCTCAAACAAACACAGGCCAATCGGCGAGGACACACTTAACCCAAGCCCTGTTCGTATAAACACGGGCACTCTATCGGCACGTGCTCACCCCCTCCCCTGTCCCGCAGCCAGCAGTTAGCTATGCCTCGCCGCACAGCTAGACGAGAACTGAGCCGAGAGCCTCCCTCACATTAGATCTGAGCAACGTTTCTGTCTCTGTGGTCCCTATTTAGGCCTGGCTAGCTTTCTTTCTTCACAGTTCATTGCAGTTCAGCCCAATCCAAAGCACTCTGCATCATCAGTCTGTGTGTGTACTCCGTTGTGCCTTTTTTTCTGCAGCTTAAATTGTGTAAGTGCCCCACATTTCTGATGTACGACTCTTTATTTTTCCTCTCTCCTCGCAGCCTGTCGTTCCGGGTTCTATAAGGCCTCCGCCATGGACGCCTACTGCGTGAAGTGCCCCCCACACAGTTACTCTCATCAGGACAAGGCCTCTGAGTGTGTGTGTGAGAGGGGCTTCTACAGAGCGGAGACTGACCCTCGTTCCATGGCCTGCACAAGTAAGTCAATTGACTTCAGTCTTTGTTTTTGGCTTGTTAGCGTTTGTGTAGATTAAAGGAATTGTTCACTGAACAATCAAATGTAGACAAGAAGATACAGATTCAGGCTGCCACTAAAGTTTTTGTTTATTTGTATAGATAACAGTATGTCATAGTATCAGAAACCACATTAGTCAGTCTGTTTAAGACGACTGCAAAGGCAAACATAGCTATTATTGGAGGCTAATAACCACAAATCAGCATGCTTTCAGGAGCTTTAAGCTCAAAGATGGTCAGCAATATGGCCGTTACTGGAGTCCTTCCTCAGGGTTTCAGGCGTGTGTGTGATGACTATATGATGCAGTGTTAGCCTTGTAGCTCCAGTGCAAAACTTAAGTGAAATTTAGACTACCGCATTAATCTCAGCTATTTAGTGTATATTGTATATTGTGTGTACGTGCATCAGGACCTCCATCAGCACCTGGCAACCCAATCTCCACGGTGAACGAGACGGCAGTGACTTTGGAGTGGAGTCCACCACGGGACAGCGGTGGGAGAGGTGATGTCACCTACAGCGTCCACTGCAGAAAATGCTCAGGCGAGGCGGCGCTGGGCGCCAGCGGGACAGGGGAGAGGTGTGTACCCTGTGGGAGCGGACCACACTTCAACCCACGACAGTTTGGCCTAGCCCACCCCAGAGTGTTGGTCACAGAGCTGCAGCCACGGACCAACTACACCTTCAGCATCGAGGCCCTTAATGGAGTCTCCGACTTAAGCCCGAGCCCCCGCCACCTTATGTCTGTCAACGTCACCACCAGCCAGACAGGTGGGTCTCACACACACACACACACACACACACACACTTTTTTTGTAGTGTTGAAATGGCGTTCTGATTTATTTCTGAGTACACCTTTTACTGAAATACGAAGGTCCAAATTAGAACTGACATATTTATTAAATATATCTTTCACTTTGCATGTGGATATTACAGTGTACACCATGTAGTTTTGGCAGCATCACCATGTTGATAAATTGAAGTTCCTTTCAAAACAGAGGTCTGTTAACACTTATAAGAATAAAAAATAAGAATATGGCAGTATATATCAGATGTGCTGTCTAATACTAGAAGAGACTGGGTTCCAGCAAAACAGTAGTGCCACTTTTATAAAATGTGATCAAGGACTGTGAGACCAATACTGTTTTTCAGCATTTAGCATTCTGCACTTCCCCTATATCCATCGCAACAGGACAATTTATGGTCAATAGGATATCAATTTATTGACAAATTTAATATTTCCTGACAACAGGAACCCAAGACACCTATATGACTTGAATGCATCGGTGTGGAATCAGCCCTCTGTCTTAAGGGAAGTCAGTTGTTCTAGTAAATTGCAACCTCAAAGCGCATGCTGGGCATGTCGGAGACTTAAAGGTCATATCCTTTTCTAAATGGTTTCAATGAGCAAATCCAATAAATTCGGTATATACCTGAATGGACAACTTCAAAATAACCTTATATTTGAGAGACATGGCAAGATAGCAAAGTGTGCGTTTGCTACAGGGGCCTATTTGAGTGTTTATATAGACAGGACTGCTGACAGTCTCCAATGTAGGAATCTCAAGGGAAGTACTGAGAGTCATCAGACCCGTCAGATACCCCTCTGTTCAATTCCTGTCACCAAAGATCTTTGCAGTAGATAGAATGGGCCTGATAGCGTGATTTGAGTTCTGGCAATACCCAAGAGTGTATCATACTATACTGTCATATTGGCCGTTCTTACTGTGAAACGGAGAGAAAAATAATAGTTACAGGGCTCGTAATGTGTAAGTAGCCGTAAATACATCTCCTTCCACATGTGTTAGCATGAGAGCATGGAACTATGCCTTTGGTAAACCATAAACGTCGCCATCAAAGACTTTACAAGGACATATTTATTTAATAGAGAAAAATATTTTTTTAGCTCTGTCATGATCATTTGTCCACAGAAATGTAAAGTGGGTGTGTGTTTCCAGCACATTAGAGGCCTCGTGGTTATGTGCAGTGAGCAGATGTGAGTCTGCCTCCTCCCTGTCTCTGATTGCAGTCTTTCGCTTCAGCTGCCGGCAAGGTTTCAGTCAGCGCTGATCCTCTGTTCTGCCCCCTCTTCAGCTCACACTGTGCTTGAAGGGGTTTCTCTCAGCCCTTTCATGAACTCCTGCCCCACACCCAGTGGGCTTTAATGGCTGCTGGGCTGCAGAGGAGGGATGAGGGCCGCTCTCGTCTGCTTAGACGTTTGCTTAATCCAGAGCAGTGTCTAAATCTTATAATGTAACTCTCTGACCTCACAAAAAATATGCATAGGAAAAAATCTATGCAAAGTCTTATCATGTAATTTTCCAACCTGAATAAACAATATGCATAGGAAAAAAATAAGGCGTTATTAAATACAAATTTCACTACAATTTGATGATTTAAAGGAGTTTAAAAAATATTACTGTCACTTTAACCGATTGAAATGTGACCTTTAAACCTACGTTTAAACCTATGGGGTGCATGGTTGGACCCACCCTCAATGAAAAAGCAAACAGGCCTGAAGATAGAACTAAGCAAGGGGGAGGAGATTGGGTGGTAGCTGGTTGTGAACATAACTTTACGATGAGAAACAGAAGGTGGAGATAAGAAAACGAAAGCGGGAAGACGAATTTCAGTTACTTTATAGTGTGCATCCATTAGTGCGACGGTATGTTTCTATGTGCACTGTTTTGTGGAGGTGACTGATATACTTGATGTGTGGAGGCTTGTTCTACATCCGATATAGTATATTACTATATTGCAGACACTGAATACAAATTGTCATGCATTTTTACATGACAAAAATGCATCTGGAGACCTATTATAGGAAACGTAACAACCCTAGATGCGTTGCAAGTGGCCTTTATGGAATAAATAAAATTCCAGGTCTGCTGGAAATGTTTTTTTGATGTGTCAAAATTAAACTGCAGTATAAGTCTGCAGTATAAGTGACAGCCCTGGCCCAACTGTGCTCTGGACAATGCATGTGTGTGAGAGAGAGATTGAGGTATGATGGGAGGCCGGGGATAGAGCACTGGACCAGGACACTCACATCAACAGCCTCTCGCTCAAATGAGAGCCGACACTGCCGTTACCGTGGAAACGCCACCAGAGGCGTGGATGGAAGAAGGAAGGAGTGCACAGCCTCTTGTGTGTACCATTGAAATATTCAGGAGATGGCTCCGAAAGCAGCCAGGCGTGTGTTTGTTTTCAGTATGAGTATCTTTAATCACCAAGGAGATGATTGAAATAAGGTCTATTGCTTATAGCACAAAACACAATGAAAACAAAACTCATAAATGCACACATGTTTTTTATATTCATACCGATCAGCCGTAACGCTCTCAACCAAAATAGCTCTCAACCATGGCCTCTACTAGACCTTCTGTGGTATGTGGCACCAACATGTTAGCAGCAGATCCTTTATGTCCTGTACGTTCTGAAGTGGGGTCTCCATGGATTGGACTTTTTCATCCAGCAGATCCTACAGATCTACCTTCCCTGTACCTTTGCACTTGCACCCCCTAAAGTCGTGTAGGGGGTGCAATTTACTTTCTAGGCAATAACCCAACAACTGTTTTGCCAGAGACAATGAAATCTGGATGTTGAGTTCGCCTCTAGAGAGTGCATGGCTCTAGCTCATTACGACTCATTTGGGGAATAGAGCTACCTAGAGACTGTCAAGGCAGAAAGCTAGCGCTTTCACCAGGTTGGAACTTAGCAAAATTTGACATGCTGCATTACTATCACATTCTGTGAATGCGCTGCAACCGACACACTTCAATATCTCAAGAACAGCTTAAGCTAAAATTGTGAAATTTGGTTGCATTTGCTTGTACAATGCCATTTGCCTCACTAGTGTTGCTTTCGTCAACGAAAATTAGGACTAAATATCATCATCAACAAACATTTATCACGTGACTAAAACGAGACGAGATGTAACGTAAATGCTGGTCATGTGACGATAACGAAACGAAATATATCCTGTAATATTGTTGACGAACATGAACGGGACTAAATGTGGTTTACAAAATAAAAACTACGCTAAAATGTCTCTTCGTGTTCGTTGACTAAAACAAGACGAGACGTTATTTCCTGCACGAGCGCACACACACACACACACACACACACACACACACACACAGTGCATTTTGATAAGCAGCCATTCCCTTATCGTTCTGATTTGGTGTAGAATATATTTGTTCAGGAATTAAAAAAAAAATATTCAGGGCAGCACACTGAAGGTGAAGACTTTTACAAATTTGGGTTTTATGGCAATAGACAAACATTTTCATTTTATTCGCACTTTTTAGTGGTGTTATTTTATTTATTTATTTATTTTAAATGTATGTGTATGTACTTCTATGTTCTAACATTTGTTGGTTGGCAAAATAAATGTCATAAATTCATAAAGTGTCTCCGTGTCTGGAATGGATGGACAGTATTCTTGAGTCT
>JBBJLR010000001.1:6976580-6995787 GCA_037577145.1 Brachypetersius gabonensis | reverse complement strand
ATGTTGTAATGTATGGTGGTGCAAGTCTGTTTTTGGCCTTAAAAGCAAGAGTCAAGGTTTTGAATTTGACACGAGCAAATGCTTTGCTGTTGTTCGCCTGGTTAAATGGTTGTTCTCTGCTTTAAATGATTGTTCTTTAGAAAACTTTTTGCTAAGGAGTATAGGTGAGTTCAGGCGCATGTTGAGGGGAGGCACTGCATTCAGTAATCAGGGAAGAAGCTGTTGTCTGGTGGTGGTGCAGTGAATGATCTGGTGCTCTTTGCAGGGTAGCAGGAGGTAGAAGAGCCCGTGAGTGGGGTGGGAGGTGTTCATGATGAGTGGGGTGGAACCTGATGGTCTTAAAAACTGAAGAAATTAATTTTGTCCCAAGTACAGTCTATAAGTCCCAAGTCTATAAGTACTTCAGTCTATAAGTCTGTTCAGTGTCATGTGGAGACTTTGAGAAACAGAATGTTCTCACAGTCTTCACCTGATGCTCAGGTATAGCAGGACAGTCCCTTATTGGCTAGTGATCGCTCTGCCAGATGGTGCATGATCATTGTCCTGTTTTGCTTTGCTGTTTCCTGCTTTCTTTGGGAAAGCAATTAGAAAATGGCAGACGCTCACCAACGACTGGGGACCCGTTCAGTTATCTCCGCTGAATGTTCCGACAGGCTTGCCAAACGTGGCCACACGTCGTGCAGGTGCTTCCTAATCGGTGTGAAGACATGCATCATTTGCAAGTCTAAGTTGCACTGTTTTTATAACTGAAAACAGAGGAGGTCCAGAGGAGGTAATGAGATGTATTTGCTTGCTTCTTCCAGCCAGTGGGTTGCCTACATTAATATTGGATCCCATTATCACAGTTTAATGGCAGCGTTTGAATCCCTGTGGTTCAGAGTAATTTTGCAATTTTAATTTAATTGTTTGTCTTTTTAATTCATTTAACGTTAATTTGTATCGCATAGCTCTGTAGGAGTGCTGATGTGTGTTTTCATGTGTTTATGAAACCATTTACTCTCCTCCCGTCTCAGATGGATAATTATCTCTGGGTAATGAATTACATGAGCAGCGAGGAGTTTGGACACACACCTCTTTTTAATAAGCTTAAAATCATCTCAAGGCAAATAGAATAAGTGAAGCTGAAGATATATTTTTTTTAAGTGTCAACCCAGCAACAAGATCTCAGCATATGTGAAACTTAAAAGTCTGCTGGAAGAGTGTCCCAGGTGGCTCTTAAAGCGGCTTCAGAGAATGTCAAGAGTGTGTAAAACTGCATCAAGGCAAGAGGCTACTTTGAAGACCTCAAAAAATAAGTTTGTTTTGATTTGTGGAAAATTTTTGGTCACTGCATATACTGAAGAAATAGTGGTTTAATTTAACTTGATTCAAATGTGTGTTTTTTATTGGTGTATCAATACATCGGTGTATCCAAATCTTTACGAGTAGCGTACAGTTTGGAAGATTAACAACGTTTTACTACGTTAATGCAGCGGTCAATTAAATGAAAGCATTCGCTGTATATGTTCACATGTTGAGTGAATCTGTTTAAGTCTGTAGGATTGCTTTCAAATATACAAGCAAGTCTTTCAGCTTCTTCAAAGAATAAACTATGAACACGAAGGTTCTTCAGTGGTTCTTGATTGAAAGCGATGGTTCTATATAGAGCTATGAAACTATGAAAGAACAGCATGGTTCCTTGACATGGTTCACTTCTGTGATGAAAAGCCTCCTTTGAAGGATTGTTTTAATAACTATTAGAAAATGATTCGTAACACGACATGTCATTGAACCCTTTTTTGCTAAGAATAAAGTAGAATTGAGTAGAATTATGCTCTTTATTATGCCCAGGAAAATTTGGACTGTAGGCAGTACAAGCCTCGGGACATACCAGGTACTGGTGACAAAATAATAGCCTGCATAGCTTTAGAACCGATAAATTTCCATCCTGGGATGAAAACCTGCTAAGATATGTTTGGTGCCCCAGGAAAGTGTTATGTGTTGGCATCCATGAAGAGACGTTGGACCCGAGTCGATAAACAATGACCTGCGTCTGGGTCTGGGAGCCTGGTTCAGTGTATTTCGCTAATATTGCCTGTGTGGCAGAAAGCAGCCCGTGTAGTGTCTTTCTGAATGGAAGACTGTGGAATGAAAATAGCAGTAAATGGCATCAGCGTGTTCATTCTGTGAGTGAGCGGAGGGCGCGAATGTGCTTTGTGATTGTGGAACCTGCATTACAGCTGTGGATCCTGCATGTAGGCTCTTCGGCTCTTGATGGAGTGCAGGTATTACTTGTAATTTCCTCAGGGGTTAGCCAGTGTACCGCACTAACTCACTCACACCGCACCATCACTTCATACATGTGTGCGGTAATAGAGGAATATTTCAACAGTGGCTCGCAGCCGCTCACAAACATGCAATCACACACCGAAAGACAGAGTGGACTTGTGCTCCCAGAGGACATAAGCATAATGAAAGGCAGAAGTTGGATGAATATTATGGCTACTCCAGCCTGTATTTTTTCCAAACACATCCATCTGGCCATTTTGCCTCTTCGCCGGAGCTTAATTCACCTTCCATTTAATCTTGTGGGGTTCCATGCCGCTCTCTCTCACTCGACAGCCTTGGTTCGATGGGGCTACACAATAAAATGATGTGAAATTGGTATTCGTTAGCCATTGCGATTAGATTCAAGAATATCGTCAGTTCTGCAGAGCGTAGCATACCAACCATGGCGGGCCCTTCACCGCCATGAAAGAACGGCTAAATGAAGCGCGTTTCAGTTCACAAATGGTAACCATGAAGCTCAGATATCACACCAGACACAAGCAGCAAGCTTTCTGCTTGGAGTATAGCACGAAACCCAATGCTACTGTGAGCTTGACACATACACAAAATACTCCAGCAAAAAAAAAAAAATACTCCAGACCCTCTATACAGATGCACAAATCAGACTTAACCCTTATTAAATCTTTTTTTTTTTTCATTTGCATTATTCAAGTACAGTTACAGAATACAGGGGGTCCTCAACACACATCAGTTTCTTTGACAGTGACCCGACTTTACTGTAAGGCGAAACAACCTAGCCTTAGCGGTCCTGTAAATTCATAGCAACACAACTAAGCCACAGAAAAAGGAAAAGGAAAGCTCCCTCACTCACTTCCGCACAACCAAACTAGTTGGCCCGCAAAGTCTCTTGACTTAATAAGGGTTAAATCTGGCTAGTGTTTCCACGTCTTTAAGCTCAGAAAGGTCCAAGGGCACGTGTAAGTCTTCCTGATGGAAAACTGCAGCAGAAGCATCAGAGTGTCATGCAGTAATTTTAAGTAGTTTAGGCCACGGCCTGCGCGCCCTCCATTTTTCTTTAGCATTTCAATTAGCGTAATGAATGCTGCCCGAGCGCTGGCCTCAGTGTTTCTGAACACCTCTCTGAGGAGCTCAGGATTTATGGGCGTGTGGATACACTCCAAAGACATCATCATTTCCTCCTTTCTTTATGAGTCCAGTGCCCAGAAATCTATTCCTCATTTCTCAGACAGGATGAAAGGGTTAAAGACTGGCCTCCAGGGGGCTAGGCTTTCCTCCTCTAAGTGGCCGGGGTATCTTCTTACATATGATTAAATTAAATATAGATTTTTTCAGATTTGAAGTCATACTATGCTCATCTTGATTAAGTTTTCACAGGTTGATTGATGGAGACAGTCACTGTTTCTTCATATTGTAGATCATGACAGTTGTTTTATGGTTGCATCTGCATCTATGAGATCATTTTAATGCATAATGCATCCTTTTCTTGTCATTTCGGAAACACTGTTTTACTTAATAAGCCTCAGATAGCTTTAACCCCTCCTGACTGTGAATCGTTTTAGCTGTAAATAAATCATCATGGCCACTCCAGTTTTATTAAGAGCTGTGAGATGTTCTCTTGTGATGCCATGAAAGTCAATGCTGACTCATTGTGTTTGACAGTAATTGATTATATCTGCTTGGATTTGACTTTTTACAGGTGTGTGTTGTATTTTTGTTGGATATTACAATTAAATTAAACTTAAACTTGTTTCTAACTATCTGTTAGCAGGCTGTGTAACAAACTGTAAGATAATTTGCCCTATCTGCATGCATTTGCATTTGACCTAGATTGAAATTACACCCCAGTGACCGGCGTCATACATCGTACATATACTCTGCCCTTCAGAAACCAGGAGAAGGCCACAGGCAAAGAGGACCTAGTTTGTCTGGAGAGCCACACAGGGAACCATGTTGAGAGCATGGCATGCCCTTGTATGCACACATTGCCTGTGGATCAGATCCTGTGGGCCTCCTCAGAGCCACACAGCCTCATTAGCTCAATGAAAACATGTACATCATGGTACAAGTTGGCATGAGAGACCAGTGATAGCACTTCCAAACTTTTTTGACTTTGTCTACAATGTGGGTTAGTGGATGGTTACTGTGGGTTACTGTGGTAAACGTACTAAAGGTAGAGAAGTCCTGCCATTCATTCGCAAAAGCACAGTGAATTGAATCAAAACTTGGGCCAGAATTGGAGGTACAAACCAGGCCATGTACACAGACATTGTAACAAAAATTTTCTTATCTAATCTATATATTGCAAATTGTGTTGCAGGCACAAGGACAAGGAGGAAGCTGTAAAAACCAAAATAGCTGTGCATGATTCCAAATTGTAAAAAATTGTATCACATTAAGAATGATCTCTCTCACGTGCGCACGTTCTCCCTGTCTGTCTCTCTCTCTGTCTCTCTCTCTCTCTTTCTCTCTGTCTGTCTGTTTCCGGAGCTCGCGTTCTTTCTGTCTGTCTTTCTCTCTCTTTCTCTCTCTCTTTCTCTCTCGTGTGCGCGCGTTCTCTCTGTCTGTCTCTCTCTCTCTCTCTCTCTCTTTCTCTCTCTCGCTCTCTCTGTCTGTCTGTTTCCGGAGCTCGCGTTCTCACTTTCTGTCTCTCTCTCTCTCTTTCTCTCTCTCTCGCTCTCTCTTACTCTCTCTCGCTCTCTCTCTGTCTCTCTCTCGTCTGTGACTTTTCCGTATTTAAACCTCGTTTTTACCTTTACATTTTCTTTAAGGGTAATATATTAAACTGAGTTTTAATTAAAGTCTTCTGGTAGCACATTTGAGGGCATATTTAGAGTTTACACTATTAAAATAGGCATTTTAAGGCATTTCTTTGACCAAAACACAACAACGCGGTTGTTCATTATACGTGGGTGCTCGTGTAACGTAACCCCCGCGAATAACGAGGGTTTACTGTATAATAAAGTTAATATTCTTAGCAAAGTTATAGTAACATTAATACAGTATCCAGTATCTCCGGGTCCTCCGATGGACAGCCTAGGCTGTAAAATATTGTTATTTTGGTGAAATACATAGTAAAAAGAAAAGGAATCTAGAAGTATAGGTAAAAAAAATGACTTTCCATTAGTGAACCTTCTTGGCAAAACCAGCATTTGTCTGAATAAAAACTGAAGCTATTGATCTCTTTTTGATGCACTCTTAGTCTAAAACAAACAACTGCAAAGCAGTCCATATGCTGTCACAGATATGGCTAAATGAGATGAACTGTAGTGTAATCTAGCTGAATTTACATTAAAATTCATGTTATAAAATTAGTAAAGTCACACCGCCTAATTCAGGGTTGTTTATGTTTGGGCCTTAGCAAGGCAACCCAGTGCGAGGGTGAGGGGCATGGTGGACGAGACCGGACGTCACAACAAATCCGCAAATGACTGAACTGTATACAGCAGAGTTCCCCAACCATGGGGCCATGGAGTCCGAGACATTTGGTACCGGGCCGCACAGAAACACAGAATATTTTTTTTTTGGATAATCAAATATATATAAAAAAAGAATCTTTTATTTTGATAAAAACGCTCATCTTGGTCATGTGAGATGGTACATCAAAAACGCACTTTGTTTTGTCTCTCTCGTACTTTTCCTTCTCTCAGCCTCTCTTTCAGGCACATCACACACTCACAATCCACTCCGCTACTCCGGCACAAATGTCACCTGCAGATAGACAAGCTGAGGCTAAGACAAAAGAAAAGCTGAACAAGGGAAAGAAAATGGGTCAAAGACAAAAGCCATTCAGCAGCTGGCATGATGTCTTTATTTCTAGACAAAGGAGATTTATAAACTAGATAGAGAATGCAGAACGCGTTATTTGCGAACTCTTGGGCGTTGTTATGTTTCCTCAGTAATATGTGGATGACAGCATATTTTGCAGTTAATATTCAAATCAGCAGCCCTCCACCGCCCCTCCCACTAGAGTGCGCTGGAAGTATAAAGCATGTGCCGTTTACACCCCGGAGCGGGACCTCACAGACCCCCAGCTGTGACGGGGGGAAGTGTTTCATCAGCGTTTCAGTGTTTGAAAAGCAGGGGTGCAGCAGGTGCAGGGGGAGGGTGTGTGTGGCACCTCAGGGGTGTGTGAGGGCAGAGGGGGGTTTGGTAGGAGGGTCGATTCACTCTCCCTGATTACCACATGCTTCAATCAAACATAGCAACCCACCCACCCCCACCTCATTTACCCATCTTGACTGTACCCTCAAATCCAGCAGCCTCATACGAACACATTTGCTGTACAGAGCTTTGCACAAGAGACAGCTTGAGTGTCAGTCAAAAGTTCAGCAACACCTTTAATTCTTTTTGTGTTGGAATTTTACATTTTAACTTATAGAGCATAAACAGCAACTCATTAATACACTGAATCCGTTTTGCTTCTTTCTTTCCAAGCTATTGATTCGATCTTTAGGATCTGCCTTAAAGGTGAATTAAGCCCATTCTTTTTAAGCACTTTTATACAGAGGGACTCTAAATGCTGTTACTGGGCCTGTTTTAAAATCTCATTAAATCACAAACTGAAGAGCTCGACAGACTACTCTAGTAATATGCGGAGAATGTACTGAAGGATTCACTGTAAACAGAAGCACACAGAGCTGTAACAAGCGTTGCATGACCTGTTTAAGTATACCTATGTAAAATTAAAGTCTAGACCACCACTAGTTCCAACTCATACCACTTTTATTTTTTGACAGTCCCTACAGAACAGTCAATTAATGGCCAAAAGAATTGTCAACCTTTCGAATGTTAAAATGGGCCTTTTTTTGTGTTGCAGAAACAGTATCTGTATATGCTGTATATATTGTATATGCAGTTCATGTTTAGTCCCCTGCATCTTTTTGAACTGCCACTAATGCAACATAATTGCACAGCTCTGCACACTTGGAGGGGAATGCTAAACACCAATTCTATTACATCACATACCCATGCAGTCTTGCTCTAAGTTGAGCGATGGGAGATACAGGGAAAACCACTCGACCCAGCCAAAGTGAGAGAAGCCAGTTGTGCTCGCCTGCTCTGCCTGCAATGGATGTCTGTACCATCACAAGGCATCAAACTCACAATCTCCCTTGGATAGAGTCAATGCTTAGACAGTTGCACCACTCAGGAGTCCTGTAAAAGAACCTTTTGAAGTATTTGACTTCAGAAACCACTACAGTGGATTTAATAACAACGGTAGCAGCTCAGCCAGAATTCTGGAGCTCACATCTTTGGCAGCAATTTCTCTGCTTCCTGTTGTGAACCTCATGTGATGCATTTGTTTAACACATATACGGTAATTTGATTAGTGTGTGGTTCAGTAGGTTAAAGACTCCTCATCTTATCAAACCAAGCATCTTAACAGCGATCTACTCTGAGAATTTGGCCCCTGTAAATCTCCCACCTTAGGAGTAATGGGTCTCGTTTGCCCATGTAAAACTCATTAGCATGTAAAATCAGAGCTTTCTGCTACCACATTTTCTGTGGCTGTGCAACGGAGGCACAAGCTTCTCTCATTGTTGGCTGCACTATGCTTTTCAGAGTGAATGCGCGTCCACATTCAGCTGAACTGAGACTGGTTAATGCTCATTAATGGTAGGAATTTCTGTTTATGTTCTCACATTCAAAAATGGTAGTCTGTCAGACAAAACATTTCCTCTCTGTTGCCTCACTTTGTGTACATATCTAATGAATGCACTGAGAACAGTAGTGGAGAAGAACAGATTACATGTCAGAAACAGTTTTCCACTTCTCGTGTGGTTAAAGGGCAGAAGCTGGCCTCCACATGACTGCGTGAAAGGGGTACACACCTCAAAGGTTGGTGTACTGATTAGTGCAGACATCTCAACAGGGGTATAACGTGTGGTGCAGGGCACAGTTTCTGAAGTGGCACCGTCACAAATATTTAGACGTGTAATATTGTTTTTCTCAAACCTGATTAGTCATTAATGTCACCACTATTGTGATAAAACCTCACATCTTCCAAATCATTTTCATAATAAGGTATTATGAGGCAGGCAATTTTGGTCAACTAGGGGAGACATATATATATATATATATATATGCGTGTGTGTGTGTGTGTGTGTGTGTGTGTGTGTGTGTGTGTCTATATGTGCAGTGAGCACAGATGCACCTCAAGAGGCGTGGCATTTGCTAAACAGGTGTGGTCTCTCTGGAGACTCAGACGCCACTTTTCCCTTCATTAAATGCAATGAAGAGGAACAAGCACACATGTACCCCCATACCCCCAGCAGACGGGACCCCTGTTCACACTGAAAGAGACAACCCACGACCCCCGGCTTTGCAGGGAGAAGCAACAGGCAGCTTAGAGGGCAGATGAATGGGAGATTTGCCCCGGCCCAGCAGTCTCCTCATTATGTAATAAGCCCCCAGGCTGGGTGAGAGTGCTCCAGCCTGAGGCTCTAACACTGAGCCTGGACTGCTGAGACACAGCTGAGACACTTACTGATCAGCTGTGTCAACAGAGCGCGCAGAGGAAGTCAATATCCAGACCAAATATAATTAAATCTTGCTCCGCAGACCACACGGCCACATCACTGAACCTCAGAGTAGCTGGCTATTTCTGGATGTGATTCAAGTGCTTGGATCCTGGGAAAGACTGTGCAAATTCATCCACAGTGCTAACCTGATGCATGTATGTCTGTAATCATCTAGACATTTGGAGTGTTTCAGTATTTTACATTTGTTTAAATGGTGGATATATCCACTGTTTTGAGGCGAACTATGATTTTTTCTTTTAAAAAGGATTAATTTTCTTTTGTTTGACAACAAAACACTTTTTCCAAAGTTTTTCCAAAAGCAAAGTGTGACTCTAAAATAGAAGATAACTTTGATTTGTTTTTCCCTTTTTGGTTGTTATGCTGTTTTCTGACATTTATATTGTTTGCGTACAGTTTTTTTCTATTAAAAAGCAGTACATTTTGTTATATCTGTGAGTGAAGACTATGATCTCCATCAGAATGCATTTATGTTCAGCGATGTTGCTTTCATTGTTTGAATGCAGTTTTACTCACAAAACGCGATTTCCATAAAGTGAGCACAGTTTCCAATTTTCATCAGTGTCCATTGAGAGCGATTCTGTGCATGTAGTTACTGTATATATCATTTCAAAGATACAGTCAATTGTTTTCTTCCATGATTTATTGATTCTTGTTGCTGTGAAGGGATGAGCAATTAAAAAAAAAATACGTAAACCCATTTGACACTTGAACTGAAATGACACTTAAACACATTTTCATATATATAGTATGTTTCAAAAATCTGCATTTGAGCCAGAAGGCTGCAATTATGGATTATGGACACAGCAACATACAGAACATGAGCAGCTGGGCTTCAGTCTTCAATGCAATGGCGGGTTCAGGGTCAAGCCAGAGATGTAAAAAAGCAACACATTATAATAGTTGTATTCAAACCTTGTTCTGAAATGTTATAAACTCAGACCCTTCCCTGGATGAGTGTGTCTAAGCGTTTGATCAGTGCCGTATGCTGAGGACGTGACAAAGCACTACTTTGCTTTGCTGTGAAAAGTGCTAACTGAAAACGAGCAGGTAAGCTCTGGCCGCTCGGAGATGCCGGAGACAGCAGTTTCTCGTCCAATCAGCTGTGCGGCGTTAATATTCAGAGATAAATTTCCACCGTGCACAGAGCAGTATTGAGCCGCACTCCTGTGGGAGTAGCTTTAGAGCCCTTCTTTCCTCCAGCTGGTCCCCACCAGAAGGCCGAGGCTCAGTGCTGTTCTGCAGAAGTTCAGCTGCTGTCCTCCAAATGGGCCCCTCTCCTCCTCGACCAGAACGTCCAGCCTCCCGATTTCATCATGTAATCATTATGCTCGGTCAGGCTCTCTAATCACATCTTCGCAGCGAGCTCCATCAAAGATATGACACGAAAAGAAAGAGAGAGACGCAGACGGTCTTAGGAAGGATTAAACGAATAATGAACACAATTATCACTTTTAAGCCCTGCACACTTCCTACCCGGCGTATTTACACATTCATTATCAGAGGTGTTATTTATTTCATGACCTTTTGAGGGGTGAGGGGGATTGGTGAATGAAAAGGTCTGAGGTGAGGAGATTTCAGCGCAGCCTTGATTGTAATAACTGGGACTGGAGAGACTAGGTTATGCAGTGAAGAAATGGAGGGCATGATATAATGACTGGGGTTATTGAACCTGCTCTTTATAGTACAGTGTACTGTTACAAACACAAAACTCAAAACATACAAAAGATGATTGTGTGTATATTTAAGACAGAGTTCAATCGCGTTTGGGGTGCAGTTAGCAGGAGCTTCACTGACCAGCTGGCTCAAGAAGTTTTATAATAGTTAATGGAATAGCAATGGCGTCTCCAGAGAAAGCTTTGAAAAACTAAGCACAAACATGCAGCAAAATACAATTGCTCCTACCCTGCCCTCCCTATACACACACACACACACTGCCCGTTTTCCTGGTTGTATACAGAAAACATGGTTACTGCACCAAATTGTTAGTGTCCTTGAGTTTCCACTTCTTATGTAATAAAGTCCATGGTGAGCTTTGCCAATCATGAAATCACATAATCAGAGAACGCATTGGTTCCAGGCATGTATTGTCTTTTATCCATTCTTGGCCCCAGTAGCATTGTGCATATAGAAAAACGGACATTTTTAGGTGGTTTTCTAACATGTGCATTGTGCAAACAAACTACTATTTGAAGGATTAATAATTACTTGATTATGATGACAAGAAGAGATGTTATAACTTATAAAAAACTTTTTTTTTTAACCAAAATTGTGTAAATAAGGAATTTAAAATTATGTTTTTTTCATGGGTTTTAATTGGCCAAAAGTGGCGACGAACTAAGTATCCCTTCATATTATCATTATGAGAGAAAATGATCAGCATTAGAAGTAATTGCCTGTTTTTCTGCATAGATGATCCATGTTCATTTTCTTGATTTAGGCATTGTGGGTACATCAAAGCGAAGCAGGACCCCGAAGAGGAGAAGATGCAGTTCCAGCATGGACGAGGTGAGGGCACGGCCATCTATACAATCTGCACACATCTATACATTCATAACAAGTGTAAATACAGCAAACCCCCACTTTAACGCAGAACAGCAGTCGTGGTTTTATTTCAATGCGGATTTATACATTTTCATGTATTTAAGCGCTAAAATATTAAGAAAAATATTTTTTTACATAAATATTAACGTAAATTCAGCTACATTTCCATCTAAAAATAACAATAATTTTTTGGTACTGTCCACAAAGAAAGCACGTCTTGGGATGGTGAAGTACCGCTGCACTCAGAGGCGGGAGGTTTGAAAGTAGCCAATCTGAGAACGCTATTTATTTCTCCTTGCTGCTGATTGTTGGCTGCCCTTTGATGCCGGTGCAGTCCAGAATTTCATTATAGTACAGGGATAATATTGGTATTTACATTCTAGCACTGCGGGAGTTCAGTGTAAACTGTACAGTATAGATATGGGCTTACCTTTATTAAGAGTATTACGTTTTTCAGAGCATATTTGGGGGCATGTTTAGGGTTTACACTATAAAAATAGGCTTTTTCAGGCTTTTTTTTTTTACCACATCACAACAACATTGTTTTTTCACAATACGGGGCGCTCTTGGAACGAAATCTCTGTGAAAAAAATATATATACTGGTAGTCCTTAGAACAGCTAAATTGTGGGTTATTTGTGGTTAGAACAGTCATGATTGCACACTTGGGCTTGCACTTTATACGGCACGTACAGCATGTTGTTTCAGATAGCAGGACCATTTGTCAGTAAGTGAAAGCACTGTGTGCAGAGGCTCCCTCTGTTGCATCCTCTGATAAATGATGGCACTGATCACTTCAGTTCCCTAATGTGTGTTTTCTCTAATGACACTTTTCCTGCCTGCCAAAGACAATGCTTAATGAAGTTGTAAATGTGGCGCGCCCCTCCTTGAGGGAAATGGATGGTTCTGCTAATGAACGAGCAAAACCGACCGCGACAGCCAGGCCATTATCCTCCCTCACTCCTGCAGCCTGGGCTCCTGTTTTACAGTCCAGCTTCCTGGGAGCAGGACATACATCCATCCTCACACCTACGAGGACCCCAACCAGGCCGTGCGTGATTTTGCCAAGGAGATCGAAGTATCCAACATCCGCATCGAGAGAGTAATCGGAGCTGGTGAGTCTGCGCCATCTGAGTCGCAGATGAAATCTTTTGTCAAATGTGCTAGTGCAGAGCTGGCCAAAAGAATGGAATCAAGTCATTTCAAGAATATTTTACAGTTTTCCTGATGACCAGCACAGCTTAATCTAGTTTAATCAAAGATTTCTTTTTTCCAGAAAATTGCTTAATGGGCTCTAAAGCCTGAAGACTCTTTGTTGATAACAGTCCCTTACACTGGCCATTTTATTATTATTATTATTATTATTATTATTATTATTATTATTATTATTATTATTATTATTATAACTGCTAATTTAGTACACCTGATTGGATTAGGCTCTTTGTCTACATTATAAAGCTTATTATTCAGTAATTACACAGAAATCAATGTATGATTAGTTCAGGTTTTTCTTGTATTGTATTTTATTTTAGAGGTCTAATTATGACATTTGTGTGCTTTTATGCACCAAAAACATTATAATTCGTAATCATAATTTTCCAACCTCTCTTTATCCCTTAGAATTAAACAGGCTGTTTTTGTTGTTAAGCCTTTAAGTCTGGGTGAGTGACCTCTGCTGTGATTGTCTGTCCTGTATTATGTTCCATTTAAAAAGTAGCGCAGGCCTAATCAAACCTTATAATTTATATATATATATATATATATATATACAGTGTAAATGACTGGGATATAACTGCTGTAGGCTGAATAGGTGAATGTGTGTGAAAGGGTTATGACATCACAGAAAGAGTTCATTCAAAACAGGGTTTGCCATGATATGGAGCCTTTAATTGACAGGGATGAGGAAAGGTCTAGATCTGCTAGTGGGCACATGAAGGTCTTCTAGCCCTCAGAAGCATCTGAATCAGATGTAGGTGGGCTGCAGTAAAACTGTTCAGAATTTCAGGTCTCTTATATACATTAGTATATAGATAAAAATCCCTTGCTTTCTTGCTCTAGGTGAGTTTGGGGAGGTGTGCAGTGGGAGACTGCGTCTGCCCAGTAAGAGGGAGATCCACGTCGCCATTAAGAGTCTGAAGGCCGGCTACACGGAGCAGCAGAGGCGAGATTTCCTCAGCGAGGCGAGCATCATGGGCCAGTTTGACCATCCCAATATCATCAGACTAGAAGGGGTCGTGACTAGATGTAAGTGGCAGTTCTTCACACCCACTTGCAGAACATTATTCGGACTAAACAGATAATACTGTCCAAACAAATACGACTATGATGGTACACCTATTTTTGTTCAATCGATCTGCTTTTCAGAGCCTACAGAAGAGATCCCAGGCACAAATTGTATTAAAATGAATGAATTACTCTCCAAAATAACCCCAGTGTTCTATATAAAGTCTATATATAAAGCCTACAGTCTGCAATGTAGCATGGCACACATAAGGCATTACATTCTCTCATTGCAGCAGATGAATGAACCACTGTCAAATGTATAGGCTCCCTGCTGTTGTAAGCTTGCTCTGGTTAAGTATTTTCAATTTTGATTTCAAATTGTTAAAATAGGCCTCGGTAGTCCTTATTATGTTGGCGACCAAATAAGTAAGATTTTGTTCTCCATGGCAAAAGGAGTCTTATCAAATGTATGGCATTATTCTGAAAACAGTATTCATTTACCCCACAGGGAAAACTCCAGAATGACGCATGACTTCAGATGTCTAGTTCCACTGTCACTTCCCATGGGGCGCCGCTGTATATAGCTCATGCAGAACATGCATCGTTCACAGAGCAGCACAGCCCTGTACAGACACAGACAGATATTTTCAGAACAAAACACATACAGATAAAGATAGCGTTACATCGTACACAAACACAATCGCACACACACACACACACACACACACACACATACAAAGCGTTTTCATGCCTGACACCTTCTGAATTGCATCATAAGTGTAGGACGTGTAAAGGTGCAATGGATTTCTTCTGTTCTCCACTGTCCTTGGCCTCGCCTTATCTTTAGGAATAAACAGCATGTGTGAGGCATGAATATTTCATGGCTATGAATATGTATTACGTGAGCATTGCTATATCAGTAATAAAGTGGCCTACTTAATGAGAATACAAATGATATAAAAACAGCTGCTTCAGAGTGTCCTTGCCTCAGTAGATTTTCACCAGGTAATGTCTGAGAAAATGTCAAAGATAAGATGTCAATCAGTGAGTCCTAAAGCACAGCGTATAACAAAAGCTGTGGACCAAGAGACGGAAAGCAGGAATGTTTGATTCAGTCCTTCTGTGTCAGGCTGGTTCCTCTTTGCCTTGATTTGCATTACAATGTGACAGATGAGGAATTTAGCGCTTCAGTGCACCGAGAGATGCTGAATTGGAGCCTATTACTCAGTTAGGATAATAGCAGTGATAATGATGGCCACTAATAAAACTGGCCATGCATTTTGCAGTTTAGTTAGAGCCATGTTGCCATGTTACGCGGTTCAAGGCTCTAGCATTGTGCGCTTTGAAAGAGGTGTGTTGCGCAACGTATTTGGAGGTCACTCCTCAACTATTTGCTGCTTTGGGTTGTTCTTTTAATTCTCACGACTTATGATTAAAACAAACATAACCATCCATTTCCATTAAAGCTCGATTAATACTGATAGTATAGACAAATACAGTAAGTCCTCACTTTTACGCGGATCAGCAGTCGCGGATTCAGCCTAACGCAGATTTTTTCTGAGAACATTTCCATATAAAATTTAACTGTGTAAATATAGAAAGTGCATCTTGAAATGGTAAAATACCGCTGTACTTAGAGGCGGGAGGTTTGAAAGTGGTCAATCCAAGAGTGTCATGTAGTGCACAGAGGGAAGCCTGCTGCAGCATGACTGCTCCGTGTCTTGCCTTCGTATTTTATTGTTTTTAACAGTGATCTCAGTTTATTTAGTATTAATAAGCTGTGCCCTTTCTTAAACATGTAGGTAGAGAGAGTCATTTCAACCTTTCTTTTGTGGATGAGTTGTGTTTTGGCTCGCTGCTAATGATAATGCTAATGCAATTTTCTCCGGGACCAGTAAAGTTTTCTGATTCTGATGATTTATTTCTCCTGGTTTCTGCCGTTTGAATAATCTGTGGCAACAGCAGACCAAAATCTCCCCTGTGGATCGTCTGTGTTTCTCTTGTTTTTTGTTTTGTCCTTCGTAAAGCCTTGTATTTTTATTACTGTAACTTAAATTAAAAGACGTAAATACGGATTTACCTTTACGTTTTCTTTAAGGGAGTTTAAAATGAAATTAAAGTGTTTTGGAAGCAGATTTGGGGGGCATATTTAGGGTCTACACTATAAAAATAGGCATTTTTAGGCATTTGTTTTACCAAAACACAACAGCGCAGTTTTTCACTATACGCGGATGCTCTTGGAACGTAACCCCCGCCAAAAGCAAGGGGTAACTGTAATTGGATGTGGATTTTAGAGGGGAGAATGAATATTTAGTCAGTCACACATATTAACAAACCATTAATCCGTCCAGCGTTTTCCTGCCACTTGCTCTGACTAACGTGACTAATGCAAATCATTGCCTTTCAGATCTTTTACCACACAAGAAAGTCAAGGGATGTCACTTTCCTCATTCCATTTCGCAGTGCTACAGTAAAGCACATCACAAAGCAGTACATTTGCTCATTTAGTAAGTGTGAGGACTATTACCCTTCATTGAATAAAATCTTGAGCATCAGCATACAGGGGTGCACTGTTAATGCACCTCATCCAGAAGCTCATCATGTCAATTATATTATCCAGTACACCTCTTAGCTCCCTCAGCAGCATTAGTGTTAATCGCAGTGACTGTGAAACTGTCTCACTGTTGGCAAGATTTCATGTGCTTGACAGCGGGGGCACATGTGTGAATTTTAACCTTAAAGTCTAGTATTAGTATTATTATTTTGCTTTGGATGGCCTGATCCAACTCTTACCCAAGTGCTTTAACAGTACTGTTCCCAGTATTATCATGTTTTAAGAGATAATACAGCTGCATCGTTTAGGTCAAATATGCTAATCTTCCAACTAAAATCACATTTTGTGTTTTTGTAAAGTAGATAGATTTATATTATATTGACTTATGACTAATTCTAATTGACCTGTTCACTGCTTTTGTATTCTGCAGCAAAATCATTGTGTTTTTCTTACATGAAACAACCAATTGATGGTCCCATGAATACACTGTAATTACAATTATAGATTTAATGTGCACACAGTAGCTGCTCATTTCTCCTTATTTTGAAAAAATATTTTTTCAATGCCAGTTAAAAAACAGACATGGCATGGCACGGCCAGAAAAGCAGAACGCTTCCACAATCATTTTAGTTTGAACCAATTTGACTAGTAAGTAAAATACATAGTATTTTGTATTTTGGAGTGTACTTTAAATTAGTAGTGAACTTCATAGAAACTTTTGAAGTACAGACTTAAAACACAGTCAAGACACTGCCACTGTAGATATTACTTTTTCATATTCCGCTGTGAAACAATTCCACACTGTGGATGTTTACCGTGTCTCTAACTCATTTCTGCGGGTAGATGAAGTCCATTTTCTAACCTGTACACTGTACAGCTTAATATTCCCATACCAGAACCATTCAAATATGCTTGGATCTGGTCTTGGACACGTTGTGTCCTAACCATCGCCTCTAATTGATTATCTTTAAATCAGTGTGCATTTCTTAATCTACCAAGCAGGTATAATTTAATTACGGAACTACAATAGCATTGCATAGTTATTTTAAAATAATAAATGAATGACATAGTTCCATAATAAGCAGCTAATCTTTGATTTACATTCTGTATCTAAGTGGAACCTGTTGTTTTGTGTCAAGAATGCATCATTTTCGGGCTTATTTAATACAAGCGCTGCTCTTTGGCTTAAAAGGACAAATATTGAGCAATTATCTATTAAAAGTGTAGAATTTGCAGAGTAGAATTGATTTGTTTCAGACAAGCTATGAAAGAGAAATAGTTCAAATGTACGGCATTGATACTGCGGAGGGTTAAAGTGTGTCCTTGTTTGCCTGCGTGTTGATTGGGTGTGATACGATAGATAGAATCTTATGCTGGGTGTCAGAGTAATTTCACAGGTCATGGAGTAGCCTGATGATGCTGGGTAGAAGGGGAGCAGAGGTCAGTGACCCCAGCACGCTGCGTTATAGAGCCAGCTGCCAATCCAGTGCCTCCCCACAGCATAATGACTCCGCTGCCAGTTGAAGATGCATTAAAGGAGAGAGGGAAGTTTGAAGAAAGACAAGACTGGTTTGTGTTTATACTTGCTGACAGCAGGAGAAAGACGGAGAGTGCAAGTGTAATTGTGTTGGAATATGAAATGCGGCTGTCACATTACACAGGGCTTAAAGAGCTGGTGTATCATTATCGCCTCCGACAGAAAAATTAGACCATGATTGAGCTTATTGTAATGCAAATGGGGCAGCAGCTGAAAGAATGGAACCAGAATAGACCTTTATCCTCCAGCTCATCTTAACAAAAACACTGAGCTGTCATCGTCTCCATTATAAAACCATTGTGCAGTTAACCATCAGAATAATATCTCCAATCTGATAACACACGTCTGCTGCCTGCTTGTGCTGAATTTGTAGCTAAAACGGTTTTAGGTGTTTTTACGGATGGGCCCAGGCTTCGCTGATTGCAGTGTGGGCAGTGGAAAGGGAGAGGAGGAAACATAATGGGTTTATTTTTGACCTCGAGCATCACTTTTGGCTGGTCATCCGGACACGAGCTGAGCCAAGTCTTAGAGTGAATTACACTGTCAGAAGGGATTCGTTATAGAAAATCCTCTAAAGTCTGCGATAAGGCTTAATCCGGGTCCAGAAGGGCAGTCCGAATGTATGTTTCATTGAAAAAGCATAGCCTTAAAATTGAGATTTGTGACGAGATTCATAATGGGAGCATTTATTTGAATGTGAAAAGGCTGTCGTGATTTCCAGCTGGCTTTGGTTATGTGGTGTGCGTTGACAGAGCTATAGCAGTTCTGCTATATAAATGAATATGTACCTGCAGTGTAAAACCCTGATAAATATTCAGTAAAACTCTCTGCTCATCTAATGGAAAGCGTCAGATGAAGTCATTTCAGGCAGATATATGATGGTGCCCAACTTGGTCACTGCTCTGTTTTAATCATATTCCTTTTAGCATTAGGCGAGACAGTATAATTATACAGCACACCTAAAAGTGCTGCCCGCTTCATTGTGCAACATCAGTCACGCGCCATAACCAGCAGACATGGATGAAAAGCTCATGACAAATTTCCATAATGAACTGATCACAGGGCCTTCTGCCACTTCTTAAGAAATGAGCTCTCTCTCTCTCTCTCTGTAGCTCTAAAATAGAAAAATTCTCTCGGCCTCTTCATCTGAAGGTGCTAAAAGAGGTGTGAGGGGAGCCATGTGCATGTGTGTGTATGTCTGCCTTGTTCTATTGGCCGTCTAGGGGGGTGCAAGCGGGAGAGGGCAGGTCAGGATATGGGTACGGTCCTGGCTTACTGTCAAAGCGATTCGTCCCACGTCACTTTGTTAACACCCAATTTGTTTTGATGACTCTCTGACCTCGCCACACTCACCGTGCGATTTTCTGTCTGATGAGCGTGACGGGCCCAGTGGTGATTTTCTGAAAGTGACTGCTTGGACGGATGCGGGCCAAGCCCAATTCAGCTGAACACCACACACACACACACACACACACACACACACACACACACACACACACACACACACACACACACACACACA
>JBBJLR010000001.1:6953351-6976480 GCA_037577145.1 Brachypetersius gabonensis | reverse complement strand
CACACACACACACACACACACACACACACACACACACACACACACACACACACACACACACACACACACAATAAAGCAACAGAACTAGACCTTACAAATAGATTTGAGTAGAGCTGTATTGGGTTAAACTAGTTCGCATTTCTTTGTCCTCAGGCAGTAAAAGGTGACAAAAACACTGAGAGGCGGTTAATGCAGCTTTGCCTTAAACTACAGCCATAACCTTCTCTTTCAGGTTGTGTTAAGAAACAGTACAGACTGTGTGCGCCACCCGTGTCTCATGCTCAGCTTCTGCTTTAAGAGTCCTGGCTTGCTATGAGTGACTTGGGAATTGGCAGCAAGGCCTGGGCCACAGATTAAATCTTTTAAGGTTTACCTTTTAAAATTCAACCACTTAATAATAGATTGATTTAGCATTGTTCTCCAGTCTTTGCCCTGTTTGTTGGCCTGCTCTTGTTTCTCACATAAATGCATACATTATATATTATTACAGTGTTTACTTAGTAAGTCATAGCAGTAACTGAACAAAGCATATTAACATCATAATAGCTGAGGGGTTAAAAATGACAGTCCTAAGACTGAGGAAGGGGTGCCTTGGGGGTCGAGGCTAGGTCCAGTGCAGATGAGTGATAATGAAAGGAGGTGTGCTTGGGTTTTAAAGGGCATGCACAGTGAGCGTTTCCCCATCATCCTTCACTGATAATCTGGGCGGATTAGTCCCCACGGTCAGTCCTGTCAGTCGGGTTGTGGGGGGGGTGCAGTCTGTTGCTGCTCTGATTGACATTCTGTTATTGAGGCAGAATCAGGGGAGCATTTTTAATCACTTTATGACACACAGGTGTGAACCTCTCTCTTTCTTCCTCCCCACCCGCCCGCACTCTGGCCCCATATGTGGCACCGGCAGCTGCCTGTGCCGAACAACACTTTTCCCATTAGCAGATTTTTGCCCCCCTTCCCTCCTGCTCTCGCACCCCTCCTCTCCTTCCTCGCCCAATTCATCACCACATCCCCCCTAGCAAACTATGCATATCTCTCTTTCTCTCTCTCTCTCTCTCTCTCTCTGACTCTCTCTCTCTCTCTCTCTCCACTCCACCCCCTCCATCTCCCTCCCACCATAGGAACTCATTACCATTCATGGTATTTCTGGACAAAGATATTCTCTGAGGACGGCTCACTCTAATTATCTGCCTGACTGTTATTGAAAGCTTTGATTAGGGGGTGTCACTATGAGTAACAGGCAGCAGGTAGAGAGGACAGGAAGAGAGGCTGGGGGTCCGTGAGAGGGGGGGCTGCTCTCCCCATCCGCCCATTTTTCTCTGTCGGCTCTGAAAGGGATTAAATACGGGACGTAAAGAGATAGGCTTTTTTGTCGTCCTCCAATGTCTTTTTCATCTTCTCCTGAGAAAAAATGATTACAAAAACTCTTTCCTTTTCCCCCTCCCTGTATGTCCTTCTACCCTCATACTCTCTCTCTTTTTCCTTCTGTTTCCCCCTATTTCTCTCGGTCTCTCTCTCGCCTGCTTCTCCTTCCATCTCGATAGGTAAGCCTGTGATGATAATAACAGAGTACATGGAAAACGGATCGTTGGACACGTTCTTAAAGGTGAGCTTTTCTTGTTCTCTATCACAGTGGAACACGGTCATTTTGCAACCAGAAAGGAAACAATGTGAAATAAAACAAAACCTTCTTGCCAGTCACAAACAGAAGTAAACACATCCGCTGATTTTATGCATTCTGTTCAGATTCTGTTCTCAGCTTGTTTCTTTCTTTTTTTTAACCAGTTGGCTTATGAGAGATGTGAAATATGCAGAGGAAAATGAAGTCAGCTATCAGGAAAGAAAAGAGGAAAAAATGACAAGAAGACATTAATGCCAGACAGTTTCAGTTTTCAAGCACAGGCTATAATCAAACATCATGAATTTTTCCCATTGCTCACATAACACGCCAATAGGATTACGCCATTCTTGTCGCTAATAGTTTGCACACCACTATATGCTGGATATCAGAGAGCGTATGAATTGAGAATTACTCACCAGTAAATAAAAAAACCTCCCCCTGGATTATATGTGTCACCACCGAGGCAAGATACATGATGGAAAATTAGCCAAAAATCACAAAGACAAGCTCATGAGGACAATACTGGCAACAGTTACATTGAAGTCACAATCAAGGATTTCCAGCTTAACCAGAAAAATCCCTCTGTGTGAATGTTCTAAATCGCTGAAGGAGGGGATTGGCAGCAGTGAAGGGGAAAAGGCAGCAAACACGGACATAAAGGCTCATTTAAAAGCTTAAAATCAATGGTTTTCGTAAATATTATTTCTTGAATGGTAAAAGCTGGGTCTTCTTTTTTCAGTTTGGAATTTCAGGGCATCCTGAATAGTTGCTGTGTGTATAGCCCTTCCAATTCAACACAATCAAAGCTTTACAAATTCTTATCTGCAGATTTGCTAACTATAGAGTAAGTATTTGGTAACAGTTTAGACCTCGTGGTAATTTACGCTTCATAACTCTCTGTAGAAACATGACGGGCAGTTCACGGTGATTCAGCTGGTGGGGATGATGCGAGGAATCGCTGCCGGCATGCAGTACCTCTCCGAGATGAACTACGTTCACCGAGACCTGGCGGCACGGAACATTCTGGTGAACGCCAACCTGGTGTGCAAAGTGTCGGACTTTGGACTGTCTCGCGTGCTGGAGGACGACCCGGAGGCGGCCTACACCACCAGGGTGAGCGGCCTCTCTGTCCTCATCACTAAATTATACACCAAGGCCTCATTACGCCTTCTGCACTCTCTTTTCATTTCCTTTCATCTCCTTGGTCAACGCTGTAATTACACCTTACTAGACTGTCAATTTCACAATGTGGCGAACTGTTCTGATATCCATTGATGCCGCTGCGAAGGACGGACTTATTTTAGGATTCCAATTATCCCTTTACTCTGCCCACCCCCACCACCACCCCAGCGTAAAGGGAATGAAAGCAGAATGAAACACAAATGAAAAGCAGCCTCAATCCGTTTGTAGAGCAGGAAATAGGTCAGTAGTAGCTGTTTGCTGAAAGCTTGCCAGGACAAGTGTGGAGGTGATGGACAGCTAAGCTTTCACTCAGTAGGAAACCAGGAAAATACAGCCTGTTCTGCAGAATCGCTATTGTAGGGCCTACAGTATCACTTTTCTGTCTACCGCAGACCCCCCTGCACTGCATGCTCATGTGTGGTAGGACCTGTGTGTGTCTGAGTGTGTAGGGTGGGGAGCCAAGTGTCTTTAGATAAAACTATAGTGTTAATCCCTGGCTTTGATTAAAACAAATAGATGTATAGCTGTTTTGGAAATAATTCAATACAATGAAATCTTGAACGTTAACCAAAATGCAGTTATTTCAGGTCCAGAATTACTTCTAAAACTACACTAAATTCACAAATGAATATAAATATTTCAAGCTTCCTTGACTATTACTTTTCAATTGATTTTAAAAACACTTTGTCCCCCTTAACAGACCATTTTTGTGTCCATAGTCAAAATCTCTTCAGAAATGTATTGCTTGGGCCATTGAGGCTCTGACAGGGGGAAGTTAAGGGATACAATCTCCTGCTGAAACATGTCAGTGTGACATTGGGACAGGCACTCTTATGTGCCATATCAACAGGGAGCTGTGATTACACTGAAACCACCAGCTGGGCAGCAGAGCCAATAACAGTAGATCTTCCCCCAACGGATTGTGAGGCACCAACAGGTGGAATTACAGACTCTCATCACCAATCAACTCGGCTGACCTAACAAACTCAGTCTTCTGGGGGAAATGGAGTGAGAGAAAGGGAGAGAGAGATAACTAAAGATTGAGAGGGATGAAAGAGTCTCCCAGCGGGGTTTTACTCATTTATCCCAGCTTCTGGAACCATCTGATTGTGTCAAAATATCACAGATCAGAACAGAACCCCACTGAGGGGGTATTTCTCCTACTGTGATCTAAAACATGCAGCAGTCTACAGTTCAGGCAGAGTTCTAATCTCAAAGCATGGATTGAAGGTTACTGAGACTTAAAAGCCTTAGCATAGCTTACTGGAGAGAAATGTGCCAAAAGTGCATCTTCGAAACCTGTAATGGATTCATTCATTGAAAATTGGTTGTAAATAAAGTAAAAAAAAGTATAGTGGCCCCTTATAGTCATGTGTGAACACGCCACACCACATCACACACACACAGACACAGTGTGAACAGTGTGAAATTCTTCCTCTGCATTTAACTCATTCAGTGAAGCAGTGATGCAGTGTGTGGGGATGGTACCTTGCTCAAGAGTACCTCAGTGGTGCCACTTGCAGTCCTGGCATTCAAACCCACAGCCTAGTGACTAACCACTAGACCACCAGCTGCTCCAAACCTTGTGTGGTCTTGAAAACACCTTTTACAGTTTTGCCATTTGTATTTTTACAATTTTATTTTTTTTCCAAACTCAAACCTTTTGATATACATTGATCAACAGGTTTGAGTTTGGGGGGGAAAAAAGAAATAAAAATGGCAATGTAAAGAGAGAAAAGCATTTACTATGTGATCAGTAATGTAATTCATTTTAAAATGATTGTGCAATATGACATATATTTACCAAAACACCAAAAGTAACTGCAGGCTTAAAAGAGTTCACTGGGTTCCTGATGATAAGATAAGTCTGTTGCATATAATGGAGAAATTGCACATTATTTCACATTGTCACTATAATGGATGTTGCTTTCTCGTGTCTTACAGGGGGGTAAAATCCCCATCCGATGGACCGCTCCCGAGGCCATAGCCTACAGGAAGTTCACCTCAGCCAGTGACGTGTGGAGTTATGGCATTGTTATGTGGGAGGTGATATCCTATGGGGAGCGACCATACTGGGAGATGTCCAATCAGGATGTGAGTATGCTCAGTTCACTTCCAACAGCTGAAGGTGTCATTATAGCAAGTCTGTAGCACAAACATGATATATAGATAACAAATTACCCAAATAATCTGTTGCAGAATCGACTTTTTTGTTGCAGAATCCATTTTCTCATTTTCTTAGACTCGCCCACGCGTCCACTGTAAATTTCAATACGTTAACTTGCAATAATCATGCAGATGAATTGCCTTGAATCAAAGTAAAGTCACAGAATAAAATTTGTTTTATACCTACGTCATTTAAACTTAAAACAAGTTTTCTTTAATTAAGTGACTTTATATAATCGAGGGCAATCGGTTTGCTTGATTTCCTGTACAATGTTCAGACATGGTGTCAGATAAGTTACATATGGATTTGTCACCACCATATTGAAAACGTAATTTTTTTATGCTGAATGGATCAACAGAAAGGGTTCATTCAGCATTATACTACTTACTAGACAGTAGTTATAGCTAATAAACCCTTTTTTCAGCTAAAAATGAAACCTTACCTTAACTGTAACACCTGTTTTTCTTTAATGGTTTTCACTTTAACAGAAAGTTACAACACTTGTGAAAAGCACAAATGTAAGATTGCTTGGCCAGGCTAGCTGTACTCTCCAGAGCTCCCAAACATCTCTCCGCGCGCTGTGATAGAAACATCGAGAGGTTCTGAAAGCCGTGAGCTGTGCCAGGTAGCCGCTCTCTGCCTAATTTTGGCTCCGCATCACGTGCGGCTCTGCAAATTGCCATCAGCCTGCAACGGAAGAGTTCTTTTTGCCAAAGCACTTTAATTCCCCTGGACCACAGATTCCCTAAAGTGTGTGATCTGGAAAAGGTAAAAGAATAAATGCAGCTTGGGGGGAGGAGTGGTGGTGGGGTGCATATGCAGGTTTCTGTTCACAGGCTGCTTTTGTGGAAACCGGGGATTTGAAATCCATCGCAGCTAGCTTTCGGCAAGAGTCTCCACATCAGAAACCCTTTCATTTATTCATTTCCACCTTGGGAAGCATGTTCCGCCAGGAGGTTATTGCATAGCTAAAGGACCAAGATTGGAAAACGATACACGACGCCAAAGTAGTGCCTAAAAAATTGGAACTGGAGAATGCCTAGCATGCCTGTTAAAACAGAGCGCTTTTTACTGGAGCCGGGGAAAGAAATTTGGAAGTCTTGTTTACAGCATAAAACAGAAACCCATCTGTTCCTCTTCCACTTACCATGGCAACGGCATTCGAGGATCTCCAGAGCTCGAGTCCTGCAGGCAGAGTTGGGCTAGTTTCTAGCTTTGCATAGTTTCTAGCTCAGCTAACTTACTTCGCCCCCTTATACGCACAATGATTGTGTTTCTTGAAAATAAAGAAATGAGTTCCTTTGGGAACGGGGACTTATGGATAACAAAGAAATCCTACTCTTACAACACTTAGAGACAAAACTAATACGAATTCTCTACTACCTCCACAAACCAAATGCAAACCCGGCTCAGTGTTTGTGTGAGACAAAGTTAAAGAGTGAAATAACAAACAAATAGTAATAGTAGTACACAAATTATATACACATTGCACTGGTGAATAAATACAAAAATACAAAATACAAATGACACTGGATGATGACGTCTATTGCACATTATGGAGATATTGTACATTATTGCACATTGTCACTATAATAGATGTTGCCTTCTTGTGTCTTACGGGGGGTAAAATGTTTGTGAGATAATCAGTAACAGACATACTGGAAGTAGTTTATTTATTATTAGAAATGTATTATTTTCCAGTGTGTCACAAGGTTCCTTCATTAAACAGGACCAAACAACATTAGATAAACACCATGCACACTGCACAAATCAACAACCCACAAGTCCTTATTAAAGGTGTATTCCAGCAGGGTCTAAAGTGGTTAGACATTTAGAGTGGAAGTGAACCCATGCATAACAGAATAATGTATTGATTTACGATTATGTTGAAAAGAGCCAGCATTTAATGCCTCTAAAAGCGAAATAACAAAGTTATTAGGTAAACAGTTACGAATACTCCGCCTGAGACATTATTTCTTCTTATAAGGTACATGCAGAGGCATATGGATATGACAACCCTTGGTTAATACTGCCACCGCTGTGAGAAAAATATGATAGTAATTATGCAGAAATCACTGAATGATTTTCACCAGATCAAAAAAACATATCACTGCAAAACTTTCGTAGTTTGAGATATGAATTGGAAAGTCTGTTGATTTGTTGAGGTAAAAAAAAAACGTTTTTCCTTAGCACATACAGTGATGAAGTTTTTCACATACAGTGACATACAGTTTTGTGATGAAGCTAGTTCTATTCTGCATGATAGTTGGTATAATGATCATATAATAATCATATGCTGAGTGTTTGTGAAGAAACAGTGGTAGCTGACTGACCCTGATCATTATATCAATGCCACAGTGTGGCCTGTCTGACTTCACACTGAAAATATTGAAACAGGTACATGATTGGTGCCTGTGGTTTAATAAAAAACCGCATATAAGTTTATTGCAATTCTAATATTACTCTTAATTCAAAAAGTTAATGTGACTGAACAAAACTAAGAGCAGATCTGAAATCAGCATGAAAAACTGGTTAAGAAAGGTATGTTGTGGTTTCTGATGATTACATTTATTTATTTTTTTGCTGACCTGTGTAATTAATACACAATAATTTAAAAGGTCCACATTTGAATGATTAAAAGACTATGTGCACTGTACTGTAAATGACCTGGAGTGATTCTGGTTCTCATCCTCAGGTGATAAAAGCCATAGATGAGGGCTACAGACTGCCAGCGCCGATGGACTGCCCTGTAGTGATGCACCAACTGATGCTGGACTGCTGGGAGAAGACCCGCAGCGAGAGGCCCAAGTTTGGACAGATAGTCAGTAATCTGGACCGGCTCATCCGCAACCCCAGCACCCTCAAACAGCTGGCCAACAGCACGATCTGGTGAGACGCTGCAGCAGGGAGGGAGTCTTTTACAATTCAGTTCAGCTCTTAGTCAATGTGTGTGGTGGGATAGTTTATTTAACACACTGCACCACAAAAACTCAGGATAACAGAAGCAAATCTCCTCTAGCCTTCAGTCAAGCTCATACATGAACATTTGTAATATTGAACATATGTATAACCTTTCAACAGTTTTGGGGTGCATAGCTGTTCAGATTAGTTCTTAACAATTACTATCACAATTTATACCACACCATACATGTATGTATGTGTGTGTGTGTGTGTGTGTGTGTGTGTGTGTGTGTGTGTGTGTGTGTGTTTGCGTGTACATTTTTATTAGATACCAGCTGACCAAGGGTTTTGAACTAAATTACTTTCTTCAGATAAATTGTTTTTACAGGCACTTCTAGCTAGGAGGAAAGACAGTGCAGCAATTAAAGTTGCTAAGATTGTGCTTTGGTTAAATATAATTAGTATTCATTTATTAGTATTATCATTTTTCATATTAAAATATTGAAATGTTCAGTTGTCGTCAAGGTTGAACTTGGTTAAGTTATAGCAAATCATCAGTACTGCTCAAAACCTGCTCATTTACTAAAAAAGCTGTTTTGAGCTGTGTCCAGACATCTACCAGGCATTGCATGTTGGATCGGAATGGCCTGCTTGTCAGTCAGATGATAAAATTAGCGGATGTGTTTTGTGTAGAAGCAGCCATTTCCAAAAGAGATTTTGCAGATAACACGGTGTTGTAGATTGGAACCAGACGGATGACTAAATGAAAACAAGTGATCTCTGCTCCCCACGCCTGGTTCTCCTCTGGCTGGTATAGAACGGTGGGGAGGGGAGCTGATTGCCCATCTGCTGGGTTCCGAGGGGCGCCAGGAAGGGAAGTAGATGAGGACCAGTTTGTTTAGCCGGGCGCTAGCCACCAGCAAAGTGAAACGTGTCTGCTTTTTCTCTCGGACTACGATTTGCGCCTAGCAGAGTGCAGGTCAAGGTCTGAAATAGCGTCAGTGTGATTGTGTGTACGTGTGTGAGTGTGTGTGTGAGCGTTAGGGACAGGGATTGTGTTGTAATCAGGCATCCTGGTGGATCTGGCAAGCCTGATGTCAGCTGTCCCACTTCTGGCTGCTGATTAGCTTTGACAAGGCCTTTCAGTGCTCTTGGTGAGAGCTGCCCCTGACAGCCGTGCGCACACACACACGCACGTGCGTTTGCTGGGTATATTTGTTCCCTCACCCTAGAGGAAGCTCTATCTAAACCCACCCCCATTCATTTGAAGCCTTTGTTGGTTTCCTCTTGAAAATTGCACATGAGGCTGCATAGCATTAGAGCAGGGAAAAGGGCCTCATACATAATCAGAGTAAAGACAACAGGCAAATTTGCTTGTAAAAAAAATGGTTAACTAAGACAAGCAAAAGCAAAATCTTTGATTTGTTTTATTTTGTCTTTCTTACATTTCAAAATAAAAATGAATTAACATTATCAAGACAGAAAAACACATCAAAAGGCAAAATAATGTCTGTTTTTTTGCCCCAGTGTTGTCATGTTCAGGCTGAGTTTAATGTGCATTAAACATTAGCCCAGAGGTGATTGCAGATCAGCAGATCATTTATTTTTGCCATTACTGTACACTTATAAAAATGCTGGTTACTAATAATGACTTTCCTTTTCATGTTCAGGGAAGACCCTGTCACCCCCGAGCCAGCAGTCAGCACAGTGGAAGACTGGCTGGACTCCATTAAGATGGGCCAGTACAAAGAGCACTTCTCCAACGCTGGATACGTCACCCTGGACTCTGTCCTCTATGTCAGCGTCGGGTTAGTCTCAGAATCACATTTTTGCCTGAGCACCTGAAGAGTTGCCTTTATTGGGATTTGCAGTGCACTAAACACCTTTAGTGAATATTCAGGAATGGAAATTAGCCGACGCATCAAAACAAGACGCTGAAACGTACGACTCACTGGGTCGAAAATTGAAAAAAGCTGAGACCAAATGAAAACAGTTTATATAAAATACATGTAAGAATGGCTGAGCAGCTTGTTGCAAATTGTATTGTTAAGCACTTTCAAACATTTAGACATTTGGCGGAGATAATTATGAAAATTGCTTTAATCAACAGTTTCAAACAGTTTCTTTTCAATAAGAACACTTTTTCTTAGAACATTTTTGTTTCTTTGCAATCTCATTGTGTCACACTTCTCTTGCATGTGTTGCCAGTGACCTGGGGAACATGGGTGTGTCGTTGACGGGCCATCAGAAGAAGATCCTCTCCAGCATACAGTGCCTGCAGACCCAGCAAGGGACGCATGTGCAGGTATAACCCCCAGCAACGAATACGGACGGGTCAGACTGCCCACCACTCCAGAAGCCCACCCCCTCCTCCAGCACTGAAGAACACAGCCTCCCCAGGATCCACTGCCAGGGGCCAGCCAAGACACCAAATCACTCAGTGGTGCTCCCATAACGAGGTTCAAAGCAACTCAGTATGGAAATGGCTCCATGCAGGCGTGAGGAGAAGCACCACTGAACTTACCGGGCACTGGGAAACCTCACTGTATTCTTCTACTCAGTATAGACAGCCAAGGTGGATGAAAATATGAGCATGTCTTGTGAAAAACTCAACACGCATTTCATAGTAGTGGTGTCGTGACCCGTTGACAGTTAGTTTTGGCGTAGGTGGTGTTTGTGTAAGGACCAGAAATGGATGCACAGTTGACCCACTACGAGGTCAATTGTGAGCTTCATGGTAGTAATTTAGTATTTTGCAGCTGGCGACAAACTTCTCACTCTGAGATTGAAGCACTAGCCACAAACACAGGGCATCATCGGTGGCCACTGTAGGCTTACTCTGTACATGGAAGTGACCTCTCTCTTAGTCTACGTGCCGTCCAGGGAGTGTGCCTGGCCCAGAATGTGGAGTGCTGTCTTGCTGTGCTGGACGTGGAGCACCCTGCGGCCTACAAGCTCTCTCAGCAGTGCTTCTCTGCTTCGGCTGGCCAATCAGGGGCCACGGACAACCAGCTACTTCAAGGACAGGACCAATGTGGTCATGGGGGAAATATACTGACCTTCACATTGGCAATTCTTTTGTGTGCCCCTCTTTTTTATGAACCGATATTGCTTAAATACTTTTCTCACTATTTTGTGGAATATCCATTTCAGCAGGGGGGGGCTGCGTGTTCCCCCAACACTCTTTTGCATATTTGAACAAGTATGATGACCATGTGCAGTACTTCAGCTGCTGAAGCACAGGATGTGTCGGTATGTATACGAACGCTCTTCGGTATGGAGTAAACATTCCCTCATTGGCTTTTGGATGTGCCGGAGCCTCACTATGTAGAATGTATCGGTGTTTTGAGCCTAGTGTAGCGCGTTGCGGGTTTCTTTCAAAGTGGTTGGTACCAGTTCATCAACCTCATGGTGGTGGGTAGGGTTGACTGCCGTGGGAAAACATGGTTTCTTTAAGTGTAGGCGTCTGTAATAATGTCCTAGCTGACCGAGGTGGAAGATTTCTTTCCTTTGCCCTCAAACCACAGCAGGTTTTGTAGAAGTCATGCAACACTTCAGCCATTGTTTGAAGACCACAGACGTTTAAAGAGTATAATCTTTTCTTTTTCCAGTCCGGTCATATTTTTCAAAATATCATGTACATATTCCAGTGTACAGTTTATCAAAGATAAATAGGTCCGTGATATTGGCATTTTTAAAGCAGACGCATTTCAAGCAAATCCGGTTCAACTTTAAACACAACAGAGGTCTGCTTTTGCCTTCACAAATATACAAATAATTACAGTTTTATGAAGGAAGAAAGGAAGCAAAGAGATTGTTGTATGGTTTCATTTGTACAGAGTGGATCAGTGGGCGTTTGTACAGTCATGACGTGTTTTCGAGCTCTTTGTCGCTTGTACATTAGGGCTACACAACGTGCCATTTTCTTATTGCCAACACAATATCATTTGCAAGGTTATGGTTAGAATTCAGCTGTAACACTGTGCTCTGTTGAAGCTATTCTTCCAAATAATTCCAAGTATTATTAACAGCAGATTGTCAGGACCCTCGACAGTCTACAAAGAATCTTCTCCAAAATAGTCGTTTTGGCAAGCTGTCTTTAAAAAGGCTAATTTAGTAAATATATCAAGTCACATATCAAAGAATGACATATGAATAGCCTCAAAATAATGAAAGCATTGTATTCCAAAAGTTGTTCATCTGTTTCTAAATGAAAAGCAACACATCCTCTGTAGAGAACACTTATCTGTGTATTTCAGTACACACTGCTTGTTTACTAAATATATACTGATTATTTACTGAATTCAGCAAATAAAGCATGACATGTGGCGTGCTGTGGTAATGACGATAGTCCTGCCGCATTACCAGGACTGATTAAAAGCACCCTACTTGAGGATTTTATTTTTTCGTTTGTACAAAAGCTGTATTAAACTGCTAGAGACATTTTAATAGAGAGAGATACGACCACTTACCTGGACTCGAGAATGGGGGTGGTGCTGTGTGTATTCTGATCCAGGGCCAAACAGAACCCTCACTTCCCAGTGAACCTGTAAGAGCAAAACAGGAAGAAACAGTGTTAGTTAAATCTAGCTGAATGAACCATTAAGGTTTTTATCCTTGTCTTCCATTGCTGCCATGAGAGCTTGTATGTCAGTGACTAACATCTATAGAGTCATTTAAGGCCAAGCTTAAATGTTTTACTCTTTCTTCTCTAGACTGTAAATAGTGTGTGTGTGTGTGTGTGTGTGTGTGTGTGTGTGTGTGTGTGTGTGTGTGTGTGTGTGTGTGTGTGTGTGTGTATGAAGAACTGTAAGGCTCACTTGGAGGAATGCGAGCGGTTCATTTGTAGTGAACCTCACCCCACTTTACACCTACGCAAGGGCATATTTCTGATTTTATGCTTTACGATATATTGAAACTCGACAAACTGGTTCACAACAGAGTGCAGGTGAATGGCGTATTCAGATTTGTTCCCTGTAGAGGATGTACTTATTTTCACTTAGAAACAAATAGAGGCCTTCGCACGTATGACTGTATGTGCAAAAATCTTTCTAACTTTGTTGCTAGTGGCTTCAAAAGGCTGGTAAATGGAAGTGAAATCAGCTTAAAGATGGGCAACGACTGCTGGCTCTAGCACACATCATTGGTCCACATCATGTAGCCCTACTGTACATTCAGGCAAAGTGGCCAGACTGCTTGTTTTAAACGTTGATGCTAGCTTTGGACAGAAGAGGATTGTGAAGTGATGGAATGTAATGGATGTATTAGCTTTATGACGGGTCTGGAAAGCTAAAAATTTCTCTCAGGACGTTTTTTCCCCCTCGTTTGCTCTTTTCAACACGTCAGCCGAGCAGACCATCTGGACACAGCTCCTCGTCCTCTTCCTAGTAGTGGGCGCTCCTTTGGTCAGCACAAGGCTACAGTGAAACATCTATTCAGATGCCTTTCCATTACCTGCTTTTTTCCCCCGAGCATTTCCACCGAGTTTCCTTCATGTTTGGTGTCGGTTGTATAAAAATGAAGGCGGTATTGATAACCAAAAGTGTCCCATTGAGGCTACTAACGTGTTTGCTGGAGATAAATACAGTAAGAATGAAGTACAATAATAGGACTTGTTCAGAAAAAGGCAAGCTGCAAATTAATTTCCTGCTCATCGGGTCCTTCCATGATACCTTGGGAAAATATTAATTTGGTGTCGAGATAGCGGTAATTGAATGGCAGACATTATTATTTATTTATTCATGTATTTAAGTGAGGCAGAAAAAAAAAAGGTTCGGTGCTTCAGTAATGTGTTTGTCCCCCCCAAAATATTTATTGAATAAAGAGTTGCCATCTGAATACCTGGCACGTCCGTGCCCAGCGTCTGCTAATATAATGTGAGCTTTCCTTAATTGCCAAATTACTGGAGCATATGTGCCTATTCACATTCATCACTTCTCAAGCAGAAACAGCAACAGGGAATTATTCAACGGGGAGATGGGAGAAGCATTTCGCTGCTCTGCATTCTCCCCAAAAGACAGCAAGGAAAGTCATGAGGAGTCGAATTCAAAAACACATTGATGAGGAGTTTATTCCAGAAACTCGTTTGAGATTCTGCAGGCTGCCACCGAAACGCTGACACATTCCTTAAATCAAACCTGTAGGTATAATAGTAACTATAACATTTACTACATGATCATGATCATTGTTTCTCTTTGTTTTTTTGTTCTAATGGGGCTTCAGTCCAGAGATTAAGACGAAAACACAGTTTGTCATACAGTGTGCACACCACCTATCCATGCTCCGCCCATAAATGCACTCCTTCGTCAGTAGTGTTGCGAGACCTTTCAGAACGTTCGCTGCAAAAAAGGCATATTATCCATAGATTATGTAGCTTATCATTGTACGTTTGATGATATATACAAATAGACTGCATTTACATATCTAATAATACAATAAAGTTCTGAATAATATGAAGTAAACATGTAAAATATTATTAATACTATTATTACTAAATAAAATGCAAAATTCACTTCACATTATCCTAAATGTCTTATATGTGTTTAAAATGTTACACTTCATACTCATGTTGAGCTGCGGACTGTGGCGATGTCATCTTACCAAGAGGCTTGACGAGAGGAAAAGACTTTTATGGAGTCCCTGTAACTTGTGATGCTTAGATGCTTACGCCACATTTAAAATGCGACATTTTCCAGTAAATTTCTCATTAGGTTGGATTAGCTTTTTCCATCGAAACAGCTTCTCCAATCTCATCCCAGCACCTGTATGAATTTTCTGGGTGGAGCATGGATATGTCAGGACCTGGCTTTTATGCTTATACACCATGTTTGAAAGCTTTTCTATTTTTTGCTCAACAAGCCAATCAATGTCAGCAACTTGATCAAGAGTTCAACATCCTCATCCAGAGATGTTAGCATCAGCATAGTGTACTTATGGTGAGTAACTGTTTGTGCTATGTGAGCTATTTCAAAAGAAATCAACTTCTCACACACATACACACAGGAGATTTCATTCATAGGTCTGGTTGTCTGCATCATGTTAGCGCATTACCTGTATCTACTGTACACATCAGGCCTGTAGTGATTAAATAGGTTCTGTGGCACAATACACCATGTACAACTTGAACTAGAAATGAATCGCTGAACATAGAGCTTTTATCGAACACGTTACCAACCAAGCTGCCCTCATGTTGTTCAGCTTTTGACTGTGACCAGGTCTTTCTTTCATTCACATACAAGAGGGGCTTAATATAGATCTGTGTATGATGCACCAGTGCTCCAACAGTTTCTCCAACAAAGTAAGTCAGTGGTTTGCACAAGCCTAGGCCTCGGTTAGGATCATGTGTATCTATATGATTTCCGTTCCATTCGCTTGAGTTTTGTACATTGTGGTCATTTGTTTACCTGTCATTATTCCATGAAAGGAAGAGTTTCATCGTCATTGCTAATGCTGCTAGCAGTGAATGAAAGTGAGGATGCTCAAATTAGCATTCATGAAAAGGCATCATGCTGATTTATGGATTCGAGCTTCTATTCAGTGTTCGCTTTGTTAGCATGTTGGTTGAGATGTTTCCTTAGACTCTTGTTGAACTGTTGAAGATTTTGTCCAATAAATTTGATATTTTTAATGTATAGTCTTGGCTGTTCTTTGTGTCTTCTAGACTCTGGGATTCACAGTGAACACTTTTTATGAAGCTTTATATACACACACAAACACACACACGCCTGACTATTACACAAACAGGGACTTTGACCATCAAATAGACAGAGTTGGTTCCCCTTTGCAGCAATACCAGCTTCTACTCTTCTTGAAAGGCTTTCAACAAGATTTTGGAATTTCAGTTGGAATTTGTGTTCATTTATTCTGTAGAACATTTTTGAGTTCAGACACTGATGTTGGACAAGAAGGTCTGAATCACAATCTCCGTTATAGTTCATCCCAAAGGTGCTGGATGGGGTTGAGGTCAGGGCTCTGTGTGGATCAGTCAAGTTCTTCCACACTGAACTCCTCCAGCCGTGTCTTTATGGAGCTTGCTTTGTGCACTGGGACACAGTCGTGCTGGAATAGTAAAGGTTCTTCCTCAAACTGGGTCCACAAAGTTGGAAGCGTGTGGTGATCCAAAATGCATTAAGAATGTAACTTGACGGCACCCGCCGTGCCGTCAAGTTTCAGAGGGCCATCACTGGTGCCTCTCTGGCTGAGATTCTGGCCAAGAGGAACCAGAAACCTGAGGTGCGCAAGGCCCAGAGGGAGCAGGCCATCAGGGCTGCCAAGGAGGCCAAGAAGGCAAAGCAGGCAACCAAGAAAGTGACAACTCAGAGTACCAAGGCCCCTGCCAAGGCTGCACTCAAACAGAAGATCGCTAAGCCAATGAAGGTTAGCGCTCCTCGTGTTGGTGGCAAGCGCTAAAATCCTCCCTGGTGTTTTTGTGTACTAATAAAATTATCTCAAATTAAAAAAAAAAAAAAAAAAAGAATGTAAGTAAGGGGCCCACCTGAATGATATAATTAAGGTGCGTCCCGATACATTCATCCAAATAATGTGAATGTGTGTGTGGTCTGTGTGTACGCATATATACAGTAAATCCTAGCTTACCGCAGGGTTATGTTCCAAGAGCACTCGCGTATAGTGAAGAACTGTTATGTTGTGATGTGGTAAAAATGCTTATTTTTATAGAGTAAACCCAAAACACTTTAATTTTAATTTTTAACTCTGCTTAATGCATTATTTTTAAAAAAAATGTAAAGGTAAACCCCTATTTGTTCTCTACAGTTTACATTGAACTCCCCTGTATAGACTTGCACATGAATGTGCAAATACAGTAATAAATTTGTTTAATTTACAGTAATACAAATACAGGGCAAATACAGAAGAACAAAACGAAAAACAGACGAACACTCGAAATTCTGGACTGCAGCTACATCAAAGGGCAGCAGCCAATCAGCATCAAGGAGAAATCAATAACGTTCTTGGGTTGGCTACTTTCAAACCATACGCCTCTGACTACAGACATCCGAGTCTCATCCACCACGCCCCCTCGTCCTCATGTCGGTTGTTTATGTTTGGGCCTGCAGCCAATCAGTGGCAAGGAGAAATAAATTACGTTCTCAATTTGGCTACTTTCAAACATTCTGCCAAAAATCCAGATAATCAGAATCGTCTCCCATGCAAATGTTTTTTACAATCTGCCTAAAAACAGAGCATCAGAAGTGGCATCTGGATTTGCTTAAGGTACATATTATCATGCTAACTAGGGTTGCAGTGAGCACTGGAGCCAATTCCAGTGCTAATTGGGCAAAATTCTTTTTAAATGCACAAAGTTACTCATTTATTCAGCATTCTGAAAACAGTATTCACTGCAGAATATCCAGTTTAACAAGGCAAACCTGATTGTTTAGTATTATTACATACAAAAACTGGACACATATGTGTACCTACACACACTCTTGTTCGTCTTCCAGGAGATGCTTGTGAGATACATATTAACAGCAGCCCAACAGCGCGGAGGTCTTTACTATTCCCATCATGCTCTACTGAGATGCAGGGCCACCATCTGGAGGAGCTGGAGCGAACGGCTGCGAGTTATTTCCCAGCTCTCTCAGCACAGCTCCCAGAGTGAGGCTTCCAGCAGCTGCCTCATCACTCAACATTAAATCAGCCCTCCGTCACCAGCGGCAACCGACAGCCATCTTTACTGGAGACCAAGGAACCAGGAGAGTAGAGCCTGAAACTTTTATTGGAATATGATGTGACTGTTCAAATGGTATGTTTACTGGAGGAAGCAAAACTGTTCTTTACATTTTACAAATGCTATTGCAAAAAATCTCTATTGCAAATTATTTTCGGGCATTTCTATTGCTTCACAGCTGCGACTGTGTTCAAACACTGCAGAGAAGTAACAAATGGTGAAACATGATTTTATTTGGACAGTGACATTAATAACATTAATAAAACATACTTTAAACAACATTTTAACTCCTTCCTACTGTCATGTCGTCTGAAGGGGAGAGATACAGCAGCACACAGTGGAGTTTATTAGTCAGTTTATTAGTAACACAAGCACTTGAAGTCCAACACAGAAGCACAGGACCCCTGTGACTGCACTCCAAGGAGTCTTCCTCCTCCTTGGTACTTCTCCAAGTCTTGTTCTTTGCAAAGTCCACCTCTGTCTCCGAGACGGGAACCCTTTCTCCTGACCTCTGTATGTTTCCCAGTCCTCTTTAAAAGCCCCGGACTTGCACACCGCCACTCATCCCTCCTGCTTTGTACACAGAAAGGAGAGAGAGAGGGAGAGAGCACAAGATGGAACAGGCAGTCAGGAAAACGTGCCACCCTCCTTCGACAGTTGCTTCTCTCCGCTGTTCGCTGTGAAGCTGTCTGCTCTCACTCCTTGTGGCTTCTCCTAGACAGGAAGAGATTCCCACACACACACAGTCCCTACTCACTTCGCACCTGACTCTCACCAGCACACCACAAACCACAGGGCAATACGGTTTCAGAGTCTCCTGACTCTACATGCAAGATACGGTTTCTTTTACTTTGTTACAGTTTCACCTTCCCTCCAGCTCACACACGATCACCATGCTTTGCTCCTAATGAGCACAGCTGCAGCAAAGCATGCACTCCTACCATGCCTCTCTTATCCTGAGCTCTAACCTGGAGCACTCTCAACTAAGACACCTGTGTGTGATCATCAGGTGCCTCTGAGCTATCATTAAGCTTCACTTATGCACCTGCTGATCACACCCTAATCCTGACACCCGAACGAACTTAAAAGCTGCCTCTAGCTGCAGCCACCCTGAAACTAAACAGAAACGTGACCCTCACTAACTGAAATTAAATAAACTTCAAGGCTGCCTTTACTGCAGCCACCCAGAGACGTTACACCTACATTTATTACCCTATGCCATTTTAAATTAGGCATAATGGAGGCACATGTTGTGCCAATGATGTCCACCAGCAGCAAAAAAGTAGTCAATAAAACACCATCCAAACTAAATACCATACTAATATAATTAAGAAGTGAAACATAATTGTGGATAGTTGAGTACAAAGGTCAACACATCGAAATCATCAGAGATAAGTTTACGTGGGTTTTGTAGTGTTTTTCAAGCTGATTTCATTTCTATATTGCGTGATCGTTGGTATAATTAGCCTATAATAATCACATTGAAACAGTAACTAGATTGGTGTCTGTGGTTTAATAAAAACCTCATGCAAGTCTATTGCAAATCTAATATTACTCATAATTCAAAAAGTTGATGTGACTGAAAAACACTGAGAGCAGATCTGAAATCAGCATGAAAAACCGGTTTAGAAAAACCGGTTTCTGATTATTCTTTTTTTTTTACACGTGTAATAGGCAAATTAGGCTAATATTTTTTTTTTATCATTGTTTTGTGGTCTTTGTATCAGAAAGTCCTGAGATAGTATCATCATGAGCAATATGGAACACAGAATTTTGTCCCGGTATAGATTGGGACAATTTCACAGACAATTTTGTCAGGCTACAGTCATGTTGAGGCAGAGTTTTGTCCATTTACAGTTTACAGAATTTCGTTTAGCTGTGGTTATAATCAGGTTCATTTCAAATTGAGTCAAGTTACATTCTTTTGTTAGTATACAGTATACAATTTTGTCAGTATACAGTCGAGTTGATACAGAATTTTGTTGGGTCATGGGTGGGTTCAGACAGAAATTTGCTAGGCTACAGTTGGATTCAGAGGTTTGCTAACCCTAACTTTATTAGGCTACAGCGTTCAGAAAAAGTTGTCAGACTTCAGTTTGATTCAGGCTGAATTTAGCTAGACTATAGTCAGTTTGCATTTCTAAACTTGGTGCAGTGGGGCAGGCTGGACAACAGTTGGCTACAGTCAGGTTTAGATATATATATATATAAGGCTCAGATGTAGTCTTATCAGGCTATAGTCGAGTTCACTGAATTTTGTCAGGTCACAGTCAGGTTCCCTTACTTTTGTCGAGCTACAGTGGGTTTCACTGAATTTTGTCAAACTACACTCAGGTTTGTATTTCAAAACTTGGTGCTGTGGGTCAGCCTGGACTCTTAGACTACGGTTCAGAATTTCAGGCCTGATTATTAGCTGCGGGAAAGAATCTCTTTAGAGCAAGCTGTGACCATGCTAAGTTCGTGCGTTTGCATATTGCGATTCAATTCTGGGAGTCGCTGATTGAAGTTTGTGTGTCGAAGCTTGTGCGCGTTAAAGGAGAGTGAGTGTGTGTCTGTGTGTGTGTGTCTGTGTGTGTGTGTGTGTGTGTGTTTGTGCATGTGTTGAGTGAGAGATTTCAAGCATGAAGCAAGTTAATCAAAAGATTTATGAGTTCGGCAGAAAGGCAGTCCTTCAAGAGTCGGAGACGAATCAGACTCCGAAAACCAATTAAGAACATGCAGCATTCTTTCTGCAGAATAGCAAATGCCGTGTTATTTTTCCCCATGGCTGACCCTTAAAAAAACACACCATCTCTCTCCTGCCGATTATTATCTAATTATCCAAACATCTGGCTCCTGCTGGCTTTCAATTGAACTGAATTAATGTTTTTCTTTTCTTTTTTTATAAGATGCTTCGAAGCCCGCACAATTATGGAAGCTACCCAATAGTGATTCTCTGTATTGGTGCTGGGCCTCGATCCCTCCCTTCATATTGTTTTAATTAAAGCACTGAGGCAAATCAAAATCAATATGCCTCGCTGCAAAAGGAAAGGAAACACAGGCCAGAATGAGATGCAATGTGCAGAGTTTTATACCACTAGTAAGACAACTATTATGCCAATTGAATGGAAGGTGTGTGGGGGGGAAGGGGTGCATCCTGAACTTGTACATGTAGGACTGTTTAATGTCTCATACAATTTAATACCTGTAGTATAGCAAAAGTCTCATTACAGATGTTAGGGAGCTACAATTATCTGGGAGCTACATGACCAGCACTGAGCTCTGCATGGCCATATTTATGTAACACTGTAAAAATGGTAGAGCATTAGAAGTGATTTTATGTTTTAATGAATATATTATTACTTTACATTGCTTTGTTCATTTAAAAAGCAATTTGCATTGCACCGTTTCATTCAAAGTACTAATCTGGAGTTAAATAAAACCAGTTAAACTGCTTTAAGGTTGAACTAAAGAACCTTTTTTATAGAAAAATGCAGACAGATGTTAGCGGAGTAACCACATATCTAGCAAAATATGGGAATTTCACTGAAGTCATTAATTGTTGAATGGTTTATCCTCCCTTTAAAAAGTCTTTGACTCCTTTCATCTTTCTCTACTCTATAGGTCTGTATATCTCAAACTAATTTCTTTGCCAAACTTCCTCTCAGTACTCACTGATCGAGTCGTAACCGTGTAAATGAGTTCAGTACAGGCACGTCCATGAAGTCAAACAAGGCATCTACAGCAACACTTTAGGAAGAACAGCAAAACAACACCTGCCAACACAGTCTGCCAACACCCAACACCACTTGGCTAGATTGCCTTCCATTGGACAATTCCCAACACCACGATCAAAAGTACTGTAAGTCTGACAATGCCAAACATATTTACATGATAAAAACAGACATTTTTAGGCATTTTTTTCACAACAACTCACTTTTACTGTACACCACACCATCTCAAACCACCATTCCATGCTGTTCAAAGAGATGCTGATTTGTGTCACATCATAGCGAGTTTGGCTGAGCTGCTTGACTGGACTCAACGATGCCTTATCTACCACTTAGCTAACACACACAGAGAGAATCGCAGTGTTTCTAACATGATAGGGTCATCAGAAAACACAATATGGGTTAACCTCTTAAGAGTGAAAGAACAAAAGCTTGTATCTTCCTTTAAGCCAAAAAAGGCTGGGATTTTTTTTTGGTCTCTTGGGTGGCTATAAACAATATACTCACCAAATGGACTGTAGAAGTAGATTGTGGTCTGGCAAGCAGCTACTTATAGTGCAACAAAATGCTTCAGTAATGACACTTCACTCAGCTCCAGGCATGATTGTTCGCACCTGCATCAAACGGCATCCCTCTGTTCCCAGAACAGTGCTTTTTCAACAGCTCGCCTGCATTCTTTTCCAATGCAGAGTCAAGAATCAGAAATCAACCAGGCCACTGATTGTTGCAATTTGGCTATTAAGATGTAATCGCAAATAAAGTCTACACATCTGTCCGCTGGTGGTGGCGAACACCTTCACAGAATGAAACAGGCGTATGGCAAGTGATTACACATGCAATAATTCCTGTTTCTGCAGAGATCTGAGCAGTATGTTTCCACAACCACACCATAATTATCCCTCCACCCATTGCTGAGACAGGAAATAGATGCTGAATGGACTGCACTGCAGTGGGGCCGAACTGGTTGCTCTTAAAACATGTTGCTTATCTGCTGAATCTGAAATATTGACTTACGAAATAAAAAAGTCTGCCAATCAGACACACCAAGCTTTTCTGGTTTTTAATGACTGAGAACGTTCGTAACCAGGGTGTCAAAAGTCATTAAAGAGCACAAAAGAGTGAAGTGCCTGAATAAGGTAATGTAGGCACTCAGGATCATCTGAATGTTACAACCAAGTAAGTGTGTTGGATTTGAACTCCAGGCAGCCCATACATTATATGAAAAAAATTATGCCGATCAGTACCAATTCAGACAAAGATTGATAAATGACACAACATCAGCACATTACCATGTCACAAACTCCAGTGCACATGGTGGCTATACACCAAGCCATTTTTGGCTAAGAGTTGACCCCGTCTTCAAAACAACTGTCCCTTTTGGTTTTGACTCAGTTCTCAACAGTTGGTATTATTTTCAGTACAAAATAATAATAATTTGGCAAGTAAAAAATATTTTTATAAGTTTCATTGCTCTTATTGTTAATACTACTAATACTAATACTACTACTACTACTACTACTACTACTAATAATAATAATAATAATCATCATCATATTAATAATAATCATAATAAAAAGAAGAAGAAGAAGAAGAAGAAGAAGATGCATATAATGACTTTTGTAAAATTATTATCATACTCTGCTTACTATTTTACTGGCTGATGATTTTGGATGATTTTCCTGTGAACCTGTTTACCACGAAGTCGCAGGTTCAAACCCCTCCACTTTTCACCATTGTGTCCTTGAGCAAGACACTTAACCCCCAGTAACTAATGACTGTAAGACTGTCTCTGTAACTAATGACTGTAAGACTGTCTCTGTAACTAATGACTGTACGACTGTCCCTGTAACTAATGACTGTAAGACT
>JBBJLR010000001.1:6938560-6952470 GCA_037577145.1 Brachypetersius gabonensis | reverse complement strand
CTGTAACTAATGACTGTAAGACTGTCTCTGTAACTAATGACTGTAAGACTGTCTCTGTAACTAATGACTGTAAGTCATTCTGGATGGGAACATCGGCAACACTTGTTTAAGACATTATGCAGAAAAGGAAGCAAGCAACATTTTCTGTCAATATAAAATGATTTTCCTTTAGCTGATTTAAAATGAGGTAAACAAGTTCTCACATAATATATTTATAACTGCCTCAAAATAATTTGCATAGTTTTGGATTTAAGATCATTTCACCTGCCGAGATATTATATTTTGGAGGTACTGGGCATCGTCCAGTCCTACTCATTATTATTCAAACCTTTCAGGCGTTTTTCTTTGGGGCAAAAGGTATGATTTTTTTAACTTTCCTTTTGAAAAAAAGCTGTCAAATGATTACAAGTTCATCTACATGAAACTTGTGGAAATTACACTTCTTATCCCATACAAACTGGGCTGGTAAATCCCATTAAGATTACATTACAGAATCCCCACTGGTGAAACTAATTCAGCTTGAATAATAACTATTTTTCATTAAATTCTTTGGAAAGAGATTTAACGGGTACATGCTGTTTCTTACACAATAGGATGGTAAGTAAGAACATTCATGCACATAACTAAAGACGCAGTATAAAGCACTGTATAGAGCACGCAAGCTGCTTTCACACAAAGTGAACATCTGTGTCTCCTCTGCTGCTGTGTTTTCAGGCTTGTGCGCTGAAGAGTGAAGAAGCAGTGACAACATACCACAGGTCTATGACAGCACAGCTTAAACCCCGATGTTGAGTGGTGGAAACGCATGCAAAAAAAGACGACTAGCAATGTAAGCACCAGTGTTTGGGCTGACAATGCTTCCGACACCGTCTACCAGCGGGGAAAAGACAGCTGGCTGTGAAGTACCAGGCTCAACGGACAACGCGACGTTAAACAGCAGTGGTGACGCTCTGGCTGCATGTGTTACCATGGTTACAACAACGACATGAGTCTACTGCTTGAGATGAGCTTTGCTATGGGATGTGCAAAATCATGGATTCGATGGACAACAGGGATAAATACATGCTATATATACATCCATGGAAAAAATAAGGGACCACACAGGTTTTCTGAACTGTTGCATTTAACCCATCAGTGTGAAGCAGTGGGCAGCTGATAATGGTGCCTGGGGATTGGGGACGGTACCTTGCTCAAGAGTACCTCGTGGTGCCTCTGGCAGTCCTGGGATTCAAACCCACGACCTTCTGAACGCAGGGGCAACTACCAAACAACAAGACCACCAGCTAAATATTGATTATAAATCAAAATGATGGAGCAAAGAGAACTCTAAGAAATAAAACTTTAAGCTGCATTTGAGTTAGTAAAATTTTTTGTACAATATAAGAAGCTAAATCTACCCCAAAAACCAGAGAGTAATTCAAACAATGGATAGCATTTCTAGCAGTGTTAGAAACTGTATAAGCTTTTTTTGCACTGTGTGTTTGCACTATTAGCATTTTGCACAGTGCCAATTACATTTTTTGACGTACAAAACGAAAGGAGCCAAATTCAGACACCTGGTTGATCAACTCCATTTGGCCAGAGTGAAAAATCGTGAAAGCTTGATATTTCGCTGAACTGTCACTTTAAAATTCAGGACTTTATCACTCCCCTTTAGAGTGTCTGTGACTGACAGCTCCAGTGCCCGTCTGCCCCCACTTGGTAAACACACACACGTTGCATAAACTTGCATCAGACCAGCATATTTTGGCAGTGATTTCTTTTTCATTGCCATTTCATCCCAAGAATAACTCACATTTTTCAAAAAATAACAAAATCCTCAAGCTTTGAAGCTGATAGAGAATAAAATGGATGAGAGATTGTCTAACTCTCAAGTGTAAAATACCAATCTGTCTGTATGTGTCTGTCACACTTCCCTGAACAAATAAACACACACACACACACACACACACACACACACACACACACACACACACACACACACACACACACAAACACACACACACAAACACAGACACTCACAGAGCGGTGGTCTTCCCTGGCAGGATTTAGCTACAGCTGTGGGCTGGATTTGTGTCTGCAAGGGTGGTAGTTTGTGTGTGTGTGTGTGTGTGTGTGTGTAGTTCTGTGTCTGACGCTGTTTATATAGACACAATCTTGCCTATTTAGACAATCCTGTGATTCCCAGTGTATCGTCAGTTAACTTTCCATCAGTGACGGTTCCTGCAAAATCTCCTGCCCCATTCAATTGGTAAATGAACAGCTAGCTATGAAGACACCGTCACACTGCATTGAATAATTCTTTTTTTTCTGTCCCCTGCCATAGCAGTACCCCCCTTAACACAGACATGACAGGTACACCCTGAAATTCATTTCAGCCAATGAACGTTCCATAGAAATCATGACCAATTTATTGAAGGGTTTTCACCCTCAACTACACCTATTGATGTAAAGATTGATTCAGCTGTTACATACTCTCTGCTTTAGGTCCAAAAAAAAGAGCAGTGGCACAGAACTGATCGTGTGCAAGGGATAAAACATTTATGATGAAGCTATTGGGGAAAGACAATAAGCACAATCACATGATTCACATAATTCGCTTTCGCTTTTCTCTCTTTCTTGCAGATCATCCAGGTTACGTATGATGAACAAACTTGATCCAGACCTCCCTGGGGACCTAAACAAAATCCTGCTAGGAGGCCCCATACATGACCCTTGACTGAGAGACTAGATAATCACTGTCTGTCCGCACTAATGTGAGGTCCAATCACACCCACAGGTTGTCTGGATGGGTCCCCACATATGTTGCTACTTAAACATGAGAGTTTCATTTCATGCATATTCAAATGCAAGTGATTGCTCTTATGCACAGCAACGTATATCAGTGGTCCACAGTTGTTCCTCAAACCTGTAAAGCTAAATTTAAATCAGTGTCTGCTATTCAACCAAGTTACTGTAGGCTAAGTACACCTAAACAACTGTCAAAGAAAAGCCAGAAGTTAAGGCAAAAGTAAGGAAGGCGTGGAGATACGATTACATTTGAAGGGGAAGGGGGTGTTGGAGGGGGTGAAGAAGAAATAAATAATCAGAAATAAGAGGCATAATCAGTCACCAAGGTGCTCCTTAAAGAGGCTTGAAGAGAGCAAGAGGGAGTTCGTTCCACCACTGGTGGGCCCAAACTGAAAAGAGTCTTGACGCAGGTCTTCCTCTTCTTTTGAGAAGCGGAGGCTCAAGACGAGCCGTGCTTGTTTTGGAGTATAGGAGCATTTAGCTCTAATGACAAAAAGCATGTTAGTGCAAGCCCACATGGAACACAAGCCCACATGGAACATATATTTCACTTTGCATTGCCTGCATTTAAAAGAATAGATGAGTAACATGAGTCTAGCAGAGCAACCTGGACGATTTTCAGGTAGATATAACTGCCTAAAAGGGTCGGACCTCCACGGAGTAGTATAGAGCGATACTAAAGATTTAATTGTAAGTAATTTTGGAACATTTCTATTAGTCCTATTCTATTAGCTTAATCATACAGCAGCTGATGATTTCTGCTTATTTAAAAAATGTGTGTTGTTCATGCCCAGTTTTCATAAAGTATATGTACACTATAACTATTTTTTGTGATATGAAATGAAACAGTATTAAACAAAACTGTACAAGTCTACTAAAGTACACTTAAATATAAGTGGTTAATCTAACAAATAACTCTGCTAATACATTTTTCTCCATTCAAATTTCAACCTTATAAGAATTTCTATAATTTACTGACATGTAAATCCCAGTCAGTGTACCTTCAGGTATTTAATAAAACACGTCAATCACAGTTATCCCAATGCAATTTCAATGTGTGCAGAAGGGATATGCCGTTTCCCTCCGAGAGATCCAGGGTATTAAGAATGGAATACATTACCGCTGATCCGGCTGCGCATAACATCATGGCCTCACTCAATTAACCTTAAAGAACTGGAGGGAAACGGAGGCGATGAAGTCTCACTTAGTGCTAATGATATTTTAACGAAACAACTCAAGCTACTTAACCCCTGACCTTACAGAAATTATATAAGGCCTAAGAGGTCAGATTTATTGATCAATGTCTTCACATTCGGGTGTGGAAGAGACAGGCTGATTTTAGCTTGTTAGCATGCTAGCTGTGAGTCAGTATTCTAAAACTGCACTATATGGACAAAAGTATTGGAATGCCTGACATTCCACCAACAGTGACTTTAATGACATTGCATTAAAATACAGAGCCTTTAATATGGAGTTGGTTTGAGCCTACAACTGCTTCCACTCTTTTTGAAAGGCTTTCCACAAGATTTTTGAGTTTCTGTGGAAATTTGAGTTCATTCAATCTGTAGAGCATTTCTGAGGTCAGATGTTAATGACCCGATGTCGGACAAGAAGGTCTGGCTCACAATCTCCATCCCAGTTCATCCCAAATGTGCTGGATGGGGTTGAAGTCAGGACTTCTTCCACACTGAACTCATTCATCCATGTCTTTATGGAGCTTTGTGCACTGGGGCACAATCATGCTGGAATAGAAAAGAGCCTTCCACAAAAAAAGGGCATGACGTTGTCCATGTCTTGGTAAAGTGAAGCCTTAATATTGCCCTTCACTTGGAGTAAGCAGCCCTGAATTAAGAGGTGCATCCCAATAGTTTTGTCCATATGGTGTATTTTGGACCTGGTGGATTTGTGAGCCAGCATTTTAATGTTGTGCTCTGTCTGTTGGTCACTATCCTAAAATTCATCCTCTATAGATCATGTCCGATTATCGTCCCCTGACAGACAGACTAGCGGTTAGTCAGTATTCTAATGCAATCCTTGAAAACTTAAAATATAATCCTGAAACGTCTCAATCCCTGTGTGAATAATTCAGTCACATCTGCTGCTTCTAAAGGCATTTCAATTTCATTTCGCAAACCCTCAGAAGCGACTCGGAAGGGTCAGGGTTCGAAAGTGCGTGGAAAGAGAAGAGCAAAAAAAGCGTAAAGGGAGAAAGGATGGAGAATGAATTTGACCATGAGTACAGCGCACAGCTTTGATTAGTTAGGGACAGATACGGAGGATGAAGGCTGGCTCTAAAGTGCCCCCCGCAATCAATTCCAGGCTGGAGCCATTTTCATCAACAAGAAAGATTGAAACTGGAGCAGGTGTGTTTAAAAAAAGAAGGGTCGGACATCAGGCCCCACCATCCGTCTTCCTTAAGCCTGTATCCGTGTGTGTTGGCCCTTTAAGAAATCAATCTCCATTCACGCCACTGGCGCTTGTCCTTCCCTCCTCATGCCGGCAAAGTGACCGACTTCTGGTAAATACGACATTACCGTGCAAGTTAAAGGCTAACATTTATCTTCATTTGTCCCTCCCTCACCAGGGGCATACATTATCCTGCTCAAACAGACAACAAGCAGACAGCCACTTGTAATGCATGGCGTATGGGAGGAGTGCAGTGATGTTCACACAGGCAGTTCAGATCTGGTTTATTACCATACATGCCTTGAAATGGACTATTTATACGAATTCCTAAAAGCAAAAAACAAATCATTTGGGTTCCTTAATTCCAGTGAAGGACAATCTTAATGCTTCAACAGACCAAGACATTTTGAACAACACCATGCTTCCAACTTTATGCACCCAGTTTGAGGAAGGCCCTTTTCTGTTCCAGCATACTGTGTCCCAGTACACAAAACGAGTTTCATAAAGGGTGAGTTCAGAGTGGAAGAACTTGATTGACCACACAGAGCTCTGACCTCAACCTCATCCAGCATCTTTGGGATGAACTGGAACGGAGATTGTGAGCCAGGCCTTCTCATCCAACATCAGTGTCTACCCTCATAAATGCTCTACAGAATGAATGGACACAAATTCCCACAGAAACTCTAAAATCTTGTGGAAAGCCTTCCAAGAAAAGTAGAAGCTGTTGGAGCAGCAAAGGGGAGACAAAATCCATATTAATGTCTGGACATGAACACAATGTCATTAGTGTCCCTGTTGGCGGAATGGTAAGGCGTCCCAATACTTTTGTCCATATAGAGTTATCTCATAAAATCTGATTCATTTTCCATATCGAAGTGTAATTGGGCAGTTCTTAAGAAAATGTTTACTATCCCAAGCCACATTCATAACCATATTCACATGTAGCTTAAAGTGGGATTCAACCTTGAAAATGATTTAAAAACAAATGTAATTCAATGCATGTGTGACATAGTTCTTTGTTGCCCACCCTTACATTATTACTATAAAAGCTACGTAAATGTAGCTACAGCAGAAAATGAAGTGAACAACCTGATCCATATCTCAGCTTGGAAAAGAAAACATATTATAATAGTCGACGGTGTGGATGTGGCCTAATTTTTTATAGCATTGCCGGTTTTAATTGTAGTGCTTTGTGTCTGTGGCTGATTTTTTTATTTATTCATCTTTTCTGAAAAGCAGCTTTTTCCTGCTGCTGCTCTAAGCGAAGCATTGTCTGGTGAAGCCTTCAATAAAAGATAGCAAAATAAAATAAGACGTTGTTCCTGGGGAGTTAGCTCCTGCTTTCTGCCCTGTTTTCATTCCTAAAAGCTCATTTCCTCCTCCCCTTTTCCGCATTCTTCCGGCACAAAGCCTCTTTGAGTCGGGCCAGCCGCGTGATAAATTTCGCTGCACCTCAGAGAAAATATTTGTTTAATATCTGTGACAAGGTGGAGACAGGGGGAGTGTGGGGGGCGGGAGGAATAGGACGCGAGGGGCTTGTGTTTCTGACTCTTCAAGTCACTTTAATGAAAAACGCTAGAGCTCGTGCCATTCAGGAGCTGTTTTTCACGTTACACAGGAATTAATAGATCAAGTCATCGCTTGCGGCTTATAGGTCGTGCTTCAAATCCCGAAACCTTGGGAAGGGTATACTGCGCCGACCCTGTGGGAGTTCTGCCAGAGTGTCGGGTTTCAGTCACGTTATTAGAGTCAACAAGCTAATGCAAACATGTCAGAGGGTTAGACCGCTGGAGGAATGGGTGGGCCGCCTGTGCTTCAGGTCACTTCCTGTTTGAAGAGTTGATGGGGCAGATGTTGGAAGGGACTCAGCTGATTGTAATTTGCTCAAATACCAGCCGTTTTGCTTATTATGTCACACTGTAGATGCAGGGTAGCTGACTGTTTGCTGACATTCTGAAAGATCTCTCCTCACTGGTCAGGCACCGTTGCTAAGATCAAAAAGGTCTGTAGGTGAGGAGTCCTACAATTGTCTAAATGTGTTCCCTATCATTGAAAGAGTCACCCAAGGATGAGAGTCCAAGAGAACAGAACTGGCCAAGCTCTCTCTGGGTGGGCTGGCTTGCCTCCCGTCTCCCCCTCCAGCACTTTTCTGATATACTAGAACTGGTAGATCTTCTCCAAGTGTGTTGGACTGTCCAGGGAGGAACATTTGAAAAGCATAATTTATAAGCATTTTAGTACAGCCATGTATGAAACGAGAGAAAATGTACAGTTTAATGAAATAAAAGAATGTATTAGTCCAACTTTAACATTCTCTGCATTAAAGTGACAGGTTTTCATGGTTTGAGCAGTAGAGACTGTTCCTTCAGATGACTACACTAGGCTAGTTGGTGCGACATAACTTTCCTCTTTCACTCAAGGTTAGCAAAGCTCAGCAATAGAGACAAAGCAGGAGAAGAAAGTTCACTGGTTCATTGGACTGCTCAAGCTGTAAGCATTAAAAGTCCTCTCTTAATGAAAAGCTCTTTGTGCGATGTTTGTGTTAAACTCTACAAACTCAATTTTCTCAAAGATTTTCCTTTTCAGTTAACAGTGTATTGTTGGTGAATGTAATTGTCATGTTTAACCTGGAAACCTCATGCTATCATCATTCTCACAGTTCTTCCTTTATTTACCCAGAGGGATGCAGGGCGGGTGTTCAGTGGGGGTGGTTGGGGGAATTTAGAGGATGGGTTGCTGCGCATCTATGGCCTTGTTCTCCACACTACAGGTGGTGCGGCCAGGTATACGTGCCTTAGTATATTTAGTATAAGTATAAATATTAGTATAAGTAAGTAAGTAAAAACGTGGGTCCCACCCGGATTGAGGTCTGAAGGGGACACGTCCCCGCCGTACCTGGTCCCATCTGCACCCATCCTTACCTATCAACATTAGCAAATATCCGCATCAACATTAAGAGAAACTCTCGCAAACAGTTCTACATCTAAAACATCCAAACTGCCAAAACACATCCAGTCAGAGCATATTATTCATTTCGTATTAAACTGTGTTTCATTTGTATGGATAGAAAAGGGCACAATGTTAAGACTGGTTTTTGTAGATGAAATAACCAAAACAAAAACTTTTTAATTTCCAGATTAGTTACAGAAACACAGTCCAGCTCACTACTAATGCTAGAAACTCAACATCAAGTCAAGTCGGTTTTAGTTGTCATTTCTGCCATATACACACAGTGTATGGTAAAAACAAAACAACATTCCTCCAGGACCATGGAGCAACACAAGAACAGAACAGAACACAGCAGCAATACGACTAGACGAGACCAGACCAGATGACATTCAGTACAACTGACAACAAAGCGGAAAACAGCAATAAATATGATTGTGCAAATTGTAGCATCAACATGATAGAAAATGTCATGATTTATACATCGTATAAACATTACGTCACAGCTCTAATAGAGTTGCCATGAAATACTGGATTTGTGGGTGGAGCATGCTTAGATCAACCAGTGAACAGGTATCAAAACTTTGAGCAAAACATCCCCATCCAAGTTTTGAGGGCACTGCAAAGACTAAAAGATTAAAAAGACGAAGTTTTGTGACCCTTTACCTGGTTGACTACCTTGCATGCAATGGAGGCTCTGTGAGCAAGGTCTGAATGTAAAGGACAGCTTGGTTGAGGAGAGAACATGCTTTCATTGGGGCAGATTGGTTTCCCTGCAGGGTGTCCTGACTTCACTGATGGGGAGCAGAGAAATTAGCATGAGCGGCAGGGGGCTGGAGCAGCAGGTGACTCAACCTGGCCTCCTCACTCATAAGCAGATCTGACGCTCACCAGCCATGTGTATGGTCTTCAACATGAGGCTGTTCAAGTGTATTAACACTAAGTGTCTAGAGTTATTGCTGGTATTTGACGATACCTTTTAATTACCCTTACAGAATGACTTGGCTAAATACACAATAGATTATCTTTACATTTAGTGTTCTTTCTATAAAGATTCAAGTCTGAACTTCCATTTTTGACCTTTATTTCAATGTCAATGAATGACACAAATCTGCAAAGCACAGGCAGAACTGCATGCACAACAATACCATTTAATCAAAATTACAATAAACAGCTACATACAAACAAAAGTGGGATTCTGTAACGTTAATTCCAGGAAAGAATCCAAATGCAGAGTCAAAAATCACACAAAAGCACTTTACTAGATAGGGCCAAAATACAGAAGAGTAATCCACATGGAAAGCCAGGGCAAAAACACAGGGAATATCTACAAGACTAAACAGGGCAAAAACACAGCAGCACAAAACAAGACTAAGCACAAAACAGGCAGGTCAAAACGAACATGGAACATGGGATCAAGTGATACACTGACGTTACGTTCACACAGTCCTTATATACCACACTCTTTTAGTATTCAGGTGAACTCGATCTGGGTCTAATTAGTCCACGAGAAGACCCGGATCGACGATCTTGATTGGACTGCCCGGTAGCCCTGTCTTGCTGTCCTCTAGTCTGGTCCGTGCCAGATCTTACAGTTTGATAACAGGTTTCGTTGGAGAGAATTGTTTAATCAAACAAAACACGAAGACGCTTTTATGGTGTATACCCCAATGAGGGTTAATGATAATTCAGAAAGCATCCTCCAGACTACAGCTGTCAACTAGGTATTGAATTTATTTATATATATTTTTAAACCATTGAATTCTGCAGAGTGCATTACTGATAGCAGTTTCTGTACATGCACAACATGAAGACGGGTAGGAGTAATCAAATATTCAAAGTACTGGATGTATAGGGCAGATAGAAATGCTGACAGAAAGTCAGAATTCTGAGTTTGTAGCACAGGGACTGTTATGAGTATGCTGTGTATTTATTATTATACATGCACGATAAGCACTTTCTCCAGTTCTCAGTAGGCCCAGCTCAGCCCAGCTTGGAATATATAATAGATAAATGAACAAATATCTTCACTATGAATAAACAGTTACAAACGATGAACCTGTAAATCTATGAAAGAGCTTTAAGTTAACTAGCCTTTCTCTGATAACAGAGGTTGACCAAATATTGTAATCATCAGAAATCTGTTTTCAGTTTTTTTTTTCAGTCACATCAACTTTTTGAATTATAAGCATTATTAAATTTGCAATAGACTTTCATTAAACCGCAGGCACCAATCAAGTAACTGTTTCAATATTTTCAGTGCAAAGTCAGACAGGCCACACTGTGGCATAGATATAATGATCAGTGTCAGTCAGCTACCACTGTTTCTTCACAAACACTCAGCATATGATTATTATATGATCATTATACCAACTATCATGCAGTATAGAACTAGCTTCATCACAAACACTGCATGTGTGGGAACAACTACACAGATATTATCATGAAATACACAAATATCTTCCTTTCTTTTTCTGTCTTGAAAGAAGGCAATGGCGTGTGTATAGCCAAGAAACTACAGTTAGTATCTGCATGGGCTGCTAGTGTGGGCTGGTCTGCATCATGTGACCCCGGTCTGACAGGGAGCTGCTTTGTTCATCACCACACTAGGTGACAAAATATGTCCCTGAAAAATCATGATAACACAATCATGTATCAAGTGAAGCAGCAAGCACACTTTCCCTGCTTCTTCCAGTGATCTAATTCAGGGAAAAACAACAAAAACAAGTTACGCTTTTTTTTATTGTCGGCGCTCACTGTGACTTTTGGTAGTTAAAAGTACGCAAAGGAAAAAAAGTTTTACACAAATCTCCTAGCGAAGTCCTCCCTGCCCCAGAGAATCACTCGACTGGAACGAACTCTCCTCGGACGTCCCACACTCTACGACTCCTCCGAGACTGCTCCGCTCCATCCTGCCCTAAATCGCATCTCCCCTCCAGCTAGGCTGCTCTAAAGCAGCGGGGAAGCTTATCTTTAAAAATAGAAAAACTATTCACTAGCACCACAAGGGCGCAGACCTGCGTCGCCCCACAGCTCCGCACGCAGTCAATCACCGGCAGCGCGGTGAAGGCTCTCTTTATTATGTGCATATCTTTCATATCCCGGGGAGCTTGTTATAGGCCCAGCCCGACCCCATGTAATGGCATGCATGACAAGCACCTCGATGACAGCTTAAAGAGCCCATATGAAGCGTCCCATTTTCATACTCTCCTCCTCGTGCCACCCCAAGACTGACAGTTGACCTTATCAGCGCCCGGCAGAGGAAATTTACAGTGCTGTCCTTTTGAAGCCTGCATTTAAATGCCCCTTCTGTGCTCCGCCAAGCTAGGATCAGGTCTCCGCTTCAGAGATATGGTGGAGCTGGTGGGCTGAGGACATGTCAAACCAGACAGCAAGCTCATAGCAAATAGGAACAAGCAAATCATGAAAATATCAAACCTGTTTACGTCTCTTTCCAGCATGCATTCTACAGGTGGGACACATGACGACTGAGGCATGCACTGACAGACGACATCCATGCTTCAGATGTACATATGTAGCCTATGGAACACAGCATTGAGTTTCTATCAGACTATATAAAGCAGAAAACATATTTATTTGTCATACAAAAAACAGCTGACTATGATACAATAATGTTTGTGTATTTGATGTCTGTTAACACTTTTACAGAGTGGTTGTTATTTAATATTTGGTAACACATTCAGAGAGGATGGCAAGTAGTTTGTTTACCTGATGTTTGTTTTACAAGGAAGCTATGGATAATGTTTGTTTATTAGGTATTTGATAAAATCTTTAGAAGGTGGTGCTGAGTAATGTTTGCAGAACAAATATCATAAAAATCTCGACAGGCTCAGGCGAATGTAATGAGAGCTAGTGAACGGACAGCAGGCTTGCAATAATATATCAAAACACATAGACATGCACACTGGCAGATGATGGATAGACAAAAAGTAAGCACATTTGTCTTATCTAGGCAATCACTCATAAAACTGCATAAATGACGGTTCAGGAAGAGGATAAAACTTTAGTACAATAAACAATTGGTACAATATAATAGGTGAAAACAATTAGAGCATCTCTATTTCATTAAAACTTATATCTAATTAAAACATCTATATGAGCCTTATATTTTGAGAGACACCTTTCATTGTGACATTTTGTTCAGTGCTATGTGACCTGAGACTTTCTGGCATGTCTGAAATGAGAAAGGAGTTTTAAAGGTTTTGTGCAAAAAAAATGGAATGAGCAAAATGTATGAATAAATACACGCTAGGCTTGGATGAAACCAAAAAGATTCATTCGTTCATTTACTGTAACCCCTTACTCCTTACTAGGGGGTACCTGGAGTCTATCCTGAGGTCTACAGACACGAGATGTCGACCCACCGCAGGGCGCACACACACACACACACCATCCACTCACACACTCACTCCTGCAGCCAATGTAGAATCCCCAATTCAGACCCCCAGCCAAGACTCACATTCGGACCCCCAGCCTTGGAGGTGTGAGGCAACAGTGCTACCCACTGCACCACTGTGGGATGAGTGGACAAGATTTCACTGGACAATAACTTTATTCTGCAGTCAAACACAATTCATTTACCATGGTCCTACTTTTTCCCTGTTTTTTTTTTCATTGTATTGAATTTCTCATTTTACTTAGGTTTATTTACACAGGTAGGATTCCTTATTTGATTAGCTTATGGAAATTTTAGCTGCAGTAGACAGCACACTGCTACTGTGGGCTATGGTCCAGAGCGGAGCGAAGGGTCCACTGAGGGAAGATGGAAGCGTGTGAAAAGCCTCTGATTGACATCTCATGTGAAAAGCCATTATCTGTCCCAGTTGGAGTGTGGCAAGATCTTTCCCAATCCTGCCTGTGGCTCCTGCTTCCTCTACAAAGGCGAGGAAAAGACAAACTCCCTTGTGAATTCAAAAAGGAGACGAGGAGAAACGTTTCCTTCTTTTTCCAATCAGGGTGCTCTCCTGTGAGATTCTGCAATGGGTAGAATCAGGAAGATTCAGATTCGGATTCAGATTTTATTTGTCACATACACCATCATACTTGATACGACATGCAGTGAAATGCTTTTGGCAACACCAGACCTCATAAACAGTAGAAACAGTAGAAACAGTAGAAACCGTAGAAACAGAAAAACAGAAAAACAGAAAAAAACGGTAAAACAGTAAAAACAGTAAAACTGTAAAACAGTACAAACAGTAATAACAGTAGAAACAGTAGAAACAGTAAAAACAGTAAAAATGGTGAAACAGTAGAAACAGTTAAAACAGAAAAAACGGTAAAACAGTAGAAAAAGTAAAAACAATAAAAACGGTAAAACAGTAGAAACAGTAAAAACAGTAGAAACAGTAGAAACTGTAAAAACAGTAGAAACAGAAAAACAGTAAAAACGGTAAAAACAGTAGAAAAAGTAAAAACAATAAAAACGGTAAAACAGTAGAAACAGTAAAAACAGTAGAAACAGTAAAAACAGTAGAAACAGTAAAAACAGTAAAAACAGTAGAAACAGTAGAAACAGTAAAAACAGTAAAAACAGAAAAACAGTAAAAACGGTAAAACAGTAGAAACAGTAAAAACAGTAGAAACGGTAAAAACGGTAGAAACGGTAGAAACGGTAGAGAAGGTAAAAACGGTAGAAACGGTAGAAACAGTAAAAACAATAGAAACAGTAAAAACAGAAAAACAGTAGAAACTGTAGAAACTGTAGAAACAGTAGAAACTGTAGAAACAGTAGAAACAGTAGAAAC
>JBBJLR010000001.1:6899589-6920656 GCA_037577145.1 Brachypetersius gabonensis | reverse complement strand
TTGAAAGTCCCGCCCCCTCCGCTATGTGGTCAAAATGGCGTCCGTTTAGTGCGCAAAGTGTGCATCGTTCTGCACTGTGTTTTCTGGCCGATTTCAGTGCACCATCCAGGTTCTTTCAGTGCACTGAATTTATCTTGGTTTTCGGTGTGAGCGCACTACGCACTAAAAATAGCGCACTAAAGTGCGCAAGTGCGTGGTTTCGGACACAGCCAGTGCCTCTCCATAGTGGTATTGGAACATAACGCCGTTCAACTCTAAGGTCGAGTGCCCCAATACTTTTGTCTCCGCTCCCTGTCGTACAGGAAATAACGTCTCGTCTCGTTTTAGTCAACGAACATGAAGAGACAGTTCAGCATAGTTTTTATTTTGTAAACCACATTTAGTCCCGTTCCTGTTCGTCAACAATATTACAGGATATATTTTGTTTCGTTATCGTCACATGACCAGCATTTACGTCTCGTCTCGTTTTAGTCACATGATAAATGTTCATTGACGACGATATTTAGTCATAATTTTTGTTGACGACAGCAACACTATCAGTAACCACATAAGCAAGTCTCTTTAAGAATCAACATTACACCATGAGCCTTGTAGCTTCAGCGCAAAATAAAGAGGCAAACATGTCTAGGTTGACCAGCTGAATTTGATGTAAGCGTTTAATTTTAAAAATCCTGTATAGATAAGCATCCGTAGACATTTCGAATATGGCTTCTTGTTTCAAAATAATCGCAGCCCATTTATAATGTAAAACATTTTACATTTTTCGAATAAAGATAGTTTAATCATATTGTAGAGCTGACAATTCTCATGTAACACTTTATTAAGATAGTCTACTGCAGGTAAGTCTACCAACAATCTACAAAAAAACAGTCAGTTGACAGCCATGAACCAGTCTATCAACTGCATCTCAACAACACATCAACAGATATTTTTCTTTCATTCAACATGTTGTAAAATTAGACCAAATGTTTCATATTGTCTAAAAAGCAAAAAGTTGTAATTTGGCTTCATAGTGTCACTGGAGTTGCTCAATGTATTAAAATTTATTCAAGGACTACTATATTTATATTTAAAGCATTTGGCAGATGCTCTTATCCAGAGCTTTGTAGTCTACAAAGAAAACACGTCCTTCACACTAGCAAACCTAGTCATTAACAGTCGCTTGTGAATAAAAATTCTACCAAATTCTATTAAAGTTAAAGGCAGTATCAAGATCACATAGAGACACAGAAGACATTTTTTGTGGTGTTTTTTTATTTTTGATGTTCGTTTTTTGTTAGTTAAGGGCATAAATGAATAGTTATTATCCTAAAGGCATATTGAAGAAGTGAGTTATCAAGCCAAGTGCTAATGGAAGAGGTGGGTCTTCAGTTGCCTTTTAAGAACGGGATAAGATTCAAGGGAAGTTAGGACTACCACTGTCTAAACTGAGAGGAGTCTTGATGCATGTCTTCAGCAATTCCAGTGCAGTGACATTCAACTATTAGTAGTAATATAAATCGTTTTACAAGTGGTGCACTGCACAGTGTCCAAAACTTTCAAATCACTGAAGGTGGCTCTCAGCTTTTTGTCTTCCCAGAGTTAATATTAAACGAGAATAAGAATAGTGGTGGATTGGAGTTTACACGAAGAATTACACTTTTAGATGAATAACAGAAATGTTCATTTGTTGATTTTCTGCTAACAACATCACTTTTGCAGGCCTATGGTATGCCTATGGTATGCATAATCTAAAGTTTTAGAAGGTCCTGTTTTTTGCAGTTTCCATCTGTTCTAAACTAGAGTGAAGTGCACTGGATTAATGTCACAAATGAAGAAAATCTAGAAAAGAATATCTTATTTGAGAGCATTTATTTTGTCACTAAAAGAATTGTATTTGAGGAAAGAACATGGGCTGCCCAACATTTCATTTTGTCTGTCAAGCATGGTGTGGTGTGAGGAATGGGTGGGGATGGATGGGGGTGAAAGGTTGGGAGGTGTCTTTTACACTTCTGGGATGTCTGGGACCAGCCCTTCCCTCAGTTTAAACCCCTGAAGCTGATCCGTTTGATGTATATTTTCCCACTATGTGTCACTGGATCCTCTTGTTATGAAGCATGAAAGGAAGTGTACTGATAGACCTCAGTGCTCTTGCACTAAATACTCCCCTGGAGAAAAGTGGACCATATGTGGGGACGCTGCTGACAACAAAATAGCTTGTTCTCAAATGTCTACCGTGATTCTGATCTATTTTGATCCATCAAAAGTTTTGCACTAAGGTCTGTTGAACTTCCGTGACTTTGTTTAAGCGAAGGCTAATAAAACAATGTCCCCGTTAACCATCCGTCCTCTCCCAGGAGACCGTCTCCAGGCAGCTGCTGGGCTGCGTCACCGTGGATACGGGGCAGGGGGGTGGGTGCTCCTGGGGGGATGGGATCCCATACCTCTGGCTCTACTCTATGAAGCAGACAGATGGGGGCTTGAGAGGGAAAGCTCCATTAGGTTCTCCGGAGACTTCCACTTCACAGCTGTGGGTCGCCAGCTCTCCGTGCCGTAATTGAGCATCAAAGCATACATGCACATAATAGAGTGCAAACGGTCTGGAGGTAAACAGGGGTGGAGGTGAAGCGGCATAATCATATGTACGACTGCATCATGCTGAGGGTTTTTCTCATGTCAGACACCTGGAGAATAGCGAGGAGGAATGCACACTCTGCAGGATACGATTAGTCCTTCCAAAGAGCAGCGGCAAAATACACACTCAGCAAGATAATTAACACTCAGGAGAGAAGCGCTGCATTGCAGCAATGGAAACGGCATCCTTAAGGGTGCACATGCGCACGTACACACACGCACACACTCTCAGTGTAGTCCTACTGAAAATCGATAACACCTTAATTATAAAACAACCCCAGATCAGTGCACACAGGCGGTCCCACTTTCTTCTATTTTGGCATATTTGTTATCATTAGTAGTCTCGGATCTAATGTAATTATATAATTTAATTATGAGACAAATTATATTCATATAAGACAAATAAAAACAGATAATTTCATTTGTAGCAGTAAAAAAAAGTAAATCAACTGATATTGTATTTTCCTCCAGCTGTTCAGTCAACCTACTAACACTCTGGGACTCACCATTATCTCCAGTGAAACTGGAATAGTGGTGGATCTTCTCAGACTCCAGCCTACCAAAATTTCCTCCAAACATCTGGCAACGACTCACAAAAGAACCCAGATGAACAGCTATGGAACTGTATTCCTTGGCTTGCAGCAGATAAGATTAACTGAATCAATTGAAGAACTGCAAGGTAAAGACCATCATTAAACAAGAGGAACATTAAGCCTTATCTCACACCTTGGTGGCTATTTTCATGGTGTTTTATGAACTAGTGGTGGTAATGTGATTGTGTGAGTATGTCCTGCTGCTTTAGGGCCTGAGAAACTTCTTATACTTGACAGGACCATGAATTTTATTGTTTATTTGTTAAAGGCTGGGAAAAAACAGGCATGTTTGGCTTCTTTAGGCATACTGAATGTACAAAACAGAGTTAAAGAGGTTTATAGGAGGGCAATGGCAATTTACTGATCCAGTTAAAGGTTTTTCATTTTAGGAGAGATCCGAGTATGGCTGGGTAAAATTGATCGGTTTTTCATATCATACACTTAATGCAGTTATACCCAGTTTATTTAAAGTAAAACAGTGATGGATCCTCTCCCTCACATTGCATGTGCCCCATTGAACTCGCTGCAGGTTGGGCTAATAGCCTGGTTTTGCTGGGTAACAAAGGGCGCGGCTATCCGAAGAAACTGCATTACGTTCTGTAATTTCTCTGAGGAACTGTTCACAAACTTAAACCAGAGATAACGCGTAGAACAGGATTGCTTTGTAGTACCCTTATCTTTGAGGAAGCTGGGGGACAAATAGTGAAAATTGGAAAAAAATATGCTGTTTTCGATGAAGTTTCACTTTAGTTTTGGGGCGAGAAAGTACTGAACGATATCAAACATCAAAGAAACTCACATTATGCTAAGTGTGCTATTACTATTTGCCCTATGGATACTCCTATGGGAACAGCCTAATGACATAATGGAAAAGTAACTGATGAGTTCTTGAGAAACTCTGCTTGTCTGAGTGGGAATTATGAGTTGGAAAGCCAGCCAAATGCATCTCTATAAGGATTGGATAAAATCCAGTAAGTAGCACAAGTTTTAAGTATCTGAACCCAACACTGACAATAACTGTTTACACCTGGTCCCTTTATGTGTCTTGAGTATAATACATAAACATGCAGGGGTAAATGCTTCCAAGACAAACCCTGCAGTTCTGCCTCTGGAAACGATCACCCATCAACTCTTAATGCAGGCATCACTGCTCTTTCAGTCTTCAGAACTTTAACTTGCACCATCATGTTTTACTGTTGGATGGCAACGAAATTTATAATAATCATTTCACAAATAAATACATTTTATTCAGACCTCTGTCCCCCAAAAGTCAATGCTTTAATACATGGATAATTGTAAAGTCATTCTTTAAACGTTCAAGACTTTAGCCGTTGCGTTAACAACGAATTGCCACACCCTACATTACGCCTCACCACAAGACGCTGTGTTTTAAGGCACATGGTTAATAACAGTGATGACACAGGAGGATAGAAATTCTTACATTTGGTTATTCTTTTGATAAACATTGATTGCTATGCAAGCTTTCTTCAGAATAGGAGAGAAAAATGAGAGCAGCACAAGTTTAGCACAGATCTGATTTACATATTGTTCACCACATAGTAATCGGACAGACAGACAGACAGACAGACAGACAGACACGTACGTAAGTAAACATCATTGATCCCTTAGGGAGGTTCCCTTCAGGAAATTCAGGCTCCAGATAGTATTTTACAGCACCGTAGGACATCTCTAAAAGCAAAAGACACAACAAGAAAAAACTGTACAAAAAATTATTCAAAATAACATGGTGTGTGATTTTGGTCTGGCTGGCCTGAGATCTTGAACTTATCAAGATACAGTCCAGATACTATTAACATGAAGTGACCAGGCATTACATTTACGGCATTTATGAGACACTTTTATCCAAAGTGACTTCCATTCTCTACAGGGGACAGTCTCCCTGGAGCAACTTGGGGTCCCAGTGGTGGTGCTGAAAGTAGGATTCGAACCCATGACCTCTTGGTCTGGAGGCAAGCATCCTACCCACTGAGCTACCTCCAGTTTTAGGTTCTGTACGTCAGTGTGTAATGCTATTTTTTCAAGCCATCATAAACAGTATTAAACTCTGTAAAAGTACATGGTTTATTTCTAAAATATATAATATATCAATGCTTTACTAATGATATGTAGCCCACAGTGCGCATGTAGGATATGGACTGCTGATGTCCATCATTTAAACACATCTGACTAAACATTGGCCAACCTGCTCTACCACTTTAGGTTAACTAGCTAGTTTTGGGCAAGAAAAAGACTGAACGTAACAGTGCTGGTCCTAATGTTCTACAGCAAAAGTACAAAATAACTAAAGGTTTATTTCTTAGGAATCAGCTACTTGAAATAAGGGTAACAAAGAGTTGCAATTTCTCCCTCGCCGCGGGCGACTGGATTGTGCGTTTTGTTCTGAAGGCGCTGGGAGCTTGAGTTGTGAATGGTGCTGATTGGGCCGCGCTGCTGTGAAGGTGAGACTGAGCTTCCGCCACTCACTTCAGAGTGTGAACCTACTGTAGGGAGAGGGAAAATGAAAAAGAACCCAATTATCTTGTGGTATTATTCTCAAGCCAGCGCTGCAGCGTGACCTTGTGTGTGTGTAATGAGACTTGTGGCTCCAGGAGTGCTCACCTGAGGCTTCAGCACAGCCATTGCCATCGGTGTGCCTCTCTTGTTTCCCCCTTTTCCATCCAGGGGGAACCCAACACCTCCTGCGTATTTCATCACGTTTCCTCTTCGCACTTCCCTTTCTTTCCAACACAGGAAAGCTGTGGAGTCCCAGAGCTCCAGAGCTTTTGCTCGTTGATAATAAGTGAACACGTCTAAGTGGTCTCTGAGTGAATCTTTGCTGATGCAACCCTGAAGCTCCATAATGGCCATCAGAATGAAAAAAGTCAATATGCAATAAAAAGAATAGTCCAAATAAATGCTGATAAGGTTTGAAGATGTTTTTATTTTCAAAATGAAAATGAAAACCCATACTGTATGGAAAACACAAATTTAGGGGCAGAATTTCTATTAATTTGTTGATATTTTAATGTACTATTAATTTTCTTACCTGAACATATTGGAAACAAATAAAACATGGTGTGTTCTGTGTAAAAGTTACTGCACATTTAATATGCTGTATTGTTTCTTTAATATGTTAAACTCAACAAATCAACAGAACTTGTGCACTAAAGTTTGTGTTTTCTGTAGAGAACGCATAAAAATCTAAAGAATGAACTTAATGTCAAAGGATCCATTCAGTCCACATGGTGACAATAATAAAAAAAAACCTCAAAAGAAGACATTTTAGAGTCAAACATTATTTGGTAGAAGATTTTTGTCTATTGTATCTATATTTGATAGTGTTTAATATGAATAGGGACTAAGTTGGGTTAAAATGGACCTACAGGGTTTCAGGTTAACTTCCATATTACTTCTGTCAGCCCAAGAATTCACAAACAGGCATTTCTATTCCTGTTTTTTTGTTGTTTTACATATACCATCAGTAACTCTAAGTCTAAAATCTATGTTCTCAATAATATATAACTAAACTGATTAGAGACAACTTAGAAAAATCCTTACACAAGGATTTGTGTTCCTTACACAATGCTGTATAAAACGTTTTTGTTTCTTTATTTCTTTAATGTTTCATCAGCTGGTCTTTCAGAGAAGAACCTTTTTTAAGAATGTACATCCACAGAATGTAAAGCTTTTAAAAAGATCCCTAAAATTGGTTTAGCTAAAGTATTTTTTTTAAAGTATGTGAAAAGATCATCATCATTCAGGTCATCATTCAAGGAACCCATTGAGGCAAGAAGCTTAGCATTAAGTGTGCCACAGGACATTAGTATGCGAAATAAAAGTCCTGTGCTACACCACTGGTTTAAAATAATTCATAGGAAACTAGAAAAAGTGCCAAAAATGAAATGAAGACATTTTCCATTGTATCCAGAATGATAAAGAGAAACGTAGATGATTCTAAACTGACAAAGCTACATAACAGCGTAGAGTGGAGATGCACAAGAGGATCCCTGACGATTCGAAAAGAGAAGGAATAAAATGAGCCTAATATTTGTGGATGAAAAACTGAAAGCAGACACGATTAAAAAACATCAAAGCCTTTTGTTAATGTTCATCATCCACATACATCAAAAGCATCGGCAAGAAGTGCCTCCAGGCGGTTACTTAAAAAAGGAAATCTCTTTTTATTGGTAACTTGAAGATCAAACTGGCATGAACAACAGAAATACTCATACAATACAACAATGTACAATATGGGCATAAAACAAAGAGGAGACGGGGGAATGCCTCAAATGCATCAAATTCATTCGTACAAATACACAACTGTACATCCATACACACACCCACATACCCAGACACACACACACACACACAACATTACACTGCTGCACACTGTTATTGTCTCAGGATAAGTTCAGTATCATTGAGGACTGATGGGGACAGATTTGTAGTGCCACCTGTGGGACATGAGAGGGGCTTTAGCATCAAATCCTATATCTCTCTCTCTCTCTCTCTCTCTCACACACACACACACACAAACACACACACACACACACACTCACATACACGATGCAGATGACAAACCTGAAGACAGGTTCAATCATGTCCTGACACATCCGACACGCTTTCAATTCACGCGTTCCGCACGTCTTCGCAAACAAAGTCATCAGCATCAGCCTTGTTAAATGGGACCCGGTGCCCCCCCCAGGAGGCAGCAGGGAACACAGCTGTTTGGAAAGGCTTGTGTTAAGGCTCATTTATACTTCTGCGCAGACGCATGGAGAAGGGGGTCCACAATAGTCATTAATGTAAAATAATCGAACGGCAACTCAGTTAGCTTTCCTCTAACATTCTCATGTTGAAGGACCATAAGATCTATTTTCCTCTAGGGGCAGTAAAGAGACAGTGTCTGCAAGCCAAATACTATTGAGGGCAGCGAAAGGGCCAACAAGTGATGTGCCGAAGGAGCACAGCAGGGACGAATATCATTAGAATACTAGTTTAGCTACGGGAAGCGTACACCTCTAAAGTCTCAATTATGTATTATGCAGAACATAAACCAAACTGTAGGACAGAGGAAAAACATGAGACTGTTTTCTGTGGATGTTGGTTCAGATGCTGCCCCTAGACAGCTGTACACATATCTGCATATGATTGCAGATGCAGAGGTATAAACTTGCCTTGCAAAGTTTCCCTTTGAACACACGCACGCACGCACGGACGCGCACATTACAGTTCGTGACAGTACCAGACAAAATTTTGGGCCTGATTGTGAGTCATTTTCATGGTCGTAGAGACATTAACCTAAACCCCTGTTTAAATTCCTGATATTTGTTTCTAAGAATAACATAAATAGTGAAATGAATTCCTTTGCAATTAAAAATTATTGTGATTGTAAAACCTCTCCCAACAACGATGGTCCAACGTGGTCTCAACATCTGTGGATCTTCTTCAGGTCCGTTGCTTCCCAGGAGGCTCGTCATGAAGCTGCTAGAGAGAATGCTAAGAGTGTGCAAAAGGGGGGTGAGGGGTTATTACTTTTTGGGTCAGTGCTTGAGTCTAGATCATAGTCTCACGGTTTTTATCAATTTCATATTGGAAAATATGGAAAATATTAAAAATGAGGAAACCTCTTCTAGGAGGAGGTGTGTCCATACTTTTGACTGGTACTGTACACACACATACAGAACAGTGGTACTCAGCAGTTCAAAAAAAAAAAGAAAGAAAAAAGAAAAAATATTGTCTGATCTTAATGTCCAGTTCTACTCTAAAGCGGCGGTTTGTCGTATTTGAATTGACCACGGCTCTTGCAATCATTTCTCCATCAGCCGAACACATCCTTCCACGAACGTCTCCACTGAAACAGCATGGAAAATGTCGGAATCAAGGGAGGCCAAGCGTCTCACACACTCAGCACTCTCAATGGCAGCAACACAAACGGATAACAAATCAAGGCTGTGTCCGTTTTATATATTAAGATATATATCTCCCTAAAAACATTCTGTCACAGCGTCTGTTAGTAATCTGATGTGGAAAATTCCAGTTGCCCTCTGCATTTCACATCAGTTTAAAAAAAATAATAAAACAGAAAAATATGGCCGAAGATTTATACATGGGATATAAAAAGTTCAGAATACCTTTGATATTCTTGGGACTTTCCTGAAACAATTAATTCAGTGATTTTCTTAATTCTTATACAAAACTAGGCTCTGTTGCGCTGTATCAGATCCTGGTGAAGTAACACTTGATTGGCTGAGTGAGCGAGAGAGAGCTTTGTAGAATTTCTCCTGTGAATCTGGAGGGAAAGTGACTTGACTCGTATGCAAAGATGAAGGGAAAAACGGATTGCAAATACAAATCCTAAACGTCAGCACACTCTCCCAATTCTGCTTCCATCTTCCTCAGGGAAGAAGATGAGTGTACCTAATGGTCCCCCATCTCAGTGAGATGAAGATGAGATTGACCCAGACTCTTCTCTTTTGTCTTTCACTCTGAAGAAAAAAGACTTGCAAGTGTGCACTGTACAACCTTCTCTGAATTGATCATCTCCTCTGGCTAGTCTGATGTAGGAGTAAGGTATCGCTTCCATAATGGTCCCCAATCTCTCGGTGAGATGAAAGCTAGTTGACTCCACCCACCATCTTCATTTCAAGTGTGCACCCCTAGTTTCTTCAGACTGACAGCACTCTCTGGCTAATTTGTCTTGTAAACAAGCTGGCAATCCTTGGAGAAAGAGAGAGGAAGAGATTCCAGAATCATCCCCATCTCTCGGTGGGATGAAAATGGGATGGTTCTGCCCATCATCCTCCTTTCTCTTTCCCCTGCAGAAGCAAAAAAGACTTGCAAGTATATACCCTAGGGTCTCCTCAAAAATACTACAACCTCTTGTCAAGAAGGCTTCCGAATGGGCACCTTATACCTGCAGTCTTCCTTTTGACTACATTCTTCTTCTGGTCTGATTCCAACTTAGGAATAAGCTGGTATTCCCTGGGGGAGAGCGAGAGATTCCATAACGACCCCGGCTCTCTTTATGTGAGCTAGCTCCACCCTTCACAATCCTTTGTCTCTCCCTCTTCTTCGCTCTGTCTTTTGGAGGAGATCTCTGCAGGGCTACCATCCACTAACAATCTGATTCATGTAGTCCTCAGTGGGCAAGCGGGCTGTACCTTCTCCTCCCTCATCCCGGAATGTCCCATGTGGGGCTGCCCGTCCACGCAGCAGCAGCATCCTCTGCTCCCGGCGCTCCAGCATGTGCTTGTACATATAGCGTTGTTGGAAGAGGTCCTTGGCGTAATCATAGAGGCGCATGTCAAGCTCATTGAGCTCTTCGATGCGGCGGATGGTGCCCTCGTCCAGGTCCACACCGGCCGCCCGCGTGCTGTTGTACTGCACGAAGGGCCGGATGAAGCGCAGGCGGAAGGTGCGCTCAAACAGGTACTGCGTCTTCCGCTGAAACTCGGTCAGACCGAAGAAGGCCATGTCGCGCAGGTTCTTCTTGGCGGACTCCAGCAGGATCTGAGAGCGCTTCTTCTCAGGCAGCGTGGACAGGTTGTAGCAGCCCACCAGGCTCAGGTCTGCCAGCATGCGCACCTGTCGGTTGTTGGCCAGGTTGTACGGGCACTCCATGAACTGCTGCAGAGTGCAACCCGCCCAGTCCGAGCCCTCGTAACAGGAGGGCAGCTCCTGGGGTGTGGGCGTGCGGCCATCACACATGTGCAGCGACGTCTTCCACGTGGCGCCCCGCTGCACGTGGCGCCACTCACTCAGGTACCGTGACACAGGGTCCCGCAGCAGTGTGATGTAATAGAACTTCCTGCAATGAAGAGAGAAAAAACAGCCACTCTCATTATTCGTCCTACATAACTGAATGATAGTAACTAAGCATAGTATCTACATAACTACTCTGCGATAAAGAGAAGTAAAGTAAGTAGATAACTATGCTGCGATAAAGAGAAGTAAAGTAAAGCCGACTGTGTCTAAATGAAAGAAACCCCTTTCTATGAGTAGTGTTTCGGACTTGTTTTGGACTGGTACAGTATGCCTAAATCAGCACTAGCACCCTCATACTGTGGATAACAACAAGAAAGTCAGCTAAAAAAAAAAGCAAATGCTGTAAGCCATACTGTACAACACCACCTGCAACAAGTGCAGAGTGGGAGAAAGCTGCAGGGAGTGAGGCAGCACCTTTCTCTAGAAGTCTGACGCTCCAAGCTCTGACGACTAACACTACAGTCCCCAGCTGCCAGCAGTCTTTGGTTAAACGCGGCAGACTGTGCTGCCTGACGCCGTCGGCAATCATCTCATAAGCTTACACAACTTCACCTTGTTTCACTCGCACCTCAAAACAGATTTTGAGTTCATTTAAAAAAAAGAAATCTAGTTTAGAAGAAAAGTGCAGAAAGAGTGTTATTCTCTAGGCTCAGCACATGTTAATTCTTTATGGTACTTTAAATAACAGTGCAATACTTAAACGATTCATTTTGCTAACAAATCTTTATAAAATGTTTCATGGCATTCAAAAATTCAGCTTACAGCATGATTTCATTTGTGACTGATTTGTAAGGAAATGATACAATGACTCAGATTCTTTAGGAAATTCCTCAGAAACTCAATTTCTTTACAAAACAATTCAGCACATCATGAAATTTCAGTTTTCTCAATGATCCTGCTTGATTTGAGATCTTAAGAAAATGATTCAATGCACTATGTGCAATTTCAGCTTGCAATGATTTAGTAATTCAATTCTTATTATTCAGTGATGACAATAATTTTTTTTTTAATTGAACTATGATTTGATTTCATCTGTTCTTACAAAAGAATTCCGTATATTTCAATATATTTATGATTCAGCAAATGATTCAGTAATTATAATTATAAAACTAAGGTATATGCATCAAAGAAACAGTGCATCCTGTAATTATAATGTTTAACAATCAATCTGATTCTAATATGGGTAAAGCCGAATCGTGACCTTCACATCGATGCATTTTTACACCCCTAGTAAAGACACAACTGTCTGTGAAAATCTCCTTGGCTACAGGCCTTCTCAGAAAAAGACAGGAAAAATAAGGGTCCACTGCGACCCTATAAATCCTCCTGTCTGAAACCACAGCCCTCCAGCCAGCCCCAGAGACCCCGACAGCTTCATTCTCTCCATCACGGCCTGAACCCACTTCACTCCCAGCATCACCATCTTGAAACATCATCACAGGAGATGAAAAAGCACCGGAACATTCCTAAGAGCCTGTGTAATCAGAGATACCTGTAGTGTGGAGAGGCTGGGGAGGGCTTTGACCTCGCTGACACACACAAACACACTGTCCAGGGGGAACATTCCAACCTTCAGGCTAGAATTATTCCTCTAAAACAGACATGCACACTTGGACATACCAAGACTGAAAAGTAAACGCAACACACGCAGACAGACGCGCATACACACAACTGTAGAATAGTTCTGTCTGGTTCTCAATTAACCCTTTACATCACAACCCAAACAAATGATTAAGGAACTACTGTCACATGAATATGTGTGTTATAGTGTTATGAGAGTATGTGTGTGCTTACACACAATCCCATACTGGCTAAAGGGTCAAAGAGGCCAGATTGTCTGCAAAAAAAACCGGTCTGATTTACACACACAATAGTTTTCAGTGCCAAAACAGTATTTAAAGGTAATTATTAAACGTAATTTTCACTGCTTATTACTGCAGTTCAAAATATATCCAGTAGGCGACAGCAGTGTGTTAATAGTCAGGCTGAAGCCCAGCTGCATGCACACCATACTGATATGATCAAATCTCACTGAAAAACCTGATTTTAAGCTCAGTCAAAGCACAGCTAAGCTTCATCATTGCGATGATTATCTGTCAATGCCAGGTTTTGCCAGTTTTGAATACATTTCTACGGGAGAATGAGCATAAACCTTTAATTATTATTAATTGTGACATGCCAAGAGTTGTAATAGTCACTTAAACTTCTGGTAATATCAATTCCAACAGTCCTATCTTTTTTAAATGTACAGGTTCAGACTTAAGGAAGTCGCTGCTAACCCCACCATGTGGAGACTGTTCTTTAGTCTGGCTTCTTTGGTTTAGCTAGCCCTCAACAGCTCACTGCAAAGCTTTTCATTTTTAAAGAAAAGGAAAGGATTACTGGATTGATGGCGATATCTCCTTGGAGTAATGGCTTCAGTATTTGTGCCACAATCCTATGTCCATATAACTGGAATCATCAGTAGACAAAAGATATAGCTGATCAGAGCTCTGTCTCAGAGGCGAGATAAAGATGGATCACTTATGCTTTCCAGGTTCATGCAGCGGCACAGCCCTGAACTCCACAAGAAGTCTCCACACGACACATGGCTGGGATCTAACACCACCCCCCTGCATCATGCTGATCTAAGATTGAGAGCTAACACATACAGCAGCTAGCTCTAGGGTTACTGACTCTCCATGACTAATTAAGGAACACACAGCAAAAAAACAGCAGCTAGAAAAAAGTGAAAGCAGGTCTAGGTCTCGTGCCAACGCGGAATCTATTTTATTTAGACTTTATAGTTGATAGTGTTCATATTTCTGTCTGTGCAGTTGTAACATATGCATCAGTAAAGGATCAGTATAGTTTTCTGATTCGGATTCTATTGATTTGTTGAGATTATTAACCTCGCATCTATCATTTGTAAGAACTGACTTGTCCAAGATAGTGCTAATGTTAGAAAATGTGTGACTAAAGAATAAGGGATATCCACACATGCAGCAAGGGAGAGGTTTAACCATGTGGTCTAACAACTGAATTTCCCCACAGTTTTAATATAATTAATGCATTTTGAAGGTCATGAGTGCTGTTTGAGCCAAAGCTATTTGCTATTTGATAACCAAGTCTTAATATTCCTTTTGAGACTTGAGAAGCTGGATCAGGCACCAACAAGTAAGTCTCTGCATGATTTCTGGCCTCAGTGACAAGTAACAGCACATTATTTGTCTTTAACTTTAAATAGAATTGTAATTTTAACTTCAATCTGACAATAAAGTAATATATCATGCTCTTTTGTGGCATCTTGTACATTTCAGTTCCCTAACACTGGAGTGTGTGCCTGTGCGTGTGTGTGTGTGTGTATTGATTTTCTTCATAATCTGTGAGTGACTAAAGGTTAGCCGCACATGCAGCGCGTGAGAGACTTAACTGGGTAAAAGACACAGTTGTTAATTGAGGAAATCTTCTAAATCCACCGCCTGATGCGTCCCAGCGTTATCGACCAGAACACATTTAACACACAATATGAAACCTCCATTTTGGTATCCTCACAACGTGAATGAATGCGATAATTTATGAGCCCGTCAAAAGGCTTCTTAGTCTGAGAATCTAACGCCAGCAAATGAATCTAATTACACTTTTTCAGCTTCGACGGCGGCGCTCACAGTACCCAGAGTAAACACATGGGGGCAGTGTGCACATATGAAATGCTGCGTGTAGGAGGAGGGTGAACTTTAGTGACAGGACCCCTCCGGCCATGGGCAGCACTAAGGGAGGGGGCGTACTAGAATGACATTAGAATGCGTTCATGTTCACCCCAACTCGACAAATAATATAATCTGATAACAGGAGGAGGCGCGGGGGTTTGGGGAAACGAGACAGAAACAGGAAATAGGTGAGTAAGAGATGGAGGAGGAACAAAGAGGAAATGAGAGGATATAGAGTCTTAAATAGCAACTGTGGCACTGAGTGTAAAGGGAAAAAGACATAAAAGAGACGGTGGTCTTGTTCATAAGAGTCTGGTATAACTAGGCACAACCTGTGCAAAAAGCAATGTGACGTAAAGAAAGCAATAAAAATACAAGCAATTTCATAACCCAACTTCTTCAAAGAAAGAGCTTCTCTAAGAGGGAAGAGCATTCCCGAGCTGTGAGGAAACCCTCCCCATCTTTGTTTGGCCCCATCATACATTTTCCAATCTAATCCATCTCTGCTCAATAGCCCTTTTCCTTTAACGCTTCTCCCTCCCTAAAACCCATCCAGCTCTTTATCAGCCCGAATCACCCTCTCTGTGCTCGGGGACGGAGCCCCCAGCCCATTATCATTAGCAAGCTTGAGCGGCCGCAGTCAGAACCGAGCTGAGCTTGCTTTTTAATAACCCTGCTCTCCGTTTCCACGGCGATTAAACCCCTAAGCCAATGCACACGCCCCAGCAGATTAGAAGATCCTGCTCGACTCCAATAAGATGGTAATGGCCAGCCTGCCCACTCTCTAAAACGCCAGACAATACTAATAACACACGGCTACGGGCTTATTAACTGGGATGGACCCAGAACAGAGACCTGAGGCACTCTGCATGCTGGCAGATGCCAGATTCAAAAACTATGGGTCCACTAATGGGGCGGAATCAAACCGGGAATTGTGGCACACTTGGTGGCGACCTCCTACGTCAAATAACATCCGGCTACATTTTTATTGACAGCATTGGGCCTTGCACGAACATTCTTGCCACTATGTTGCACTACTGTTTATTGTCTATCTTTTTATTTTTTTGTCATTATCTCTTTTTATCATTCTTGTTGCACTGAGCATGCTGATGACACATCAGTTTACTTTGGTATGAATAAAGTTCTTTCTTATCTTCTTGGTTGTCTGTTTAGTCTTGGAGCCTTGACATGATGCAAAAGTTCGTCGTTTGAGGTAATGTTTAGGGGTAAGCTAACAAGCATCCAGCCCGAATGAAAAAGCCTTTCCTCAAGGCAAAATGTGGCCGCATTATTCCGTTCAGATGAGCTCTCATGTGTATGTGTATGTGTATATGTGTGTGCGTGTGTGCGTGTGTGTGTGTGTGTGTGTGCCTGTCTGTATTGATTGTTGCTCATAATCTGGGTGTGACTAAAGGTTATCCACACATGCAGTGAGTGAGAGGCTTAACTGGGTGGAAGACTAACAGTTGGAAATCAAGGAAATCTTCTAAATCCACCGCCTGATGTTTGTGACTTTTACTCTCTCTGCAGTAAAAAAAAAAACAATTTAAACACATTTTGTATAGTCAAACCTCAATTTTAGGCCGTCTGAGTCTCTGAACGGCGACAAAATGAATCGAATGATAGAATTTGAGAATCATGTCCCAGACTGCCTTTTCTAAATGGGAAGTTTTATAAATGGCTAAAAATAGTATTTAGTGATGTATCATTTAGTGCTATGACTTATCTGGCAATGAGTGAATGCGGATGAAAACTGTCAGATGAGGGAGCGGCGGAGGGTCGAGTTTTTTACATCTCACGATCAGTGTGTGACAGCTCTGAAATGTCATGAAGTCACATGTGGATGCCCCCGCAGAGAGCTTTTAATTTGAATGGATGGATACAGGAGGTGGAGGCACATGATGACAGCAGGCCCAAATGACGGATATCCAACTTTAATCCATGTAATAGCTTAATTCATGTAAGGAACCGTGAGGGAATATGCAGGTTCTGATAGAAGCCTCTGCAATTTAAGGGGTTAACCAATTTTTTGGAGCTAAAAGTGAATGTGGAGGAGTCAGCCTGGTGTGGGATGAAGTGATGGTTGGAGGGACAGACAGTGTCTGAACTCCAAAGACGTGTGGTTGAGGGACTTCAGGATGGGGTCACAGTGAAACATGTTATTCACGGCGGGCGACCTGTCTCCAGGGTGACAGCCCGGAGATGAGCCGTCAGCAGCTCCAGTCAAAACACAGCGACGCATGCAAATCCAGCAGTCACAGAATATGATGAGAAAACAAAGGCCGCTCAGAGGCAGCGGACTGCTCGGGTTTTTGACAAGTCACACATTTTGACAGCGCCGACATGCAACGGCTGTAGAGAACGCAGGATTTTTTTTTCCAGCCTGGACACACACACACACACACACACACACACACACACACACACACACACACACACACACACACACACACACACACAGACAAGGAAGAAAAAAAGTGACAAATGGAGTGAGAAAGGAAAAATTTGAAGAAAGCGACGCACACACTCACACAAGCAAACACAGATCGTTCATCTTCATTTGTTTGTTCATTTATGCATCCCAGTTCTAGTGTGTATCTCCCAGTGCTGGTTTGAAACTGGGGAAGTGGAGCGGTGGTGCATTATTCATGCAGGGAGAAAAAGACAGAGAGACTAAGCCAACTGCCACAGAGTTCCCTCAACCTGTCAATGCGAACGCTCTTTGAACTTCACTGGCGAATCGCATTTATGAGCTCATTCAAGGAAGCCACTGCGCACTGCTTCACACAAAGGAACCAGGCAAATGCATCATGCCCGCCTTTCAGCCTGGCTTTCTGCTTCGGCTGCAGAAGCTGAGACAGATGTGCTCCAAAGCCTGAAAAATGGAGCCCTTCGGTTCTGTTTGGGTTCACATTACGAGCCTGATTGCTCAGTCCTGATCGCTCAGCCGTAGTTCACATTTGTGCTTGTGAGCAGTCCACATGTGTCACAAGGATTAAGAGACCTACACCTTGACTCAAACGTGCATTATGGTTATGTTAGCACTGAATGAATGAGTTCAGATGTTTGCATCATTTCCACACATATAAAAAATATTAGATCATCACAATCGCTGAATGGCTCCGTTCTAGAGGGGCAGTCTGTAGATGCATTAGAGCTGTAACGTATTATTATGAGAAAGTACTAAGTACAGTTGCTGACTGTATTAAATTTATCTTTACAGCCAGCAAGTCAACAGAAATCTCAGATTGTCACATTTTAAATAAGGCTAAAACCTGTGCAAGATGCAGTTATTCAGTACATACAGTTCAGTGCATTAATAGTAGAAGTAATAAATCCATTTTTATCATGCGGGAACCCCCCCACAGTACACAGTGTGAAATTCAGTGTGAAAGTATTTATGTATAGGTATAACCCTTTCAGCAGAGGGCAGCTAGGAACACAGCGCCCAGAGAGCAGTGTGGGGACGGTACCTTGCTCAAGGGAACCTGAGCAGTGCTACTGGCAGGCCTGGGATTAGAACCCACAACCTTCTGATCGCCGGGGCAATTTCCTAGCCACTAGGCCACCAGCTGCCCCAAATGTACATGATACACCCAGAAAAGTGTATTGTGGCACGACAAAGAAAATACATTTTGTAGAAATAATGTCGTAATAATGGGAACTGGTATCACTCGAGGCACTTCTCTGATTAAGAGCGCACAAATAAGTGAACAGTCAGTTTGAGATGACACTGTCAACACATCAGTAGTGACAACATCCTCTCTACCTCCTTATTGTGTCTGTATGTATGTGTATGTGTGTACGTACATGTGTGAGAATGGTGTTTTTCTTCTAATGAAAGGAAAAGTTAATGACGCTGGAAATAGCTGCCAAGTCCTCTTGGCAGACTAATGGAGGTGGGGGCGGAGGTAATTAACACTCTGATGACACAACAGGTAATCCCTCTGCTGACGGCACACCTTTAGACCACGGGCCAACTGTATATCCACCATATAACAGTGATGGGGAGGTTTCAGAGAAGAAACGAGAAGAGATTAGTAGAGAACAGACAAAAAGAGATATAAGAGAGGATGAAGTACGAGAGAAAAGTCAAATAAGTGATTAGATAGGAAGAGGAAAATGGAGAAGAGAAAATGGAAGAAAAGAAAATAAGAGAGTAAAGAGGAGAAGGAGAGATGTGTGGAGAACAAGACAGATGAGAAGAAGAAAAAAGTGAGGGCAGGAGACAAACTGAGAGGGGGCTGAGAGGAGAGAAAGAAGTACGCAATCAGAAAAGAAACAAGAAAAAGGGAAGCAAGAACAGCAAGAAAAGGGAACAGAAACAAGGAAAGTGTGACCTCATGCATTACACTTGTTCTCATTACCAACTTCCTGCAGATCTCTAACATGAATCCACCAAATCTTTCCATGGCAGTTTTTCGGAAGACATTAGTCACAGACGAGTCCCTGCTCTGCTCAGTCTTACCTGAAAATGTGCTAATAAGAGCTGTATCAGAGGAAGTCTGGACTGCTTTTTGCCTAAAGTGAAGAGATGAGATGAGAGGAGAGAAGGGATAAGAGGAGACAAGAAGAGAACGAAAGAAAAGGAGAAAAAAGTAGAAACCAAGAGAAGAGAAGAGATGAAAGGAGAAGAGAGGAGAAAAGAGGAAAGAAGAGGAGAAGAGAGCAGCAGAAGAGATGAGAGGAGACAAGAGGAGAGGAGAAGAGAAGAGAGAAGAAGAAAGGAGAAAACAGGAGAAGAGAGCAGCAGAAGAGAAGAGATGAGAGGAGACAAGAGGAGAGGACAGGAGAATAGAACAGTAGAGAAGAGAGGAGAGGAGAGGAGAAGGGAGGAGAAAAGAGGAGATGAGAGTAGAAGAGAAGAGAAGAGGGAAGGAGAGAGGAGAAAAGAGGAGAGGAGAAGTGATCAGGGGAAGAAATAAGAAGAGAAAAGAGGAGAGGAGAAGAGAAGAGAACAGGAGAAGAGAGGAGAGGTGAAAAGAGGAGAAAAAAGAGGAGAAGAGAAGTGGAGAAGTGCTCGTTACTCTCTGCAGGTCTGTGCTTGTGAAGAGTGTGTAATGGAGCGGTGGGTGGAAATTTCTCCCTGTCAGCAGCCGGCCAGTAAAAGTGAGTAAAAGAGGGAGAGGGTTGGGGGGGAATTTCAATTCGATCATTCCAGCTATCAAAGGCATGGGGACTGTTTCAGCGTAAGGGATAAATTTAACATTTGCCTCTTTTTGACAGAGTGCATGTCAGTGTGGAGGAGCCTGACGAACAGAGGGAATGGAGACTCTTTTAGCAGGCAGATTGGTGGCAGGGAAAAGAGAATGGTAAGTGTAGAGTGTGGATCGACAGTGAAAGAGAGATGGTAGAAAGGGAGAGAATAGAATCACGGGATCCTCTTGTCATAGGGAATTCATGGCAAGCTGAAAGCAGGCAAGAGTCTTTCTCCGGTTTTGGCTTTGGCTCATCCCAATAAATCACAGTCCCCTAAAAGCGCTCTCAGGATGAAGGCTCTCCAGCTCCTCTGAAGCAGATGGTGCACACACTGCACAGGTGAAAGCTCAGAGCCACCCAAAGCGAGTAAAAGTGCACATCTCATTATCCCACAGATGCCCTCTACCACCCTCTTCTTCTTTTTTTCCCACCTCCTCCTTGTCTCTGCCCTCTCATCTGTCCTGCCTGCCCGCTAAATATAGATCGATATTATATCCACACTAACGTAAGCTAAACCACCAATGCAGTATTAACACACGAGCCTCGCATTTAAAGTGACATTTTGGCAAAACAAATGTCCCCATCATTGCAAAAGTAGTCAATGAGCTGAGACAGGTTCAGCAGCTCTTTAGTTATGCATCACGGCTTCAGGACTAATATAGCTAGAGTAAAGCACAAAACTCTGTATACCCCTGGTCGAATTTCAGATGTTTCATTAATATTGCCCCATTCTCTACACGGAAAATTCAGAGCACTGTTTAAAAAATATATAAATCAGGATTAATTTATCATATAATATCAAAACATTCCAATCAGCAGAAGAAGCAAGACCCTTCAAGCACACCCACTCCGTCTGTGGCAGACGTTTTTGAAAAGGCAAGAAAGTTTGCCAGTGATTCCAGTTTATATATGGGCTGCCAGCCTTATTATTTTATTCTAGCTATATTTTATATTATGCATTGTTTGAATGCTAAATAAATATATTCATAGTTTTGTAACAGATTTATTCTTTATTCACAGATTTATTCTGCAATGATTGTCTTTTGAGTACACACGGTCCCAGCCATAACGGCAATATTACAAAAAATTGGTCTTCTTTTGGTGTTTCGGTTTTCAGCCAAGTGTTTTCGGTATACACACACACACACACACACACACACACACACACACACACACACACACACACACACACACACACACACACAC
>JBBJLR010000001.1:6854831-6866897 GCA_037577145.1 Brachypetersius gabonensis | reverse complement strand
AGAGAGAGAGAGAGAGAGAGAGAGAGAGAGAGAGAGAGAGAGAGAGAGAGAGAGAGAGAGAGAGAAAGAGAAAGAAGGAGAGAGAAAGCTTGCTTGCATCTCAGCAGAGCTACTGAGGAAAACAATGCACCAAACACCAGAAAGATGAAACTTCCCTGTTATTTAATCTCCTGGTTGATCTGAACATCTGATAGCCAGAGCAGACCACACAAAAAAATAATCCTCAGCAGTTTTTATCAACCCTTAAAAGCCTGACATTTTCCTTTTGATATACATTTGATTTACAAATTAGTGTGGAATTATTAGGGCTCTCAAATGAACAATCATGGGTGATCAAATCATTTTTATTTGTTCAAATTAGAAAGGCTGGTTGCATTTCAAAAGCAGTGCATTATATAATAGTCATAGGCATGCAAAAATCCACTGGTCTCTTACAAGCACTGTCCAGCATAGTCTGTCAAAGATGCTGAAGGTATCACTTTAAAAGCCATTTAAAATCTGTATATGAATATTTTATAACAGCAACATATAGAGCACGAGCAGCAGAGCTTCAGCCTAGACTACAACAAATCGTTTGAAGGGTCGAATTAAAAGTGCAGCAAATAACTGAATGTATTATTGATATGTTAACTTTGACTCTAGCAATTATGTAAGCATCTTATTATGTACAACAACTTCATATAAAATGCGGAGTTGTTGTACATAAATATCTTCTCGGTACTAATTGAAAGTTTGTAATCTGGCTTTCAGCAGCATGGAATTGTTTCATTCAGCTTGTTACAAGTGAGAAATACTGAAACACATGGACCATGGAGGGTTAAAGAGTCACATTTACACCAAAAGTCACATTTACACCCTCAAATACATGCATAGTTTCTGAAGTCCATTCCATTTTGCAGTTTTGCACTGGTGCTACAAGTACAAACTGTGCAAAGTGTGAGCAACTCTGTTTCAGCAACAGTGTGCGAAGATTTCCATGTGTACGCTGCATGCAGCACATCCTGGTGGGTGTAGTATAAGCTTCAGTTGTTCCATTAAGGCTACATGAGGCTTTGGAGCTCTGGTGCAAAACCAGAAATAGACCAAACGTGTCTTGACTAAATTTTGGGAGAAAACTGTGACCTCTCTTTTACGCCACCTGCACGCACGGCTTTTGTTCTGCTGGTATCCGCACCCCGACGGAACCACAGTCCGATAAATAAGTCAATGGAAGGAAAACATGCCCCCAAACCACTCCTTCCACTGGCTGGTAATTAGAAAGGCAGAGCGGATCAGTGGGGAACCAGGCAGGGTTTTGTTCTTTGAGAGACATATTTCACACCCTCGGCCCCAGGGCGCTCCATTTAGCTTCCTGTCAGCCTATAGTGTATGCACATTCTGAGTGGGATGAACCAAAGCAGCGGGTTTTTTTTTTTTTGGGGGGGGGGAGGCTGTGGGGAGAAGTGGGGTTTGCCTTTCTGTTGCAGGAGCCTCATCCCTCACAATGAACTTCACATGCACTCTGTTCTCCAACTGTGAGTAAACATATCATAATACAACACTCGCGCTGCGTCCTCCTGGTGTAGTCTACCAGATGCAGGCAGTGCAGATTCTGTGGAAGATCGTTCTGATACAGCGAATGAAAACAAAAAGAGGCAGAGAACCAGAAAAGTCTTCAAATATCTAAAATTTTACTAACTTTTACTCAAGACTCCAAAAGTAGCCATGAGAGGAAGTTGTTGTTCTAATGGACTTGCTTATGAGGTTTCCAGACTAGATATACTGTTGTATATAAAAACAGACAGTATTACAAACAACTGTTTTCGCATTTGTCCATTTTTATAGATTTTATGAATGGATTTTTATAGATATGAATTTATCCTCATCAAATTATGCTCTGTTGATTTATGGCAAACACATTTAAATTGGCATTAAATAGTGTATTTTATGTCTATAATTAATAAAACCAATAACAATAGAAATTGTGCTCTGAAGAAAAATGAAAGTCAAGTGCACATGCCATTGCTCACATTACTAATTACTTTTGTAATTTAACAAATTGAAAAAAATGAAGCCACAAAATGTGAAGCCCACAAAGTTAATGGCACATTTTAATTTTTTCTTAGTAATTTTCAGAAAACAAATAGTTACGGTACATTCAAATGTGCTGAAGCGTGTACTTCTTTCCACTTTGAAACTTGACTAAACGTATGCAAATAATTACTTTTCAGTGAACTTTAACTTGATTCTTCAGACTAGATTATGAAGTTAACCATCACTGAGCTCCAAAATACTAAGTGACTCTTTGTCCGTAGGGGAAAAACGATCTCCCACAGTCCTCCCCTCTCCTCCTGCTTTATTGAGGTGCTGCTTCATTTGCTTGCATCTGCTGTCGTCTGCAAACGGCATGGAGAAATTAATTAATAAATCAATGGGAAAGCGCTGGCCCCATCGCTATGAAGTGGACCGAATACATCCCTTGGCATGCACAGGGACCGTCTGGCATTTGCATTTCCCACAATTCAATTATCACGCTTGTCGACCGGCTGGCACAGTTCACAGACAACCCCCCTACCCGACCCCCACCCACCCAAAAACGAAACTCTGCCCGACTGGGACTCAGGTCCATGTAGTTCTATTTGAATTCCTCTGCAGCCAAGCACTGATACCCACAATCTTCACTTTTTCCCGACTCCAACAGCACACACCAGCGAGCCACAGCCTCACACAATAATAATGTCGGATCTCAGAAGGGTCAGTTTTTGGTCACCAATGAAGGATTTGGAGTAAAAAGCAGTCCCCTACTAAAATATACAATATGTGCCGGCTCCACCGCTCCATGATCTTGTGAGTAAATTCAAAGGCAGAACTAATCCCTGGCCTCGGCTGTGGCGAAGTTTCAACTACTCCTAATTGGCCTTTTATTACAACAACACTGACCCTGAACTTATTTCTCGTTGTTCATCCGTCTCCCTCATGTAAGTACTGTTTTTTTGTTGTCGTTTTTTTCTTTTCTTTTCTTTTCTTTTCATTTTTTGTGAGGGAGTCCAAATCGCAGCAGTTTATGGTCATCTCTGCTCTACACTCCAGGAAGAGGCTGTTTTGGAAGCCCCCCAGAACAGAAGCTGGGATTTCACTGCTTGAAACGTGCTGGGTTTAAAGAGAGCCCAGAAAGGGGGGTGGGGGGGGGGGTGGGAGTGAGAGAGAGAGAGAGACAGAGAGGAAAGGAGAAAGAGAGAGAAAGTGAGTATAGGTAAGGGAGACAAGAAAGAGAGAGAGAGAGAGAGAGAGCGCGAGAGAGAGGAGAGAGAGAGCGCGAGAGAGAGGAGAGAGAGAGGGTGAAAAGAGAGAGGGGGTGGGGAGAGAAGAGAGAGAGAATAGAGAAAGAGAGAGAGCAAGAGAGAGGAGAAAGAGAGAAAGCAAGAGAGATAAAGAGAGAGAATGCAAGCGAAAAAGAAACTTTAAATGGCAAAAGGCCAGTAGAACACCCGTTTAGGCCACAATTTATCATTCATTCCATTCAGTCACTGAGATCAGTTTTCTGGTTTTCTCCCTTCAATTACCAACTGAATTTATGACTTTCCATGCTTTGAGTTGCTGTTCTACTTATGAAGAACCTACTGGCCAGGTTATTAGAAACACCCTATAGGTGTGCAGGTAGAAACGATCGCTCCCCCTCCAGCGTACAAAGGTCGACGTTATATGGACCCCCACACTCCAAATCTTCAAAGCTGTAACTGTTTAAATAACCATCTGTAGTTGTTATCTAGTCAGAAGAAGCAGGAGAGTTCTTTTTAAAATTAGGTCTGGGCAATATGATGAAATTTTATGACTGCTGTGATAAACTGCTGTGATAACCCCAGAAAAGCTCGATACTGTCATAAATATTTTGTGTACTGTAGTATTTTATAATTTAATGACTGCCACATGTCAAAGATCAACAGAGTTTTATTAACTTAGAATACAATTCGGTGGGAGTAAAGGGATTGGTTGACTTTGAATGCAAGACCCTAGCCATTTTATGTCATCCACACAGTAAAAAATAAATTCAAACATCTCCCGGACCCTCCTTTCCTAGCATTTCCAACAAGTCACTGCTATCATGGAGTCACTGCTGTGCTGAGAAGGGTGCACTACCCAGAGTGATCTTATGGTGGTCCTTTTCTATTGTTTAACAGAGTACTGGGTGACTGACCGATTGCACAGCAACAGATGGAACACAATCTGTAAACTATACACAGTGCACCCATAAAGGCCTGTTTAACTGATAAAACAGTGCAGATAGTGTGAATACAATGTTGTAGAGAAGTACTGGCACACCATTCAAATACATAGACTTTTATATGGAGTTGACCCCCCCCTTCCTGTGCAGCTATAACAGGTTCCACTCCTTCCAAGGAGATTTTGGAGTTTCTGTCGAAATTTGTGTCATTCTTTAGAGTATTTATGAGGTCAGACACTGATGTTGGACGCGAAGGTCTGGATCACAATCTCTGTTCTAGTTCATCCCAAAGGTGTTGGAGGGGGTTGAGGTCAGGGCTCTGGGCGGCCAGTCGAGTTCTTCCACACTGAACTCACCCAGCATGTCTTTATGGAGCCCGCTTTGTTCACTGGGACACAGCCATGCTGGAATAGAAAAGGTGTCCACAAAGTTAGAAGAATGGTGTTTTCCAAAAACTCTTGTTCTGCTGAAGCATTAAGATCCTTCACTGGAAGTAAAGGGCCCAAACCATGAAAACCAGGTGTGACCAATACTTTCGTCCACATGCAAATAGTTCATAGCTCTGGTAAAGCCTTTTTGATGCTTTTATACTCAACCCACCACAATTATCCCACTTGAGATTTCCACATTATGTCATCATATGACTCGGTTACACAGTCTTTTCTTTTCACACCCTTTGGTATAGAGAGTCTCATTAGTGTTAAACATCACGCTAATCTGTTCAGTGGCTTTGTAGAAAGGAAAGTGCACCATATGGTATTCTGTTGGGTTTTTTTTTTTTTTTAAAAAAAAGGAAGTTTCATTAAGAAAAGCACTAAATCAAATTGCTGCTCTGGAGAGCGTTGGATGTCTGCCATCGTTTGCTGTTAAATATTATTTAAATCAAAACAGCTGAGCAATGCAGGGTTTCGATCCCGGCCTGACTGAACCAGATGAGGCAATACCTCACCATCTTTCAGGCTTGATAAAGGTGATGCGCACTTGTTTGGACATACTGTACTGCATCTGTTCTGACAAAAGCTGTTTGGATTTGTGGTGGTGGTGTGCATGGGGAGGTTTTTCTTCCCAAAGAAAGTCCATCTCCTATGCACTAACTAGGCCTCCCCATCATACGGTGTTTCTAAGCTGGGAGGGTGAAACCAATTCTGTAGCATCCACACTAGCTTACATCACTCTGAATGATGAAGGAAGCGGACAACCATCACACCCAGAGAGAGTCTTTGATGGCTGTGGTGTTGCAGTGGATTAAACTCACGATATCCCCATGACAGGACTAGGGACGGATGTCCTTGATACAGATATCGATACTAATCCTGTTTATTAGCATGACGGCATTATAATAAAATGACTTTAATAAAATAAAATTACAGCTGGAATTTGAGCTCTCCATAATTTGGTCAAATAAAATAAAGACACCACAGGAAAAGAGGTAAAAAAAAAAGAGTGGATAGAACTGGTTCTAATACCCGACCTTAGATAGGCAAACGATTAGTGCAGATCATAGTATTCATTAAGAAACTTTGTTTTTCTTTAATGTTTTCTGATTAAAGAAAAGACATGGTAAAAGAATCCTAATGCTGAAGGTGGCAACATGACACTGGCAACAGTTTCTTTGTCGTCACATTTTAAACTCCTCGTGTCCAAAAGAAAAAGACATGCCGTGGACAAAGGATGCATGACTCACACAGTCGGTTTTGTGTATGATTAACCAAAAAAAGGCAGCTTTGATGGACCGCTCATTTATAGACAGTGATAGAGTGAAGGCGAGGTGAGAAATACGAGTTCCTGCTGACACGTCTCTGACGAGAGAGAGAGAGAGACAGTTAGAGACAGAGAGAGAGAGAGAGAGAGAGAACGAGATATAGAGAGATAGAAAGAAAGAGAGAAAGAGGTAGATAGAGAGACAGAGAGACAGAAAGAAAGAAAGAGGGAGAGAGAGATACAGAGATAAAGAGAGAGAAAGCAAGATAGAAAGAAAGAGGGTGAGAGAGAAAGAGGCGGAGAGAGAGAGAGAGAGAGAGAGAGAGAGAGAGAGAGAGAGAGAGAGAGAGAGAAAGAGCGGGAGAGCAAGAGAGAGAGAGAAAGAAGCAGATAGAGGGAGAGAGAAAGATATATATATTTAGAGAGAGACAGAGAGACAGAGAGAGAGAGAGAGACAGAGAGACAGAGAGAGAGAAAGATGGAGAGAGAGAAATAGATAGAGAGAAAGAGAGAGAGAGACAGAGAGAGAAAGATGGAGAGAGAGAAAAAAATGGAGAGAGAGAGAGAGAAATAGATAGAGAGAAAGAGAGAGAGAGAAAGAGAGAGAGAGAGACAAAGAGAGAAAGATGGAGAGAGAGAAAAAGATGGAGAGAGAGAGAGAGAGATAGAGAGAGAGAGAAAGAGAGAGAGAGAGAGAGAGAGAGAGAGAGTCGTGCGGGTCTTTTCTGGAGCATGCCTTTGTGTACTCTGATGAAGGAACAGCATAAACTATCAATCCCTCACCCGCAATTACTCTGCACAGACAGGTTTGGAGGTCACAGTCAGTCTCCTCAGTTCATCACCAGGACCAGCACTGCTCCTTTCCGTGCTCTTCCTCTGTGATTCCTGAAGTCATTTCCCTTCCCCACAGTCCTTCTTTCTTTCTTTCACTGTTTTTTCCAAGTATTTTCCTTTTCTGAGTCGAATGCTACTGAAACCACACGACTTCTATCTTTCTCTTTCCTTTCCCTGAATTTATTTTATATCCATCACAGTTAAATCACATGCTGTTTTCCTTCTTTCTAGACATCTTTCTTTCTTTCTCTCTTTCTTTCCTACTCACTTTGTATTATCCTTTGTCTTTCTTTCTTTTTTTCTGTCTTTCCATTGTTGGTCTTTCTTTCCTTCTCATCTTTCCTCATTTCCTGTCTCTTTTATTCACTTTTCTCTTTCTTTCGTTTCTAAATTTCTTAACCTGCCTTTTTTCCCCTTATCCGTTTTTTTTTTCCTCTCGTCTTCCTTCCCTTCATTTTCTCGCCTTTATTTTTTCATCAATCTTTCTTCAGTTTCTTCCTCCTCTGCGAATTCAACCCTACTGAAACACTTCACCTTCAAAGATTAACTACGTCTCAGGTTTCCCTCACTGAAATGTCAGCGACTTTAATAAGAGGGAAGAAATACCCTCTTTGACATTGTGGCGGGCCAACCTGACCCAGTTTGTTGGCACAGAAGAAAGCGAGAAACAATTAGCATAAACTTGAGAGCACAGGCCATTGTGCCCAAGGATACGTCTTCCAGTGCTTGCCAACCGAACAGCCTTCTTCGGCTTTTGATTCCAAGGGAAAGTGCTGATAAAAAGTCATATGAGTTCTGGCTGTATCTAAAAAAACAGAACAAATGATCTGAATACTTTGCCAATACTTCCATTATGCTCTTGAACAGTGAGATGCGTGGGCATTGCCCGAAAGGAGACCAGGCTCGAAAGTGATTTGGCAAGCTTGAGAGATGGTGTCTGGGATGGTCAAGTGGAGATAGAAATTCGTCAAACTCAATCTAACCTCGCCCTGGCCTATCCCACTTTGGCATAACCCTAGAAGACACTTCTTGGTGCACAAGACACATGACCACAGCCACCCACATCCCACACACAGCTAAAGGCATGCAACTCCAGAGAACTCAAGCCTCATCCCAGTATTAATAAACCCCGCTCGTTAGAGTGTAACCTGGCCTCTAGCAAGCTCAACATATGTACTTTCCCTTTTGTGCGGACCAGCAGCGGCAGCTTCAGCGGCAGCAGCGATATAAATAGTGCCATAAATGGATAATAATATCATCAGTGGAACGTACATCAATCTTGTCCTTGTCTACTCCCACTTGTGTCCCGTATCCCTCTCTGGAGGGATGGAGACCTCCACACTGCTGCGTGCCTGTCAGATGCTTTATCCCTCAACTCGGCTTGCGTGTTTCTGGGAAGGTTTTTGTTTTTTATTGCCTGCATTCAGGTTTGCTCCTCTTGCACTTCCCAATAGCTTCTGGCCTTCTTGAGATGTTCCCGAAATGACAGCATGCTACCAGAGAAGCCATTTGCAAAGCAGACGACAGCAGCATCAATATATTAATGCGCCTTTCGCGCGACTGGAATTCTCAATGGCTGAGGTCAAAATAGCACCATTCCAACAGAACCAGGTCAACCAGGGCAGTATTGATGGGTCAAAAGCCCACCGTCACTGAGTCGTATTGACCTTCATCTGAAATTGCTCATCACTGGCCAACAGCAGCACAAGGCCCGAATCAGTCCTCCTACGTGTGGATAATGCCTATGACACAAAAAAGGACATTCACTTCCATCCCATTTCCATTAGCTCATTCGGCTTGGTGCAATAATCAGCCGATGTTCTAATTGTGCCCGTGTGCTATCGCAGAATGACGACAACCATGTTGGTGAGGGAATTAACATCTAGTACCCACACAGTGCGGTCTATATGGGTTCAGCTTAGGAACGTCAGTAACAAATGATCTCAATGTATTTGTTTCGACCAGTGGTTCTCAAGGACCCCAACAGTCCACATTTGAGAAGTATATCCACTCAGGTTCAGTTAATCCATAGCCAAAGTCTCCACACAAAAACAGGGCTGAATAACTGACCTGGACTTTTCAACAACATTAATGGCTCACTTTAAGGCATTAAAAATGAATGGAGGCACGCATCTCCACAACAGAGGAGAGACCATTTTGCTGGGTGACGAATGATTCGGCCGTCTCCCTTGGTTACACAGCAAAAAAAGCTGAAGGGACACTACACAGGTTTCTGCCCTAGGACATTAGCTTCAGGTGCTTGGAGAGACTTATCAGTAGCTTGATGTTAAACCTTGTAAGGGCGACCATTGAAGGATGATTAAGGACGAGCGAGTTCACAAGGTGTTGCAGAGATGGAGAGTAACCTTGGTCCCTGACATCCTCCACTCAGCCGTTAGTCACATTCATCCACTAACACTTTCACAACCATATGGCTGCATGCTCACTGTCACTCTCTCGGTGCGCAGGCCGAGCGCTTTTCTGCTGCTGCAGCAATTCTTCACATGCAAGCTTCACCTTCTTCCGCTGTTCGCCACAAAGCTACTAAGCTTGGATATTTTAACCAATTCTGCTATTCAGAATGTTTTCAACAAATATATAATATACATGGTGTGACATGGTTCTAAATTAAAAAATATGAAATGCACAAGACTTAACGTGTATCATTTGTTTATCGTTGCCATTTGACTAAAAAAAACCCTTAATCAAAGGTATACCATCGGCCAAGTGATGACTGGAGCTCAAATTGTGCTTTTTTAGTGAAGATCTGGAGTTACAAAGCTTTTTGACTATGACATTTTCCATAACTCCTCTCCAACAGCTTATCTCCACCTTCTCAAACCACAGCCAGCTCTTCATTAAGAGCACACAGACTTGTCAGTGTGGTTCAGGACACAGCATGACTTAGCGCAAGCTATAAAAATGAACAAAACTTCACTGTGTAGCTGAATACTGCAGACAGTTGTTTTGGAAAACAGGGTCTGAAACTAGGAATTCTGATATTCTGACACTGGCCATTAAGCACATCCTCCTTAGAGAAGGAGAATCCTCCTTACAACTGCTTTGTGAACAGCAGCACTGGAGGCCTGAGGTTTTATTCATTTTTTTAGCTCACAGTCGCACTGTGTCCTAAACCACATCAGCACATCTTCAGCACCTTAATGAAGACACTGATGCAGTTAGAGGGACGCTATGGTGATGTGTTTTAATGGAAATAACTAGGGGGACCATTGAGGGGGACCCATTGTCCCATTTCAGTGTGCGATAATTTTAGGTGCTCGTGTTCTGACCATCTCTGCATACATACAAGCACACAAACGCACATGTTAAATATATTTATATATACTTCCCTAACAGAGCTCACAGATACCACAGCATGGAGATAACAAGAAGATGATAACATCACCTCAGAGAAAAGGAATCAACTCACAGCAGCAAAAAACAACTCTCATGCACTCAAACCACTTATTACAGCCAGATCCACTCCTTCCCTCATGTACTCTCAAACTGTTGTACCTGTACATAACTTCTTTTCACTCCCATTTTAATTAGAGGCCTGGCGCTGCTGTCCCAGTGCTTATTTGTGCTTATTCCGTTCTGGCTGCTCTCTCTCCCTGAGCGCACTAGCTTGCCATTTCCTTTCAACAGAGGGGGAGGTGGCAGATTGCCTGAGATCATCATGATAGGCTCCTAATCTATTATTAGCCCACTTCCTCGAGATGGGCATGGTTTGTTTTAGCTTTAAAAAAAGGGAAAATGTGCAAGACAAAAGCAAGCCGGTGCTCACTCTTTCTCTCTCTCTCTCTTTCACTCTCTCACTCCACCTTACATGCACATACACACTTGTTTTTATATAATCTCAGAATGTTGTAATATGCAACAATTGCCAATGTGTAACCAGAAACACTGGTTTTATTGACAAAAAGAAAAAATAAAATCGTTGCCGTTGTCTGGTTGAAAGTTCCTGCTATGCTATGGGGGGGGGGGGTTGGAGTGTTGCCGTCTCCCACCAAGACATTTATGGGTGAGAAAGGATGAACATGTAAACCGAACATATACAGTGTCCGGAAGTATCTAGAAGTCTGTTTTATGAGCACACTCTGTGTTTTGCTCCGCGTTTCTTCACTTTTGGTTTTTCTGCCTTTTTTGTCCATCCTAGGCATCTCTCCTGAGACGAGTTTCAGAGGTCTCTCTACCAGTTCTCGGCTTCTGATCAACCTATCACAAAGTTTCATACAAGCGGAAACAACCATGGATTATAATGGATGTTTTGACGGGGGCTCCCGTGAACCCATGGTGGAAAGGAAGTCCAGGGAGCAGCCATGTCTTATCTTGGAACTTGATTTAAACAAAAACAAACCAGAAACAAAAACCAGGCGTGAGGGCCGATACAGATAACGTGGACGTGGAACGGGGAAGCAGGAAAACACACACAAGCATAAGACACATAACATGACGTTAAACAATGACCGACAAGGTGAATGACACAGGACAGAACTTAAATACATGAATACAAGAACACAGAACCAATACACAGATAGAATCATTTAACCCTGAGTTACCCACAGCTGAAGCCATTTCCCAGGCTAGGGTACTCAGGGTGTCAAAATAAAAGTCAGAAAACCTGAAAACTAAACATAAATCCAGCTCCCCCAGTGGTCGCTGATCAGACCGTGACAGGCACCTCTTTTGGCTATTAAAAAAATATTAGAATAATTATAATAGAAATTGCAACAATAATAATAAGAAGAAGCAGAAGAAGAAGAAGAAGAAGAAAAAGAAGAACAATAGTGTAATTGCTTCAGAAATCACTAATAAAACTTAAGAAGAACAGTGGTGTGATTGCAGACACGGTCACAATAACAAGAACTTAATAAAGGAAACATTCTGCCCCAGTTTTCCTCCAAGTCAGGACATGTCCTGAAATGTCTAAAAGCAGACACACACTTGCACACATCTCGAGTGGTTAATCCCTAGCTGTCCATCAGATTCACACACACGCCGCCACTGGGCTCTAATCAAAGTCTGTCTTCTACTTAAGCAGTCATCACTCTGCAATTTGTCCTTGCCAGGAATCAATTTAGAGTGATCTCTAGACAGCCCCTGTCTCATGTCCTGCAGGAGGGAAGACAGGGCCAAGTGCCATATCAGCACAGACAACTGCAAACTACTCGTCACTGCTGCCAATTATTCACTTATTAGCTCCAGGGAGTCACAGACCCTGTTTACACCCACTCGTTTCATGTCAACCCCTTCTGGATTGGGGTCGTCCACCTTAAAAATGCAGCTGTAAACCGGATTGAAAGTTGATCGCTCTCTTCAGGACTCCC
>JBBJLR010000001.1:6799262-6812033 GCA_037577145.1 Brachypetersius gabonensis | reverse complement strand
GTACATAAACTGAACTGAACACCCACCAGACATAACAGTGACATAATATAAACAAGAACATAGGATAAACCTTACAATGGTAGACTGACTGGTGTGTTTAGCGTCACTGTATTAATGCAAGACTTGCTCTCTGTTGAGCTTCAGTTCATGAACAAAGGCCATGACATTCTCTTGTAGATTTTTCTGATGCAACCCAAATGTATAGCATCAAAAAATAGCAATTTGTTCGGGTCTTGTGGCAGCAAAATAGCCCTAAACCACAACACTGCCACCACCATGTTTTGTTTTTTTGTTTTTTTGCCAAGCGCTATTTTTTCCCACATTATCAGTCTACATAACATTCACTCAGTCAACTTCTCTTCAGGCTAATCCAGATGCTCATTAGGTTACTTTTATCTTTTAACATTATTGTTCCTGATATGAAATTCTTCATGATCATCCATTTCCAAAGTCCAAAACCTTTATAAATTGTACTGTAACCTTTCCCAGCTCATTGCAGGTCAGAAACACGGTACAAACGACCTATGGCTGACAGGGCATGGGTTGAGTGAGTTGCCCCCTTGGTGGCAAACTGAGAGGGCTGCTGTTCAACAGTGAGGGAGCACTGGAGAAGGAAAGCACTGCAGTCGTAAGGCTTAGAGCTAACCTGGACAAGGACTGCAACGCCCCAGACTGGCTCATACTGATTAAACTGCCCATACAGACTCAGGAAAAACTGATTACATTCAGGTCAGATTTAGGTAGAAATTCAGAGAATTTCACTCTTTTTAGTTTGAAGGTTTTTTAATTATCTCAGTTATTAATTGTTTTATTCCTCAGCAATATGGTGTCAATCATATCTAGTTTCTAAACAACAAGATGATTTGAGAATTGTTTATTAATGCCTGTGCACAACCGAGATCAGAACACACTACTTCCTGAACTAGGATGCAGCAGCACTTCTCCAATTAAAACACCCCTCTCAGGTTCTGGCTGGGTCGTTTGGAGCAGTATTAATTAGAGGACAAATGAGAGGGGAATGAATCAGGTCACTTTCCTCTCTCGCCCCACGGCCTAGCTACTGCCACCGCAGCACTTGGACCATCTCTGTGTCTCTGATTAATTAAATGGCTGAGTGGAACTGGGAGGCTCTAGCGAGAGACTGTGGGTCAAAACGTATTAAACCATCAGTGCTGACCTCTGCCTGACCATTCTCTCCACAGACAAGGCCCCACTGCACAGGAGAAATTACACTTCAAGTGGATGATGTGTGCACGATATGTGCATGGTTAGTGTGAGACAGAGAGAGAGAATGATAAAGAGAATTAGAGAGAGAAGTGGGCAGAACAACAAACAAATTGATTCCACTGAATGTAAAGAGAAGAGAAGAGAAGAGAAGCTTGTGCTTTCAAAATTCAAAATCAATCACAGGGCCACTTTATACAAATGAATGCTAATGGAGGGTTTAAAGAAAAATGCAATTTGTAGCAAACTGATAAGATGTAGAGAAATATCAATGCACACCTTTGTTTGCTCACCATTTTATAGCATTGACATGTTATCTTGGAATGTTGTGTACATTAAGCTTGGTTAAGTAATCCAAGCCAATCAGCATTGTTAGCAAATCATTACTCCATTGATTCTATCATGTCCTGGCATGATGGGACTTGTTTTGTAAGTTTTGTGTAGTTTAGTTTGGTTCCTTTTATGCTTGTTTACATTTATTTCAGACAGACGGTGGTCCAGACAACTACGAGGGCGTTCTTCCGCACTTCCTGGTTGCAATCCATTGGTCAGCTCTGCAGTAACGATGAAGGTGGGAGGAGGGACCAAATTATTTACGATAGCCACACCCCATTGTTTGGGAAATCTTAGGAGATGGATGTTGAATGAAGATTCTGATTTTGTTTGTATTTTTTGGAGATTGCTGATTTCGCTTGGCTTTTGGTGCTGCATTTGACAAGTCCTCAAAGTGTGGCGCGGATGTGGGTCAGCAATCGGTCACATCATCAGTGGCAGGGTGCCGATGACAAACTGAGGGGTCAAACCAGTCACATCGGGCTGTGATGGAGCTTGTCCACAGCTAAAATTAATTGGTGCCTGCACCAGCGTGGGGGGAGGACAGTGAGAAAAAATCTACTCTTGTGAAGCCAGTCAGAAGTGCAGTGGCACCCTGCCTGGATGGTGCTCTGGGATTTCCTTTTGTGTTTTGGTTTGATTTTGTTATGACTTGGGATGGGCATTGTACGGCCAGGGACTGAAAAATTTCCATTGTTTCTCTTTTTTGTGTGGATTCTTTGGGCTAGCTGTCTTTTCTGTTGGTGTCCTCTCTCTGTGTCCCCCATAGATGTGGGCCAACATGGTGGACTTATCTGGTTTAAGAGTGCCTTTAGGGGACAAAAATCTGAACTGTGAACTGTGCAAATGTATAAGGAGGGCAATGGTGTCACCACAGCGTGCCCCAAATGAACCCATGAATTTCTTACCTGTGTGTTCTTCTGAATAAAGGGCAAAGCAAGCAAGCCACTTGATATCTAGAAGAGGAGACTGGACCTAAATTGCTTTCTTAGTCTTCATCTGCTAAAGGTACCACAAACATTTGTTTTGCGAAAATTGATCTGAGTATTCATTCCTCCTTGTTCTCTTGTATTTTATCATAAGTGATCTTCTGCTACTTGTGTTGTAATTGCACAATCAAGTTCTTCAGGTTCTAAGAGTGCATTGTAACATGCCCCACGCCAAATCCTTGTTTCTTGACTGTTTATGTCTTTATTAGTGTGCTGTATGTCTGTAATCCATGGGAGTTTAATTTTGCCCCAGCGTTAGCCCTGTCCCCTTGTTATCCTGTTCCAGTTCTGGTCCCCTGTCCTGCCCAGGAGTTCCTATTGTCTAGTTATTATATATACCTATGCTGCAGACTTGACTGTCTATGGGTATCGTTTGCTGGCACGCCTTGCCTATGTCTTTGTTTAAAACCATTGATGATATTTCCGAATTGGGTTTTATTTATTGCTTGTTAACAAAACATTTGGATCTGTGCACATCCAGCCTCCAATCAATCATTACAGTTTTTCCTTTTGAGTTTTGGTTCTTCTCGGTTCTTCTTTATGTTCTTCCTTTTTCCAATTGAAGTGTCAGTTCTTTTTAGTGTTTTATGATAATGTTCTTGGAGTTTTTGCATTTTGAGTGCTGGTTTCTCAGTGCTCTTTCAGCATGCTCTTAGGGAGATTTTCCTGCCACCGCCTTCAAGTTTGCTCATTAGGTGTCTGGAAATCTACTTTAGAACAAAATCTGCATACAGTCACATTTCAAGATGCAACAGTTTCATTTTCATCTTACCTTATCCATCTAGTCATACGCATGACTGCTTGCTGTACAAATACATTTGAAATAAATAGCTTAAAAACCAAGAAAGACATCCAGATAGATTGTATTTGTGCCAGACTATCATGGGTAAGCTTTCCTTTATTGGCTGAGGACTACAACGTATGGTGTGTGAGAGTAAACTCTGGCATGTCCTAGCAGTTATTCATTGTTTACATGACTCACTTTCATAGAATACCTAAATCTTACTTTGATTTCAAATAATTATGTAAATGAAGTGAGGTGGGTTTTAAGTGATTCCTCAACGGAGCTCAAAGCACACTTGTTCCTGTTCACAGTGAAAGCTTTGATGAAGAAAGATGTCTAGTACTATAAAATGTAGAACTGAAATTTGCGCAATGTTATCTAATTTCATTCAGTACACATGTGTCTACCTGTGTGTTTGGGTATGCAAGTGGAAGTTGAACCAGAGTGCACATGTGCCTCTGAGGCGTTTAACCTCCAAGGCAGTGGACCTTCTCAGTGCACTTCTCCTTACATTGCCACTGCGTCAGCCTTCGTCAGGCCCACAAAACACACAAATAATAACCCACTCGGCGCAGCGCGCGGCAAGGTTAAACAGCCCAGACGTTCAGCAAGGGCATATATCTCCATCGCTCGCTCCCTCGTACTCTCTCCCTCTCTCATCTCCTCATCTCAGCACGAACCATGGTAAACAACGAAACACACAGCCATGAATTATTCAGTGCAACAACAACAAAGACAAAAAAAATGCAATTTACACATGAGCCAGATGCCCTCTCTAGATATATACTAGCAGAAGCGTTCTGGAATCAAGCAGCCAGCCAGCCAGACCAAGCAGGCAGGCAGCCAAAGCAGGCAGGTGGGGGGGATTCCTGCTGATTCACAGGGCAAAGCTGAGAGTGCATCTTTCTCCCAGGCCTATGAGACACCTCCTGCATCCCAGCGGCCCGCAAACCAGCCTGGGATTAGCTGTCACTGATCATCTCTTCCGCCTCCAGCTCTCACTGCTGGTGCGGAAGGCCTGCAGCTGTGCACACAGGGCCACTTCTCTCTCTGGAACAATAGAGCTGAGGATTAGACTGACCAATATGATCGCTTGGCCAATGTTCCGTGTTTGCTCTGCTTTCTTACCAATGTTTCACACTGCCCCAACGGCATAGTCTAGCCTGAGGCAATGAAATATCGCAGTTATAGCTCCATACAGCTACACGTATACAGCTGCTCTAACAGAGCCAGTAACATTGTGAAGGACTGTTCCCACCCACTACACGGACTCTTCTCCCTTCTACCGACTGGCAAATGGTATCGAAGCTTCCGTTCTGGTTCTGCACAGCTGTGCAACAGCTTCATACCACAGGCCATCAGGGCCCTGAACATGCACAAATGCACATAAATATCTATTTCCTGGTTGACCAGCACATTTCAGTGAACTACCTCACTTTGTGCTATCAACTACTTCAATCTATGCCATTAACTACCTCACGTTATACTATTAACTACCACATTTTATACTATTAACTACCTCACTTTATACTATTAACTACATGATTTTATACTATTAACTACCTCACTTTATACTATTAACTACCTCATTTTATACTATTAACTACCTCACTTTATACTATTAACGACCTCATTTTATACTATTAACTACCTCACTTTATACTATTAACTACCTCACTTTATACTATTAACTACATGATTTTATACTATTAACTACCTCACTTTATACTATTAACTACCTCATTTTATACTATTAACTACCTCACTTTATACTATTAACGACCTCATTTTATACTATTAACTACCTCACTTTATACTATTAACGACCTCACTTTATACTATTAACTACCTCACTTTATACTATTAACGACCTCACTTTATACTATTAACTACCTCATTTTATACTATTAACTACCTCACTTTATACTATTAACTACCTCACTTTATGTTATTAACGACTTCACTTTATGCTATTCATGCTGCTTAAAATGTCTATACTTTACTTTTACTGTGTTACCCTCATACTACACTCCATTAGCACCTGCACTCTATTGTAAACCTGTTACTGCCAGTACAGGCACCCTAATGACCAGTCACTGTTATAATTCTACACTCACTCATTGATGCTTTTCTATGTTGCTTTCTGTAAGAATAAGAAAAGCATTCCAGTGCAGCATATGCTCTTATGCAATAACATGTATATATAGTACAATATTTTGATTTCTGGTAATTTAAGTTTCACATGTCACTTACATTATAGTTACGCTGCTAGAATGTCTATTTATTGTCTATTTGTTTTAGTGTTCTGTCATCCCTGGAACTCTGTTTAATGCTGCTAACTGCCGCCTAAGCAGTAATCAGATCTATAGTGCCATACTTATCACTCCCGATGGTTTATGTAATGTCCACATTTGATATCTATTTATTGTCCATCTGGGGTCCCCTGTCGTAACCTGCACTCTGCTGAATGTTGCATGTTGCTAAATGTTAAACTGTGGTCCACGGAGAAACATTGTCTCATCTTATCACACAGCTGCTGATGACAAAGTATCCTTGAAGCCTGATGTACAAACATTGGCATCTGCATGTTACCCATATGTAGATGTGGGCAACAGCCAAGCTAGCTCCCAGCAGTGTAACTAATGCCTATCATCCATTATTGTTACATTCATGGTGTAATTGCAGTTGAAATATAAAGCATTTTTACTCTAAAATTAGAGATGCAGCACATGCCAGTTCATCTTCCCACTGTTAGTAGCAACGTGTGACTGGGGAAGACCATGCTAGTGGATGGGAACTGGCAATGAATGGGGAGAAAAATCACAAGAAATACTTCTTTCTGAGTTCAATTCCTGGGAACAACCTCTCATTTATCTATGTCCATTTCAAGTGGCTGTGCACAAAACCTAGTAGTTACCAAGTAAAAGAAGGAGCATTATGGCCAAAAACATCACAATATGTCAAAATAGTTATTTTTTCCCAACATCAGGACCAGTGCTGTCACATTTAAAAAATAACATCAAAAACTATACAAATTATGTGTCTTCAATGTGTCACTACACTAAAACATAACTAATTATTCTTTCTTTGTAATAGAGTTGGTCATTGTTCTCTTATTATCCACAATATTCTTGGAAAAGTGTATTGTTACATTCTGTGGGATATATAACACCCTTATAGCCTGGAACTATAACACCCTTATAGCCTGGCGGATAATTACAGGGAATATATATAAACACCACATCTGCTTCACTGAACCCCAAGCTCATACAGAGTGTTCAGGTAACAGTTGTAGACGCGGAGGATGCTCATCAGACATGCTGGTGATTATGTTTGCCTGCTTTCAAATTCAGGGACGTGGTGTTGACACTCAAAGACTTAATCAACAGTGGATGGGGTGGGTTTGCTTGCTGAGTTTAAATGCTGTTTAATCAAGGATATACATGCATCATTAATGAGGATGCTCCAAAGATGGAAAGGAACGCTCACCCAGAGGCCATCCATGTTCAAAAGGCATAAGGGATGGGCAGAGGGTGTTTCAGAGAATCAGGCGAGATGTAGGCTGACTGCGAGCCGTACTGTGAGACGCATTAATCCAGCGGCTCTCGTTACTCCATCCAGCTGTGATAACGATAAACATTTTGATATCCGGCTTTAATTGAGGACATAGCCATGTCAATTCCAGCTCCATTTTCGTTCATTTACCTCATAGGGAAGCTAATTAGACAGAAGCGTATTCATTTATTCATCTGTGCTAGAACAGTCCATATTGGTTCGCCATTCATTTCATTAAGGACTAACAGTAAGATACATTATTCATTAGTGAATTATGCCAATATAATTTCTTTCATTATTGCAGGCAATGCATGGCAAGGAAGCAGCGATATTAGTTTCATTTGTGTTCATTAACCCATGTGGTTTGCGACTCCGGGAGTAAGAAAGAATACTGACGACAAAGTGAACCCAGGGCCAGACCAGACCCAGGGTCATCCTGCCCACGAGAACAGCACGCTCCACAAAGCAATACACACACAACCATTTCTGAAGTATACATGTGCTGAATGGTGGTGCAAAATCTCTGCAATTCTCTGTCATTGGTTTTTGCCATGATTTCTAATGGAAAGATGGTAAGATGGTCTTGCAATCTCAGGTAGACTTCTACACTCAATAACCTTGTTAAAAATCCAATATATAACTGCAGCTGGATGACATACTACTTGTGCAGCTGACAGTGTTTAAGTGTTCCACCTTGTCCGCCCCTTGAGTGGAAAGAATGGAGTTATAATGGGACCGCCGGCTTAACTTGCTTTCAGTATATGAACAAATAAGATCAGTGAGTCTTATAACAGCTGAAGGCGAGCAAAAAGGACTTGCTCAAGCAGTTGTACACAGTCTTAGAATGAGCTCCCCCAGGCACCCCAGCCTTAAACCTAATCTGTTGTTTTCCAGGAATGCATTGGAGGAGAATCTTCTGTGGTTGAAAACTACTGATAATACTCTGAATTAAAAATGAAGCTTAAGATGAAGTATTTTGATGAATGCTAGCTACAATCGAGATAGAGCCAACGCAAACTGCAAAAATAGCCCCAAATATATTTGTTCTGTCAGGGGGAAGACAAAGTACAATTTCATGAATGTCCTTGGGGAGAGGAAAAGGAAAAGATAAAATAAGATCTATTCTTTGTGCTGCCTATTTCTTCTAAATACAAGTTTAACATCAATCTGAGATTTGATCATTTACTCCCATTTTTTGACCATTCAGCTCCTGAGAAAGAGCCTTGTTTAAATACTCTTTCTTTTCTCTTACTGCACTGGTATTTATTTGTCTCAGATGATCGGATTTTGTACTGAATGGGGCTTTACAATATTTGAAATTTGTCTCAGTGATAAAATTCAAGTAGTTTGGAGAGGCAAAGGGCTGTTAAAAAGAAGAAAACTGAGGAGCCTCTGAGATTAGCGAAAGAACATACATTGATTTTTCTTTTTCTCCTTATTTGTCCCATAAGAGGTTGAGGAGAAACAAGTCAGGATTCAATAATCTCCAAATAAAATGATGATTTATTTCTGATGAGACCAAGGAAACGACCTGGAGTGCCAGACCAATAGGGATATCACTTTGCTGTCACTTCACGGTGTCCCTTAAATGTTTAAGCCATGAATTATAGCAGTGGTAGTTGGTTAACCTTTTAATGACTATATGCTAAGCAATATGCACATTTTCAATTCTGAGAATTTGTATGATGGCAATTTAAAATCTGCCTTTCGAGGAGATACAGTGTTTTGCACTGTAAAAACTACAGTGCAGTGCATTGCACTGTAAAAAAATAAAGTCATGTTCACATCGGCCATTAGATTTTTTCGAACGCTGGCCGGCTCTTCATGTAAAGATTCTGTGTGTTCCTGCATAAATGATAACTCTTACTCGCTGGATGAAGTGCACAAGCTCATTCAGAATGCAGTCCAGGTCAGTATGTACTTATTATTTATTTGTTTGATCAAAGTGCTGATGAAACATGACTGACAGGCCAGTTCTACCACCATGGTTGCAGGCCAAGTGCCTCGGACACTCCTGCTGTGCCTGGAAACAGAATATTACATCACATGCTGAGGAGACTCAACACCCCAGCCAAAAGACCACTAACCCCCACAGCCACCATGCATTTAACTCTCATTCACTTTCTTGTCTTCTTTTATTAGATAACCTTGCTTGGCTGTATGTAAACTCTTACATTAACAGCTTCTTTATTCGGGTTAAGTTACCTTCATCTAACTAATTTGTCCAATTTGGGATTTATATTTCTATTCATGCTAGCGCAGAATTACAGTTTGTGAGAAAAAAATTAAACTTAATTAATTGTCAGGTTAATTTTCAGATTCATGTTCTTTATAAATGAAATAAATGCAACAACCGCACTGACAAATCACTAAATCCCTGAGCCACTCTCGCTCTCTTAAACAGAGGTGTCTACCCTATTTAAGCTGAAAGGTCAAGTATACATCATTTTTTTTTCCAGATTTTTATTTGGCAATGCAGGCAACATTATAATATTATAAAATGAATACTGGAAATTCTTAGTGTAAACAATTCAGTTGTCCAGTAGTGCAGACTGAAGCCCATCTGCTTACATGCTGTTGCTGTGACTCTGACTGCAGACCTGTCATTCAAATTTAGTTTTTATATGGCGTGTTCCATAGATGGGTCGCTTGATGACTGTTATTTGCCTCTTCTACCATGGTAAAGGTATTTATCACAGGAGTGCATCAAGTTATAAGCAGGACACATTCTAATTCTTGTAATTTTCGTAATTCAGTCAACAAACACTGGGCATATAGTCAGTGCTTATAGAAGTAGAAGATAGGTCAGAAATAGTCTGAAGTATTTGTTGCGTAATTAATAAATTATGATCAATGTTATTCATTACTCTATTGCAGTGGTTCTCAAACCGGTTGTCAGGGACCCCCAGATGGTCCAGATTTCTGCTTCAGCCCTAGATGTAGGAGTAAAGCAAAAATCTGATTCATCTGGGAGTCCCTGAGGACTTATTTGAAAAAAAAAAAACTCTAGTAGGAAAGTAATTTTAGAGTAAAGTGGCTCTCTATAGTCATTCATGAACACAGCACAGCATACACTGTGAACAATGTGAAATTCTTTCTCTGCTTTTAACCCATTCACAAAGTAAAGCTCAGTGGTGCCAATGGCAGTCCTGGGTTTTAAACCCACAACCTTCTGATCGCAGGGGCAACTCCCTAACAACCAGCTCTGCAAAACAGTACAATTAGAAATAAAGATGCCATCGTGCTTTCTTTAAAGAACATTTCTATTATAAAACACGTTATCACACAAATGTCGGATAGTTAGGCTTCTTAACACCTACAGTAAGTTCTGGTGTATTGGTAGCTGCAATTAGAGAAAAAATATGGACCAGCTGGTGGTCCCTTAAAACTGCCCCCTGTATTACTCCAAAAAAGCTATTGGGTACATTGCATGCAGAAAAACAATAAATAAATATATAATTGACTTAATAGTCAAGCATTAAACTTATTTATCTATCCTTGTTTAGCTTGCACATGATGTGGAAAATTACATGCACGATGAGCCTGGTCAAAACTAATGTGAGAATCAAATAGAGATCTGCTGCCCAGCCATGAACACTGCATGAGCCAAATTCCCCACTGTGTGTCCTGACAGTTCAAAATCAATGGCAAAACAGACTGCATCTCCCTGGAGAGGAGGGAACATGGACACATCAAGATCAACGGCACCTGATATACAAAAGAATCCTTCATTGACCTTTTGCCTTTTAGTGTCAGATCATGAAGATAGTGGATGAAGTCATGGTGCGCAGTACTGATAGTAAAAAATGGGCTAAACATGCAATCAACTTTTCACAATTGCAATGAAGGCACAGTGACTACAAAGTCACATATATATGGTACACACTGGATATATATACAGGTACACATTGTAGTGACAGGCATTGACAAAACAGTAATAGTGTAACAAGACAAATGACCAACTGCAAAATCGCTTCACAGTAATATTTTACCCCTAAAAAAGAAAAAAAAAACACAAATTGCTCTTTGTAGCAGATTATTGCACACAGAGTAAAATATTGCACATAAATCTAAAGTAATTAAATAGTGGAAGCTCGTAGGCCAAAATTAAGACTTTCCTTTGAGGCCTATGTGGTTTATAGCACACTAGTATCTATAAAAATGGACTGTAGGGTGGCTATATTGCAAGCATCAAATATAAACTGTCATGTCATTTTTTCGAGCTGCCTAACTTAGACTCGCTTTGATGTTTCTCTTCTCTCGCTATGGATATCTCCCTCTTACAGACACAAAAAGGAAAAAACGTATATACATGACATGGCATACCCGCCCAACTTGACCACTCTGCTTGGAGTGTGTGATGTATATGGGTGAGATGGAGATGCTTTTGTAGCTGGAGTTTTCCCTCCTTTCTTCATACAAGTTTAAAATTGGTCTAATAAAAACCACCGTTTAGTATAAACTGGAATTACCATAATGGTGTAATTGTATGCATCAAAGGGTACATACAAGCTTTTAAGGAATGCAAAACTAAAGAAAAAAAAATTCAAATAATGAGGAGATTTTTTTTTTGGCAAATCACTGCAAAACGACTGTCTGGGAACTTTAAAGATGTGCATTCAGAGCATTAAGCCCTGGTTCTAGTCTTCTTCTGCATTTGAGAGACCAACGGGAGGATGAAATAGGATGATGCTGGCTTGGGATGATTAATGGATGCGGGCTAGCAGGGGTCAGAACAACTGTCCCCAGGGTCTGATACGCATGTGCACTGTTCCCTAAGTAGTTCAAGTTAAAATGCAAAATATGACCGCAGCATAGTTTACAAAGAGCTGGTCTAATTACTTGTGTACTGTCCATTCTTCTTACTCAACATTCGTGTGATGATCACATACAGTGGTAAGCTCCAGAAAGGAAGAACTCTGAAAGTTAAGCTGAAAATGCTCATTCACATACAATACTGTAAGCTTTTTTCTATTCTTCTTTCGCAAAAGCAAATATTTTAATCATGGTTGATAAGTAGTACCATGTGGGCTTAAGGACAGAAATGCTCTTAAAAAGTCATTTTATGCAAGAGGTGCAAATTGAAATCAAGTCTCAAGTTCCTGAAGTGTGAATCCAAGTCAGGATCTCAATTTCTGAATTGAGATAGACCAAGACTAAGACCAAGACAGACCGAGTCAAGACCAAGACAAAGTCGAGACGAGACCAAGACCAAGACCAATACGGAAAAAAAGACTCCCTTAACTTCTGTGTTCTGTTGAGGACTGACATGACGGGAACTGACTGGTCCCAAAGTCATCTGATAAAACAGCTAACACCTCAAACTAAAGAGTGTACAATATGTAACTGATTTCAATTACACTTCATTTGTAGATGAAACTGTAACATCAAAGATTTTACAGAACATCAAAGACATCAAAAATTATAAACGTGAAATTGCATCATGTCCCATTGTAATAGTACTAGCCAAATTACACTGTATCATATCAACTGTCAACAGTCAATGGTCACATTTATTTAGTCAAACAACACCATTTTAGGTAAAATACTGTAATCAAGCTATATAACAATAGAATACAGACATTATGGACAAATATCAGATTGATAAACTAATACAGTTAGATGAAATACTTAAAACTAGAGAGAGAGAGAGAGAGAGAGAGAGAGAGAGAGAGAGAGAGAACGAGAGCATCACTATTAATTTGCATATTTTCAGAGAGGAGGAAGTGAGAGAAACAGTTCATATTTTAAAATAGTGGTTGATTGCACTTCAGTTATAACGGACCGTTTGCAGTATATTGTGTCATATGCAGTGTTGTGCAAGTTACTTCCAAACTGTAATACATTACAGATTACTTATTACTGTCATTTAAAATTAATCCCTTA
>JBBJLR010000001.1:6786062-6799162 GCA_037577145.1 Brachypetersius gabonensis | reverse complement strand
ACTGTAAGACTGTCTCTGTAACTAATGACTGTAAGACTGTCCCTGTAACTAATGACTGTAAGACTGTCTCTGTAACTTTGGTAAGGGCATCTGCCAAGTGTTGTAAATGTAAATGTAAATGCAACACCACTGAATCACATACAAAATGGGTTCATGTGATCATGGTCACTAGCAACGAATCAGTTATAAGCTACTAACTTTGCAAGTGCTAATTCTAGAGTATGGACTAGTTCATCATGTTCAGTAGAGTTTAATTTCTTTGTAGCTGGACTGTAAGAGTATTATTAGTTGGGCGGAAATGCTGTAATTTGTGTGTCCTTGAATGACACATTAGTTTTCAACAATTACCTGCTTCTAGCCATTGTGCCATGCAAATTTTTACTCAGTCTTGGCCACATTAGCATTACTGGCTGAACTCAATGCAGACAGGCTTTACTTTGAGCTTTCAGAGGTGCATTTAGGTAGTTCTGCTCTCCCTCCACCCAGCACCCCCTGGTGGGAATCCTCCACTAAGCTTCAGGCACTGATGCGCACACCATAATGCACCATTAGCCCCGCACTCTCCCAGCGAGGGAGCTGGACTACCAGGGGAGAGAAAGGTAAAGAGGAGGAGGTAGGACATGCGTAAAAAACACGAAAGCTGCAGGTGGTGGTTCTGTGTGCTTTTCCGGTCCACTATAATTTTACTTTTATAGCTAATGCTTTGGCTTATAATAGCACTTGGGAAATTATGTTCGCAATTCATCTGCCAGTTCAGGTCACCTTTAAAAGTATGTGCAGCTTTTAACCCTATACTTACATGTGTGAATTAAAACCAAGTGAAAGAGGCTTGGAAAAAGAAAAGAGTGAAAAGGAAAGGATGAATCATCCATCTATCCGTCCACCCGTCCATCAGTGTTGTGTCCATCAGCACAACACTACACTGTGCAATACAGGTGCCTTCATGACCAGGCATGAAAGACAGTCAATCAATTAATCTTAAGATATCAAATTTGGTCCAATAAGCAGTTAAAGAGAAGGATGTAAGCTAGTGTAAGAAAACATCTGCATACTAACACTAATCAAAGCAGGTGACAAAATTGTCTTCAATTCTTATTGTTCTTCCTCTTATCTTGAATACAATCTCTGTCTCTTATTTTTTATTTCATGATGTTGACTGTGTGCTAAATGATTATTGTGCTCAGATGATTGAGGGTGTACTCAAACAATATGAGTCTGACCCATATTTGAAAAAGAAAATACTCCATTAAACAGTAAGACTGTAATACTTTTCTGGAAATTATTTGTTTCTTGTAAATCAACATTTGCAGTATTCTGTTGTATTTACTGTTCACTACTGTATACATTGTTTTTTTTACAGTATTTTATTAGATTGATACAGTACTTTTCATCAATAAATATCATTTGTTTTATTTAGATATATAATGTTCACAAGGTAATATCTCTGTAATGTTACGTATCTTCGTAACAAAGGAATTAATACAAATAGTATCATCTTACATAATTTCATAGAGATTACTGGCTAATGCAGTCTTCGGTGTGAAAATTAATAAAGGAAAGCTGTGAAATACATGACGACCCAATTACCCAGGTTTCACGATCTAAGAGGGAGAAAATCTGTGGTGACTATAAAATCTGATATTTTGTCATGAAATAAAACAGGTGAGAGACAGACATGTTACAGAGAGTCCTGATCTCAACCCCATCCAACACCTTTGGGATGAACTGGAACAGAGATTGTGATCCAGACCTTCTCGTCCAACATCAGTGTCTGACCTCATAAATGCTCTACAGAATGAATGGACACAAATTCCCACAGAAACTCCAAAATCTTGGAGCGGAAGCTGTTTATAACCCTGTTAGTGTAAAGGTCGGGTGTCAGAATACTTCCGTCCAGTACTTTTGTATGTTGCAACTTTTGCAGGATCAGTGTTTTAAACATTTTCATCTGAGCCAAGAATTTACATCGAAGCGCATCACTAGTAATCTATAACATCCTAGCACCCAATATGTATTATTAACGCAGAAAACCCTACCTTCTGGTGCACCTTATACCTTGCATATCATTTTCCACTAAGTCTGGATACTGTATAAAAATGTTCAAACACCAACACACGCTCGTTCTCGCAAGTCCCTATACATTCTTCTCTTCTTCCATCCTAGTCATTCTTTCTGCGATGTAAATTATTCAGCTGTGTTTGGCGCTTCTGGAATTCACTGTGATTATTCACTCTGCCTCAAGTCCGTGCCAATTTCCTCGAATCAGCGACCTCAGAACTCCTCCCCGTCTTATTCACAGCAACCGGTCCTGACCTTTCCTAAAACAGAGTGCCGGCTAAAATAAGCCCGGCTAAAAGTCTCATGTGGTTTGTACGAACCGGGCCTCAGAATTATACACATCACTGCTTTTAATTTCCACCTGGGCTTCCCCCCCCTCCACTATTCTCTTGTTTTTGTTGGGAGTGGAGATGACGGACGGTGTGATAGGTGAAGTGCTGGATGTGGAATTTTGAGGAGTTTTGGAAAAGGTCTCGAAAGCTTGAGCTCAGGCAAGTGGCTCCATAATTCATGGCATATAAAGTGGACATTACAATTCATGGTCAGCCAATTCATGGTAGTGTATACACAGACTGACCCGGGTCAGAAAAGTAGGGCAGCTGCAGCTTTAAGAAGAGACAATAGCACAGTTGCTGTTGACTCCTGAAGCCATCTCAGCAAGTCTCCAACTTTTCACAAATGGCCTCTTTAAGCATAAGGATGGAAAAAGAACACCATGGTCACTCTGAAGTCCCGGAGGACCTCAGCACATCAAAGTTAAGTTTATCCTGTTCATAATTAGCTGCTGAGATGAATCAGGTTGTATAGTGGGGTATCCAGAGGTCAATGTGCTCCATAATTAAATAATCTAAAGTGAATTATTATGGATGATCTTATAGATGTAAACTTAGTTAACAAATTTAAATGTGCAAATAGGACTGAATTATTTTACATACACTATTAGGACAAAAATATTGAAATGCCTGACCATTACACCAACAGGGAGTTTAATGACATAGTATTAAAATATACAGACTTCAATAAAATACATAGACCCCCTCTTGCAGCTGTAGCAGCTGCCACTCTTCTTGGAAGGCTTTCCACAGGTTTTTGGAGTTTTGTTCAAAGAATAATGCAAAGAAAACGCATGTAAACATTCACAATATATGGATTGTTACTGGACATGTGTGAATCCTGTGCTGTCCATGGTCATCCAAATCAAGTAAAAAATCACAGACATAACTTCTGTTGCCATGGTAACACTTTATAGTACTGGTTCATGGTTAATAGGTAACTATGCAGGAATGAAGCAGGAATGAAAGACTAGTGATATATTAACAGCTGAATCACCACCGTTAACTAATATGGAGTCGTGGTTACTCAGTAGGTAGTAATGAAGATATGAGGAATGTTATCTGAGTTAATTTTCTAACAATGGCTGTTTTATATTAAAGGGGTGTTTTAGATTTGCAGTGGGCTGAACATTGTTTTTTTTTACTGTTATTATTCTATTGTGCCAAGAACCATCTCCTTGTCGTTTTTCTGCACTGAGCAGGATGTCATATTTTCAGGTGGTATCAGACCAGTAGTGGGCTTTGTTTTCCATCTTAATACACAGCATGGACAGTGTATACAGAGCACTTGTCTAATGTACCTCATAAAAGCTGACATTTGGCTGACATTTTCACTGTTGATTTGCTGCCAGTCAGGCTGTTTAAATGCATCTGTTGTTGACCGTTGTAGAAGAGCGAAGGGGGCAAACAGTGTTTTCAATTCCAGTTTCAAATTTTCAGCTTTCACTTTTTAAAAAATGTATCAGTTTAGACACTTTTTGTCTAAATTGTCAATTGTCTATCTTTACGATTTTTAGCCAAAAACGTTTGGTGCATTGTTAATATATATGGAGTAACTACAATTCTACATAATTCCATAGACTCTATAAACCTAAAATTTGCAAAGTATTAATCCTTGGTGTATTTTTCATATCATACTCATTTCAACAACGGGATAAAAGTCTTGCCGTGACAGAATTCCTTTACTATTCCATTATTTGTCAGCTTCCTACCTGCATTAAACCTGGCAATAACCAGCTTTATATTTAAATTGTTAAATTGTTAAGTAATTGCAAATGGCAATTAAAAAAGTTATAAAAAAGTTTTATATAGCTTTATACATTAAACCCCTGCTTATCATGGGGGTTACATTCCAAGAACACCCGCATACAGCGTTGTTGTGATGTGGTAAAAGAAATGTCTAAAAATTCCTGTTTTTACAGTGTGAACCCTAAAAATGCCCCCAAATATGCTCCTAAAATATTTGAGTTTAATTTTAAACTAAGCTTAATACATTACCCTTAAAGAAAATGTAAAGATAAACCCGTATTCGTACTGTACCGTTTTCACTGAACTCCCGCAGTGCTAGAATGTAAATACAGAATTTACCCCTGTATATACTGTAATGTAGTTCATGCGTGCATGTTTTCTTTAGTATAAACAGGTAAATACAGTAATAAATTAGTTTAATTTACGGAAATAAAAATACAAGACTTTAAGAAGAACAAAAGAAAAAGCGCGAGAACACTCGAGATGCTCCACAGGGGAAGTTCTGGACTGCAGCATCACAGGGCAGCAGCCAATCAGCAGCAAGGGGAAATAAATAACGTTCTCGGATTTGCTACTTTCAAACCACCCTTACTCAGCTACTTACTGAGGCCTCTCATCCTCGTGCTGGTCGTTAATGTTTGGGCATGGTGTTGAGCAGCCAAAGAAAAAACAGATGTGTACATTTATCAAAGCAGACTGTAAACCAAATACAAATTGAATTCACTATGAAATTAGTATAATATAATAGTCTTTAAACATGTTTGTATTGGAAATTGATACAGAGAGAGACAGAGAGAGACAGACAGACAGAGGAGGAAAAAGGTCTTCCAGCTCTCCAGGTGTCACCACGAAATCTGACCTCTCTGTCTGCCGGCTGCTCTTTTCCTGCCACTTCTCCTGTGTGGTGACAGCACACAGGGGAGGGAGAGTGAACACAGGAGAAAAAGAGAGGGAGAGAGAGAGAAAGACAGAGGGAGAGAGAGAGAGAGAGAGAGCAAGTGTGACAGTTACTGTAGAAATGTGCTCAGCACATGTCACCTGCATTGAACTCAGGGGGTTTCAGCTTCAGCGTGGGCCCTGAGAGGACTGGGGTAGGCATGGTCTGACAGACGGGTCAGGAAAACGCAGGCAACAGAGAGAGCCGGAGAGGAAGTAGAGAGCAAACGAAGCACAAAATGAGAATGAAATCAGATGGAAGTTTCTCTCACTGGCCGTGCCTCGTGCTCGGAAGCCACGGACAGATTATCCGGGCCAACCGCAGGGGTTGGAGGTGAAAAGGAGAAGATGAGGACAGAAGCCAGAGAGAGTCTCAAACCAGCAATCCAGATTCAGCAGCTGTGGTCAGAGACCAGCCTTCATGTTCTCAGTCCACACACTCCTCATTTTCCATTCTCCTTCAAGTGCAGCTCTTTTTCATTCTACTGCATGGGTCCCTAAGGCATGATTCTCAGAGTCCTCCTTTCCTTTAATGTCCAGGACTGGACTGTAACTGCTGAGGTCAACAAACTCCAAACATGTATAGCAGGGGTATATGCTCTGAAAGAGTGGGTATACTGTGAGGAGCTTTTAGCAAGCAAAACCCAGCTGGAATACCAATATCTAGCTACACAAATATCTAACACCTACTAACGTTACATTCATGATATTCATGACATAACATTACCTTCAATTCCCCCAAAATAATACTGATGTTTTTTTAATTTGGTATGTCTTCAACATTAACTGTATTATTAATCATTATAATCGTATTATAACTGTGTTATTAATCATTATTAACAAAGTCAGCGTTAAATGGGGCCATGCAGAGAAATGAGAAATGTTATATTGTAGGAAATATCAGCACTGTAAAGAGCTTCTACGTTATTAAAAGCTTTTTAAGTTATTATTCCCAAACTACCACCCTAGAAATGTTATATTTTAGACTATCAAGCTATCAAGCTGTTCTGATCTTCCTACTGATAGTTATAATCTATTATCTATGGTCTCATTTGTAGACCTTCAGTTGTAGTTAATTAACTATGTTTCTAATAGTTATAACTAAGTATCACAGAGGCACTGCTGATAGGGACCTATATAGAATACACAGTAATAACCAAATGTTTATTTTAAATTGTGTGTCCTGTACAGGGTGGATAACACACAGCAGTGCTGCTGGATCTTTTAAACACCTCTGTGTCACTCCTGGACTGAGAACAGCCAAATTGCCCAGCCAACAGTGTCCTGTGACCAAATATTACCATTGATGAAAGCTCTACATCTGCAAGGTAAGAGATTAAGGTTCTAAAACAGATTGGACTGTAAGTGGTTACAGTGTTTAAAAAACAGCAACACTGCTGTGTGTAATATGCGCTGTCCAGAACAAACAAACACACACATACACACACACACACACACACACACACACACACACACACACAAACCACCCAAATTAAATCTGTTCACTGGTGGTCTTGTGGGGTCCTAAACAGTGATGAACCAAGTAAAGGGGACTAAAAAGTGAAACAGATGGACTACAGTGCAAACTATGAAGTGCACCTATAAAGTTAACGGGTTTAATAAAACAGACAACAAATGCAGACAATGTAGATGTGCCTTCTGAAAGTACTTGTTGCTGTATTACATCTATGTAACACTGATAACATGATAACATTCCAATATATGAATTATATCACATTTTCTGATTATATGTGGTGGTGTGCAGAAACCCATCAGATGACATACAGTTTGTAAGTAAAAAAATGCAAAGAAAACATTTTTTTGTTTGTTTTTTTGTATAGTTTCTGGAACAAAAAACGTCAATGCTTGAAATTCACTGAATTGATAAAATCGGGTTTCTAATAGCGATCTCTAAAATTTAACAATAGAAATATGGTTTCCGAGGGTTCAATTTGTATAGAAACTCAAAATTCCAGTCCAAACGGACCACACAATTCTATAGAAGTCACAGTCATTTTAATCTACAGTCATGTTCATAAAGGGACACATCACTAGCATTTTGTTAGTCCCTTAATATATCTGCACAATCTGTTTTTAATGACTGAAAACATACAAAGGGGTGATAAAGGAAAACCCACATATGGTGTTGCTCCACCATAAGCAACCAAAACAGCTTTAATGCACATCGTTAGAGATTCTACAGGTCTCTGGAACAAAGGACACCAAATGATGGGCAGCTGGTAGCCTAGTGGTTAAGGCCCTGTGATCAGAAAGTCCGGGTTCGATTCCCAAGACCACTAGGCACCTCTGAGGCAAGGTACCGTCCCCACACACTGCTCCCCGGTGTGATGAATGCTAAACAAAGAATAGAAGAATAGAGTATAGAAAAAAAGAAGATTTTAATAACAAAGTCCAAAGGTAAGAAAAGGGTAATCCATGGTCAGATCCAAAGTAAAAAAAACAGTAAATCCATTGCAGTAAAACATACAGAGTCCGGCAAGGCAAAATAGGGGGGTCGAGAAGAGCAGAAACAGGGATGATGCACGAAACGGGGAACAAGAGTAATCAGGCTCAGTAACCACACGAGGAAAGTATACTTCGCACTGACTTCTAGTCGGCCTAGTCTATATATACTTCCTGCCCCTAGTATTCAGGTGAGGTGGATCTAGGCCTAATTGGTCTAGTGGAAGTCCTGGAATGCTGCTCAGGATTGGACCGTTCAGTAGAGCCTGCTTGCCGCTCCCTTTCGCCTCCTGTGCCAGGCCTCACACCCGGGCGCTGTATGCGTAGCTGCCCCCTGCTTCACTTGGTTAAATGCAGAGAAAGTATTTCGTGCTGTTCACACTGTGTGCTGTGGTGTGTTCATGTATGACCAGATTGTCACTTTCACTTTCAAAATGCACCCCAGCATATAGTGAAGGGTGACCATATCAGTGTCTGCAGCAGGGCTGCTCAGACTTTATATTCAAAGGTCCAAATCTAATTTCTAGATAAGGACAAGTAATAGGCAAATCCCTTTTATTAAATTTGCTTACAACATACAGCCAAAAGAAATGGTTTCGTTTGCTCATAATTGTTTGCTTGTGAACCAAATCCACTCTCTCTTTTGCCAGTAACGTGTAATATGCACTGAAGTTTTATGAAAAGTTTTAAAAATAACCTTGATTAAATTACTTATATGCTTCAACAAATAAAGTGCCTTTGTTTAAAGTGCAATTCGGTTTTCTAAATCTTGTGTAATACATGTGCCGTTTGACAATGTTGCTATAAATAATCTCAGGCCAGGATTGGCATAACAATTGAAAAAATGTAATATTTTACAAAACTAACAATTTATTGAAATATACACTTAATTGCATTGTGTCAATGCACTCCTAAAATGCGGACTAGGTCCAGAATAATTTGCGGTTCGGTTCAGATACAGACCAGGGCCTGGACTTTGAGCATTACTGGTCTATAATTTTACCCTCCAGAACTCTCTAGTGTTCATTTGTAAAATTTGTAAAAAGGGGATTAGGCATGGTAGCCCTAGTAAAATATTCCGTTCTGTGTACTTATAAAGGGTTAGGGTTAGGGTTATTCTCAGTATCTCAGTCTGATCACGTCCTGCATTTACATTCCCACTCACCTGAGGATGCTTTTACATACATTCTCCCTAAATGTATGCTTTTAACCATAAATTTTGGCAATTTCCTATTCACTGAAGTCTTTCCTACAGATTTATTATGATATTAGTCTTCATTTCTAACCACTAACCTATTGAGTGTCTTTGTGACTGGAGCTCCAGTCATGTGTGCAACAATATTGAAATTAGATTTTTTTTGCTTTTTACCATCCTGATCCAGAATCAGGGTCAACAGGGCCTGTTCAGCATTTTATACACATCCCAGGGCATTATAGGGTAGCGGTTCTACAAGCCAGCATAACCATCACTTGACATATCTCTCAGCAGCTCGCTCTGCAGAGTCATTCTCATTATTTGCAGAGATTCATTCCCACACACACTGCTGGTTAAATGTCCACAGAGAATTAAGTGGCTCTCACAGCCTATCATTTCCCAGGCAAACGTTGGTCCATGGTTAGCACGGTTCTTTCTTCCCTCCACTGTATGGCTATTAGAAAAGTAATCATATTCAATAATTACCCAATATGGTTTTAAGTGAGCGTCACCTGTAATCCTTATTCCAGTTTACGAAGCTGAAAGTCCATAATCCGTTCATTACAAAACCTCAGCCGCAGATAACGCAGAGGTATTTCCCTTTCTTACCACATGAATGTCTCTCGTTGAATGACTATTGGAGGTGAAGAGAATAATGAGAATGACTTTCAACCTCATGAAGCCTTTTTTAGAATTCAGATCAAGCAAGGCTAATTTAATTGGATTTCAAATGAATACATTCAAAAGACACGTTAGAAATAGTACCGTCGTGGACCTTAACCAATGTATCTTTTCCGACTAGGACACAAGGCTGCCAGAGCTTCGGCAATCCTAAAAATCATTTGGGCACTTTTAAAGTGTCTATCATGAAAAGCCATACAAAAAAGAGTGACTGATTTACCATGTACAGTAGGGGTGTCAAACTCCTGTCCAGGATGGCCGGTGTCCAGCACAGTTTGATGGTTCTCTTTCCTCAAACATATTCACTAAACCTGACAATTAACTGGTGAGGTGAACCAAGTGTTTCTGAGCAGAGAACGCACCAAAACTTTTGAATTCATCATGGTTGTGATACTTTCAGTCTGCAGCAGTTTGACTCACCTATTGACTGCACACAGACTTTTGGGAATCAAGCAGCTCATAGTGCCTTACTGGGGTAATTTATATATTCAGTATCAAAGGTAGCCTGTTTCTATAGAATAAAGAAGCATGTGAAACAAACTACATTTTTGGTAGAACTGTTATATATGGGTTTCTGGGTGACATACAAAATATAGGCTCTTTCAACCTACAGAGAAGACCAGGTTGCTTACAATTCTGTGTATTTTTAAGGTAATAAAATTAAAGCTGCTAGTTTTAGTTTCCGGAGACTGACAAAGTTGCATTTCATGAGTCAGGAAAAGGACAATGCAACACCTCATGGCATTGTCATCACCTCTCTCATTCTTGATAATTATCGACTGTCTTTTTCTAGGGACCCATATGCAACTTCGGCTCTAAATTTACGCCCAGTAATTTAACACTCACATTGTACTATGCAGTCTCTTGACAGCACACAGCCTTATCTAAACCAGTAGAGACTGATATCAGCAAGTCTGGGCCTAACAATCCACAGTGCTTACATGATGGGAAACAGTGATTTGAGATTTTTTCATAAATTAGCATGTTCTTGCTGATTCCTACCACATTGCTTTGCAAATCTGCGAAACTAGTCAGTTAAGTATTTATATAAGTCTAGAGAAGTCAGCACACAGCAGCACTCAAACCTTTCAGTTTACACTTCTGAAAATAATGATAACTGTATTCTTTGTGTGTACAGTCCTGAAAAAAACCTTGAATTGACACAGAACCTTTACGGCACAATTTCATATTATATTGCCATATGACTGTCGTGACAGATGTCTCATGCTGCCACGAGTTCATTAATATATCATCTTTACTATTGCCAGTAAAAATACTATAATGTCTACATAACATTAACATGTGACTTAAGCTGTCAGGACATCCAACATGGTGGCACCTTATATTAATGAACATGATCTGTCACAAGCACTTGTGGTGGCATATGTTCCTGCTATAACATGTTTATGACATGCTAAAGTCAGTGATATGTAGCAGGGTTCAAGTAAAGTGTTGCCAACTTTACATTATATGGAGGTTTAACATCAAAAAATACTTCACAAGCATAATCATATCGCATTTACAGAATAATTAAAGAGTTTATTTCCTCTGGGAACCAAAAGTGGTTCTTCTGCAGCACCATCAAAAGGTCTCTTTTTGATCCTTAAAATAGTACATTGCTGGTTTATATTAATACAAACCTTTTACTGCAGGTGAAAATGTTTGGACAGTTGCTGACAAGTCAAGACAAGTCATTTTACACAAGTAATTGTAAAACAGGGGTTTTCTCTTTAGTTCCTAAAAAAAATGTCTGTCTACTTGAAAACTAAATACACACTGTCAAGTTTTGTCAAGAACGTGCCAAACAGTGATATAGTCCTAACAATTAAACCATGCCGGCCAATTAGTAGCCTGAACAAAAGCTAGTACCAGTCCCGGAAGGCTAACATTTCTGGCAGGTAGCAAGAACTGGGGTTGCCTTTGTATAGTTGAATAAAACTATCCATATGCTTGTCAGATCTACCAACTGCACACAGCTCCGGAAAAGAAATAAGAAACCACTGCAATTTATTTTTATATCAGCATCTCTATGAGTATGACCACCATTCTGCTTTATGAGGGACTGTTTTAATGATCACCTGAATCACATCTTATTTAATGAGGAAAAGTATAAAAACACTGCTGTAATCGACTCTCTCCTCTCACACTGAGACTAGTTGGATAGTAAAATAGTACTAGAAGGTAATTACTGCTATTTTGTGTGAGACTGAACACGAGATTTGTTTTCTTAGAAATATTCAAGTTCTGTAAACAATGCATCCTTTCTCTTATTCTGATGTTTTGTCATTTTCTTTAAATGCTCTAAAGAACAATATTTTTATTTGGAAATGAGGAGAAATATAGTCCGTAGTTCTTAAAACTCGGGTAAAGATGTTCAGTTCAATACTTGCAACTATAAAAGATAAAACTGAACATTTTTGTAGTGGTGTCTTATTTTTTCCAGAGCTGTATATTTCCAAGATCAGGTGAAATCAGGGCAAGCAGATCAGAAAGAAAGCTTCATTCAACTCTTGGGACACAGGCTGAGTCATGGGAGTGCTGGATATAATATGGACTTCCTCGATATAGTGGACGAGTAATGGTATGGTTGTGTAAACTCCCGATGAGTTAAACCCTACTCTGTTTTGGCTATTGCACGAAATCACAGCGTGTAAACAAAGGAGATAACAACACACACTCTTGTCAATGTTAAAAATTGTGAATTCATGAACACGTATAAAAGGCCTCAGAATCCATCATTTCCTAAAAGCCTTTCCCCTGTAAGCCTTTTTACATATACAAACATGTCTTAGGGAAGCTATTTACAGCATGTTGTTACAACTGAATATGCCTCCCTGATTGTGCTTACCTGTGTTTCAGAGTGCAGTACAGCCTGTCCTTCCGTTTAAATTGGATGCCATTGATGACAATAAAGATAAGCAGAGAATTCTTCTGACTCCTTACCCATCCACAAGAAAAATAGATATGGGGACACATTAGAGTTGGACTGAAAATTAGAATGGCTGATAAGAAAAGAGGCAAAAGGAGGAAAAAAAACAAATGTCAATAGCAATTTCATTCAGCTTCAGGACAGCATTCAAGGCAAAGGAGAAAAGAAGGGCTCCTTTCTTCTTTTTCCTTTTTTTAAACTGCCTCCTATTCTTTCTAATCACAGTCTGGTGTTCCAATGACCTCATCTTGTCAGTTCATTCCAGATCAATCACCATTCGGCCATGTATTATTCCTTGCCTTGTCTTCTTTTGGACAATGAAGGCCGCCACTCTGCCAGTTACCAAAGCATACCGTTCCATCCCTTACCAATTCAAATATCCGAATATTGCTTGTGTGTGGACATGTGCAACTTTTCTGTGATATATTTAGCTCCTTCTCTATTACTGTCTCATACTGTGACATATCTATAGGCATTTCCTTTCACAGTGTTGGATTTTAAGGTCAGTGTGGGGTGAAGTGGAAAGGCTTCAGCTTCCACTGAAAAGGTAAGGATAAATTGTTGCTTTCAATTTATATCCAAACATGAGGAACCTAGACACAGAACAAAAAATGCCAGCATTAAAGTGACCATTGTACCCTTACCCTAATATCATCATGTTTGGTTCTTTAACTTTGCACTAGAGGGTGACACGGGAGTGAATTTTCAAACCTCTCCTGTCCCACTCCCACAAAAAAATTCCCGTCCCGTCCCAATC
>JBBJLR010000001.1:6732842-6745134 GCA_037577145.1 Brachypetersius gabonensis | reverse complement strand
TCTCTCTCTCTCTCTCTCTCTCTCTCTCTCTCTCTCTCTCTCTCTCTCTCTCTCTCTCTCTCTTTCTCTTTCTTTTTTATCATTGTCTCAGCCTTGTTCAGTTTAATGGCACAGGCCAGATTTCATTACGGACCTTTAATGTTCCATGTACTTTCATCATGGGTATACAGCCATATGATGACTTACGGTAGCACATGTATGATTATCTACTATTATACATATCAAATACAAGCACTCTTTTCTTTTTAGTAAGCAGCTTGAGTCGTTTAACAGTTGTTTGTAAGTGTATGTATTGGCAATAGCTTTGTATAGAGTTATTCCATCATGGGTAATTAAACCAGGGGCTGTGAGAATAGGGTCTAACCGGATGAATCAAATGTGTTACAGCGAGAACGTGAAAGGGAAGAGCAAACGAATGGTGTGAACTGAACATGCAGATAGCTTGAGTTAAATTAACAATGAATAGATTTCCATTTACAAGTGACTCATAAACAAAGAACGGCTCTGATTTAGGCATAAATTCACAACAGCAGTGGCTCTTAAGCTCTGTATTGGAGACCCTGGATTTTCCCAGCCTTAAAATAAACTATCTATAACATCAGGTGATCCTCATGCCTTTCATGAGGCGCATTAAAGCAGAGAAAACTGGTGCACAATAGGGTGGGTGTTCACTGCATACTCTTTAGCCTGGAGAAAACACATTTGTAGTGCTAATAAACACTAATAATTGCAGATTGCATGTTTTTGTCCTACATTACTGGTTTGATATATATGTAATACTGTGATAAGGTCTTAGGCAAAAAGAAAATCATTTAAAACTACTCATCTTTTCACCATATAACTTTAAAATACATACAAATACAATTCATTATGATAACACAGTATTTTACTATGTACATGCTAAGTTAATTTTTTTACTGATTTTATTGGTTTATTGATTTCTGCACATTTTAATGCACAGTTAGTCTTTATAAATAACCGAATTTAACATAGTGGGGAAAATGTGGCACAGTATGTTTGGAGAAAAACACTGAACAGACTTTAAGTGTAACTCTATTACATTAATTAATAGACACCTGCATTGTTTAACATCATACTAATGGGGGGAGAGAGTGCATTTGTATTTGTTTTCAAAAGTTTTGATTTTTACTGCTGCTTCTGCTTCAATATGATAAAACAAATGTCAATATCATTAAAAATACATTTCTGTTCAGGCATCCTGGTGAGGTCAAGGGGAGCGAAAGGCATGCTAAAGCCATGGAATTACCCCCAACAGCATGAACCAAAGGTGTATATTTCCATAGCTGAACAAAGTAGACTAGTGCAACAATGCTAATTACAGGGCCTAATTATTAACAGTCTGAAATTAATTCTAATTACGTGATCCTTTTTCACAAGATAATTTTAATATCACAATAAGGAATATATTTTAATTCATAAATGAGTTAAATGATTTGAAATGTTGTTTTTGCTAGGGCAAAAAAAAATATCAGAAACCAGGAAAATAATTATGGAAAAATTAGAATATTGGATATGATTGATTAAACACAAGATAATACTGATTAAAATCAGTGCTTTATCTTAATAATCTTTCATGCTTTGTAGATACTCACCTTGTATTTAACTGACATTCACGCTAAACTTTAGGTTTAGTGCAAAATCTGTTACGGATCATCAGCAGAGGTCTGGTCTGTTGTATGTATAGAGAGTTAACACCTACAGAAGTCAAATTCCTTGTATATGTAAGTATACTTGGCCATTAAAACTGATTCTGATTACAACTGGAGCACTGGTTATTACTTTACAATAAGAGAACTAAAAGAAATTACAAAATAAAGTCTTCGCCTCAAAGCTAGTGAAGCCATTTGTAGAATTATTACAGCCATTCTATGGCGCACTACTGCAGATACCATAATAGATCATGTTTCAGCTTCAGTAAACATCATGGACCACAGGTGTAGCCACAATGGCTTTTGTGTTGAGAACCCTCTACTCTCTGGCTCCCTTTTCCTTTGAAAAATGATAAAGAAATCCCAGGCCGGAAGACTCTGGTGGGTGCTGCTGTGGCCTATCTAAAGCATGACAGATAGGGTCTGTACACAGGAAAAGCCCACGGCAATATGAACCATTATGGGGCAATGGCAGCCGTATTATTGACCATCAGCACAAACCAACAGGCCGTCCGCTATTCCCCTTCATCTACCATAGGGTTCTGCGTGAAATCCTCCACCGCTTATTCAACGCGTGGACCTCATGTCAACTCACCCAAATACAAACACAGTCATGCTGGATAAAACCTTCAGAGAAGCATCGCTGTGTTTTGTTTTTATTAACATGCGTGAAATATTGTTTAGGTCTTATTTCTCTCTTATCTCACATACACCTATGGCCTCTGCCTTCCCACCCCGTCCTGTGACAGGTTTATCTTCACTGCCTTTGTTTCTGCTATCTTTTAATGATATCGCCGTGCGATAATTAGAGCCGCTCTCATAAAATCCTCCCGCTTTTTCCTCGCTGGATCAAAATAAAGGCGCAGCACAGGCCCTGGGATTTCTCTTTATTATCCGGGAGATCAGTCGGGCTCGTTGCACTGAGGAGCTGAGCGAAGAAGATGGGAAAGAAATGGAAATGAAGTCATACTGAGGGGGCCAACAGAGACAGAGGAGCACTTGCACAGACAGCAGGTATATGGAGATAGCTAGCGTTCAGCAAGGGAATAACCAGATAAATGTCTTAACATTTTCTCTAAACACTTTCAGACGTGCATCTCCGGCGTCTCGCGTTCCTTTAGAAGTTTTCTTCCCACCAAATAATGGCACAATCAGCGACCCATTAATCTTCAAAGTCTTTTCTGTGAGTTCCTCTCCCAGGTTTGATGAAATGGCAGGCTTTCGCGCCCCTCACAAAGCAGCAATCAATGTGTAGCTATAAATTTAGTTCAGCGCATTAATTTCTTTTGCGACCTGAGGCCAAGCACACACATCGAATGGCCTGCTCACTACCAGCACAGCAGAAGTCAAGTAAAACCCCCAGCCTGGTCCACACAGTTCTGCCTCATCTAATGCACTCCTTTAGGATGCACCAGTCCGAAGCACATTTTCTTTTGAGTTAACCAAAAAAACATATGTGTTTTCATTATTTACAGACAAGACCTGCAGCAGATTTCATCCTCTACATGCTCAGTTTGTAACTCATGTCTAATGAGGCACATTGCTTTGTTATAGAAATGCGGACAATTTCTCAACAAGGCTTGGTTTCAGAGTGTTTCTGAAATAGCGCTAGACATGGGCCTATTAGAATGCAATCAGTAAGGCCACATATTCCCCTCTCTCGCAATTACAATTCCGCAATTTGTTCGCTTCCACTTTTTCATGTTGGTTCATGTTACCCTGGTAACAACAAAAAAATAAAGAGCGTAAAGAAGCGGAGAAGTTATCTCTAAAAGGTATGTGGTGAATAGAAAAGAAGAGGGGGATGTTAAAAGAGTATGTGTAGGAGAAGGGGCAAAGAAAAATGGAGATTCAAAAGGAGAGAGACAAAGACAGCCTATTCGCAAGCTGCTTTATTGACATCCGAGACATAAATACCTCAGGGTCGTGCACACGAGGCATCCTCTGTTCTCCAGCCAAACACCTGAGGAGGGAGGAGCTCACCCAGGACAAGCTCCCAAATATAGCTACACCTAAACAGCAATCCCTCTGGCTCCCAGCAGGCCAGCTAAGGTCAATGCAGTCGGCCAGCAACTACAACAGTAGGAACAATATGGCCAAAACTTCATCTAGCAACAAGAGGCTTTAACCATGAAATGATACTTGAATGGGCATTCCAGTCTAAAACTACACTTTAATGTGTTATTTGTCGTTTGTCTTATTCTGCAACACAGTGTTGCATTTCTCAGGCTCATTGGTTTGGCAGAATTCACGATTTTGCATCCTTTTTGTGTTTCTGTCCATCAGCACTGCCTCACTACAACACCCAACATGTATTAGTCCACCACTGTGAATACAACCACCACTGAAAATCCCAAACAGTGATTAAAAAGTGCCGCTAATAAAAACTCAGTACTATTGTCTACCTGAGGCCCAGCCCGACTCAAATATATGCCCCAAAGTGCTTGTAGTTTTCCAAAAGTTCCTCTCACCTTCAAGAAAGTTGATGCCAAAGTAAACTTTATTGTCTTCTCAGCTATTTACATATATCCAGTGAGACAAAACGGCATGGCTCCATAGTACAAAAAGGCACATAGTATTCACATGTAAATAACATAAATGTTGTATCAGCAGTCACATGGAAAACAGAATACTGGAATGTACTTTAATGGTCAGCATATATATAAACACAGTCAACCTATGAAACTCTGAGACAGTATTCAAGTATAAATGTAAATCTATGTGTTTTTGTGCATGTAGGTGCACATGCATAATAAAAAAAGAAACGTGTAACATGCCATGGTGCGATTCACAGTTTGTGTGTGTGGCAGGAGTAGTGGTGGAGTCAGGGGGAGTGGGCAGACAGTGTGTTGAGGAGTCTGATGGCTTGTGGGAAAAAGTTCTCACACTGTCTGGCCAATCAGGCTTTAATGCTGAAATAGCATCTCCCAGATGGGAGTTGCTGTAGTGAGGGAAGAGATGCACAAATGATGTTACCAGCTGGTTTAACTATCTGGTCTACAGTATGGGCACTACTGTACCAAATACAGATGCTGCTTGTAACGATGCTGTTTATGGTGTCGCTGTAGAACATTGTGAGGGTCTGTTGTCTTAAGAAGTAAAGATAAGGTTGTCAAAGATGTGCGCTCCCAGAAACCTGGTGTTCTTTACTTTCTCTACTATGGAGTCATTGATGCTGAGTTGTGTGTGTGGCCAGAGCAAGTTTTTAGGTTTTGTCCACATTCAGAGACAGACAGCTCTGACTGCAACAGTCAGCCAGATGCTGAACCTAATCTCTGAACTCTGACTCATCGTGACTGATGGCCGCTGCATGTTCGCAGTGGCAGCCGCAAGAAGCTTCTATACTGATGCTGCTAGAAACGCTGTTGCTGATACAGACAGACTGAGGGGTCTCTGACAAAGTTCAGGATCCAGTTACACAGAGAGGTGCTCAGACCCAGCTCACTCATTTTTGCAGTTAGCTTTTGTGGGATTATGGTGTTAAATGCTAAACCGAAGTCAGTGAACAGCATTCTAACATAAATTGCCTCTCTTGTCCAGATGAGATAAGGCGAAGTGAATGGCAGAGGACATGGCATGCCATGTCGACCTATGGGGTCGATATGCAACCTGAAGTGGATCCAGTGATTGGAGAAGCTGCTCTTTCAGTCATTCATGCAAGACGCTGATTTATTTGGCACTGGGATGATGGATTTAAAGCATGTTGGGATGATCATCTGGCTTAATGATGTTGATCAGCACCTTCTCTGAGCACTCGAGTGAGAATGTTGTCTGCAGCTTTTTGTGGGTTGACCATGGTTAAAGTTCTCCTCACGCCAGCTGTAGGCAGATAGATGACCTGGTCAGTGGTGGGAGGGGTGTCTTTCCACACCAGCTCTTTGTTCTGTGCATCAAACCATACATAGAACTCACTCAGTTCCTCAGTGAGCGTTGTGTCCCCACCACTGCTTCTTGGTACAGGCTTGTACTGAGTGAGAGCCCGCCATAAGCTGTGTGGATCTCGGTGTTGTGCGAGTGGCTGTGGATCTTGCGCACAAGAGAAGTTGTCCCTGGCTTAACTGAGAGCAGCTTTGTCCCCTGACCTGAAGGCAGAATCTCGCTCTCATAGCAGATAAAGAAAGTTCATCTGTGTGCACTGTTTGTGCTTGTTGATAGCTTTATGTAGCTAGTGCCTAGTTAGCATTGGAGGAAAGCAGCAAATATACAGCTACCAGTAGTACTGCAGTGAACTCTCTTGGCCGATAGAATGGTTGAGGTGAACAGTAGTAATTCACTTCAGCAGAGTTCGTACACCAGGCTTTGTTTCTGTAAATGCACAAAGTGCAGCTCTTACCAGTTTGTTGTCTGAGAAGCAGGCTAGCCTGTTTAGCATGATGGCCTCGTCTGTCATGTTCAAATGAAGTGCTGTGGAAACCCCACAGTGTATAGGCCTACATAACAATCACCTATCAGTTTCCTCTGGGATCAGTAATGTTTTCTGATTCTGACTCTGAAGATACAGCAGTACTTTATTTCAATATTGCTAGATTGCTGGAGCCACAGTCCAGTTTATTGCACAGAGAGTGAATACTGGAGAGTAGAACTGGTCAAACTGGTTCAGCCTTTAGTCTGGCCTTGCTTTTGTATATGTGCACAGTGCTTGCAGTGGTATAGGTTGCATAGCACCTCCATCGGCAGGGTTGGTATATCATTTTTACACGATTTCTAGCAGAATGTGTTGGTCATAGTTGATACACATCATAACTTAGGTGGAAAATAGCACAAGCCAATACAAAACACACAAAAGTACAGTTTTACCACTGTAGTCCCTGGAGCACAGTTAACTGTTGTCACACTGGTCACTGCCAGACCACAACAAAGTGCTCTAGAGGGAAGGGAAAGTGAAGAAACATCATCTGAAGGGATTTTCCTAGTCTAGACTGAAAAAAAAATCCCACCACAGCATTTCTGTAGGATGAGAAAAGGCATGTTTACAACAGATGTAGCAATGGCTACATTTCTTATTTTGTCAGAAGTGTCATTTTTATAGCCTGCAAAATCAACTATAATTTTGCTGTAGTTTTAGAGCTCGGCTAAAGCTTTACCCTCAAGTCTTTTAAGGACAAAGTACGTACAAATCGACCTCCTCATGAAAGTCATGTTTTTAATGTCTGTGATGACCAGATTCTGTAGGCACAGCAAGCAAAATTCCCACTTGCCTGCATGCAAATAACAAAACAAGGCACATTACACACTGTCCAACCCTACGGCACAATCATATACAATGTATAGGCCTACATAACAATGTGCAACAATGCCTCATCAAGACAAGTGCACATACACACATGCATGAAGACATTAAACATTAATGGCTTTACAGAAAGTGGGGCGGGGGCGGCTGCCGTTAATGGGAAGGACAGGATGACTTGAATTATTCATTAAGTATGTTGAAAGTATGTTGCTGCACACACGCAGACTTACATGTGCGGAGAGGAACGATCTCTCTCACTCACACACACCCACGCAAACATATAACTTATAACATATCACTGGAGCTCATATAGCAGAGTCATTACCTGGAGCTCTGTTTTAGCAGAACACACCCAGGGGCTCGTGTGAAGTCTGCTCTTATTGAGTCTTTTCAAAGCTGTTGAGAGGCAGACCAGCTTTCAGCACTTGCCCAGGGCATCTCAGGGGTTCTTCATTCCTTCTCCACACCTGGAGAAATTCTCTTGCCTTATTCATTCATTTTCTACATCAGGACTGTTCTCTGGATCTCTTCTATCCCTCTTCATGTCTAGAGTAGTTCTCTAGGGTTCTTTATTCCCCTCCATGTCTAGAGCATTACTCCATCTAGGGTTCTTTGTTTTCTCTAGAGTACTTCTCAGGGGTTTATTGCTCCTTCTCCAAATCTGCAGAGCTCTCTAGTGTTCTTCATTTATACTGATTTTTTTCAAATTGTTTTACTGGTGAGAAAATAAAGACAAGAAGGAATGGTCTTTCTTTATTTGTAATAGCAAAGACTGCAGGACAGAAGGTCAGAATGAGGGCACATATGGATGCGTGACAGAGTCCACAGATACAAAATGTACAGCGAATAAAACATTCCACTTGATTGCAACTAATAAGGGCTATACATGCCTGAACAACAGCTAGTGAAAGAAACCAACTTCAGTGCATGATAGACTAATGAATGCACAGGAAGGGTCAGAGTACAAGTACCTTCTCCTCCAACGCAGCCTTTACACAAATAATAGATGTTCTTAGGGACTCTCTGTTCAATCTGTATGTCTGGAATGATGTTCTGCAGCTCTTCTTTGCTCCTCTGGAGAGTTCTCTGGACTTCTATGCACATTCCCCCGTGTCTTTGAGGAGAAGTTTTGTTGTCTCCCCAGTACTAATTCATGCATTCATATTGGACTGACCTTAACTGATGGACTTCAACAGCATGCCTGCTTAAAGCTCCATCACATCACAACCAAGATATGTACCAGTCCACCAAATCCAGAGATTCTCATGAAGAGCATCACTAATCGGATTCACTTCACCATGTTAGAATTTGTGTCAACAGTTATTGATTGAACATGTTTATAACCCTTGCCATCAGTGAGCAGGTTGTCATCGTGGTGCTGAGAACAGCAGACTGGGGGACTAGAGGACTTCAGTTGAGAGTACATTTCAATGTTCTTGGCCCAGTTCAGTGAGAAAACAATGCTCCTAAGAGAAGGGTGTGATGAGCAGCAGACAACATGAAAGCGCTTCCGACAGTCCAGCACTCACTTTGGGAGCACGAGATAGAGTTCTGGGGCAAAGAGACCTCGAGCAGACCTCAAGAAAAAAATGGATGGGGGAGTGGGGGAGAGAGAAGCAATGAAACCATGGTTCTTTTGTATTCCTTTTCTGTCCACAGCCCAGCCCTGAGGGAGCTGCACAATCCCGTTGTCTAATGTAGCACATCAAATTCAACCCTAGTAATGCAAGCTAAGCAGAAAGCACTGATCCCAGAAGTAATTTCTTTTCTTTTTCAATGTCAATGGGAGAGGGGTTTGAAAAAAAAAAGATTTTTTAGAAACAAATGTAATGCTTTAGTTGCATGGAACCGGCATGTTAACACACCTATATCAGCGCATAGATGAGCCAGGAAAGAAAGGAGGACCAAAGCAGTGTCAGCCCATCACTCCAGCCTTCATCAGGACTTTAGACTGGAAAGGCATTTTATCTTACAGTCATGCATTGTGTACACTGACTGTTATCTGACACGCACTGTAGGGAAATGTGCTGCTTGTCAGATTAATACCGTAGTGTCAGTCAAAACATCAAAAGTGTTATACAGCCAAATCTGAGCTTCTGTACAGAGCGCTGCTTTGATGGCATGGCCTAGAAGAAAGATACAGAGGAACTGCACAAGAGATAGCGAGGTACAAGCTTATGTGGAATTTCAACCGCAACAAGAAAAGGCAGAGGCAGTAGGCAGAAACAGACAGATCAATTGATGCCTGGAGGACATGGAAAATCACAACAGAGATTGTTCTTCACAAATTCAGGACACTCTTTGTATGTACTTCCTTCATAATTTCTTTACACTGTTATTCCAGACCAACAGAGATTTATTTGATATTTGTCATGTTATGTGGTATTCTGCATTATAATATTACATCAATCAGCCTCATCAGTTTCCGGACACTATGATTTGATATCACTTTCAAGTAGTGCTGGGCGATTTTATCGATTTTATCGATTAATTCGAATTTACAGTTCAGGGCGATGGGTTTTTATTAGTGGTGGGCATAGATTAATTTTTTTAATCTAGATTAATCTCACTGTAATCTTGGAATTAATCTAGATTAATCTAGATCAAAATGGCTCATTTCAATATTGAGTGAACTGTGCCCACTTTGTAGCGTGGTGGAAGGACTCAGACGCGATAGACACGAGAGAGTTGGTAAACCACGCAGTTAGTCTTAGAACGCTCCTACGGGAGATAAGAGTTCACACCAGGATGAACCCGCATTCTAACCACACACAGAGAAATTATGTAAACTGACTCCGGAGAGTCTGAGTACTCACGGTACCGTGGAGAGTGGAGGCGAGTTGAGTTGAGAGAGTAGGAGTGAGACATGCGGGCATGAAGTCAGTAACTTCAATGTCTGTGTGAGGATCTACACTTACTTACTGTTTATATACCTTACTTGAATTACTTCCGGTGCCGATTGACGTCACGTGATCCGGTGCGTGTGACACGAAGTTCTGAAGCCCACCACAAAATGATTCCAAGCCACCCTAAATATATAATCATTATTCTACTATTTTTAAATAATATATTCAAACATTTCATACAAGATATCACTGAGCGCAGATACACATTTTACAAATTGAAACGCGTTTAGTAATATTTCTCTGGTAGCGCCGTTTGTACTATGAGTGTCCATAACTGTTCACTGCATAACTTCACTTGTTTCCTTAAGTGAAAGGAAAGGATTGGTGAAAAGTTTTCAGCCCTCTATACACAACCCTGGGGGCTAAGCCCGCCTTGTCTTTCCATCCTAGTGATGTCCCTGTTGCACAGTAGACATACACACCTGTTCGAAGACTCGTTCTCGCCCCCTACAGTGCAATTCAGCTCGGTATACATCCGCGCTAAAATATCAAGGTGAAAGTCATCATAGCTTGCGTAGTATAGACCCAGCTCCCAACCCAACTTTGTGAATAGATTAACGACAATATTTTTCTTATTGCCCAATAAGAGTCTCACGTTAACGCCGATAACGGCCCACCATTAGTTTTTATGAAAATCAACTGTATTACTTATTTTACACGCGAGCGCCAAAAGCGGAACTAATGCGTTGCACCGTTCTACACAGGGAAATTAGCGTGTCGCACCCAAACACTGCAGCAATACTAACTCGATTAGATTTGGGAATTTCAGCTCTTTTTAATGAGTCGGATCATTTGGATCAGATCACTAAGATTCGGCTCATTTGGCTCTTAAACGCATAGACAGACAGGAAGACGCCGCATTCCCTGTGTTCCCAGTTCACACCATACGGCAGCGCATGGCCAAAGTGGCATGTAAAGTAATACAGGTAGACGTGGTTTTCTGATGAAAACACAATAACACATTTTATTGTCTGTGGTCAGTCTAGTAATAATCTATGTCTGTGCCCAAATTTAGTCAAAGAACTGACTCGCGATCAACATCAGTGTTGACAGATAGAGTTTCGTTTGAAACTATTTGCACAGCCTGGCAACCCACTGCAGAGCGTGTTCTAAAATATATGAAAATATACACGAGAAACATAGTTTTACTATGTTTTAAAAATGTGTATTTTTATCACAGTTTATGGCTCCTAAAAAAAGCCCTGTACTGTGTAAGAGCCAGGATTTATTAACATGTTAAAAGTTTTTGACCCAAAGTACATGTCAGATTGAACTTTAGTAAAAAATAAATAAATAAATAAATAAAGTTAAAACTTGTTTTGAACTATGTATTTGTTATCTGTAATTTGATTTAGAGGAGGGGAGGGCAAAATCGATTAAAATCAAAAATCGGATTTATTGTGAAAAAAATCAGAAATTTTATTTTTAAGCCGTATCGCCCAGCCCTACTTTCAAGTTTTCATACATCAGTGCCCAGCAAGCGTTACACGATTATTACAGTCAACCACTGGGAACTGCTGTGGTGCATTGTACTTCTCGACTCGAGTGCCAAACAAGGATAAATAGTGATGCTCTTTTAATTCAGAAAAAAAACGGATGCCTAAGATGTTTTACCCATTCAATGCAAATCAAATAGATGTTTGTCATTTAAACCATCCACACAGATCTAAATGACCAGGTATTGTCAAAGCCCTGGTCAGTGGTCGCTAGAGGCCATTATATGTTGGACTTTTATTTTGAAAGTGTCAGTTCAGTGTCCAACTTCATGTATTTAGCTACAGCTGTTTATCATTTAGGTTAAGTGATTGTCTGTGGTGATAGGTTATTATCTTAGTCCTGTTTGAATTTGGGTTGCTATGTTTCATACACTTGTGTTGATCCACTGTCATTCATGTCTAGTGTTATATCCAATGCCCAACATTACAGGTATCTAGTAAGGTAATTAAGTGCCTCCCACCTTCAAGATACACTATATGAACAAAGGATTGGGACGTCTGGCCATTACAACAGCTTTAATAACATTGCAAAATATTTTGTGTTTACAACAGATACGGCAACAATTTCCTACTTTGGTCCGAGAGCCTCATTAAAGATATCCTTAATCAGTTTTTTACTTTAGTGAACTTACAAAAAGTCTGTAAGTCATAGAAACAGGAGCATTATTGATACCTGGACCACTATTACACAGCTGGTCTTTGGGTGCTAGAGGACTGTTTTCTAACAGTTTCTCCATGAGCTGCAGGGATGTCATTTTCATTTTCAGTGACTTCCATTTGTGGCTGCTCTCTGCTTTTGATGCATTCAGAGGCCTTTAGTGGAACTCATTCCACTCCAACTGACAGGGTAATATGAAATAAAGGATAATGTCTGGTCACATTTGAAGAGATTCCAGAACAGTCCATCATCAAAAGGATCTCTCTCTCTCTCTCTCTCTCTCTCTCTCTCTCTCTCTCTCTCTCTCTCTCTCTCTCTCTCTCTCTCTCTCT
>JBBJLR010000001.1:6716346-6731511 GCA_037577145.1 Brachypetersius gabonensis | reverse complement strand
GAAGAGAGGAAACAAGTGAAGACAGACACGGAGAGAGAGAGAGAAGACAATTGAAGTCAGAAATAATGAGAGTGTGGGAGAGAGAGAGAAGACAAATGAAGACAGAAAGACAGAGAAAGGAGAGAGAGAGAGAGAGAGAGAGAGATAGATAGAGAGAGAGAGAGAGAAGGGCAGGTTGGGGTTATAAAGAAATCCTGAGCTGTGATCTACACTGAACAGGACCACAATACAACTACTGTTGACCAAATATTTCCCAGTTGGTGGCCCAATCACCCCAGTGGTGGCTTGTATCTTTTAGATATGCCCTGTAGCAGTCAGTGTCTGCCCCTGCTGGGTTAATGTTTTGTTGGTGTACTGCTCTAAATGTAGCAGTGACACTGCAGGTGTCTTAAAAACCTGAGTAACACTGCTGTGTCTGGCACACTACCATGCCACTACTACGTCAGTGTCGCTACTGTGCTGACAATGACCCACCCAAACAATATCTTGTGGGTGGGTGGTCCTGTCAGTATCCCTTGCCATTATAGGACAGGGTCTAGGGAAACTAATAAATTAGAGTGACAGTAACTGTACACCTACAAACAGCACCTGTGAGGTGTTTCTCATAAGATGGCAGATGGCCTGATACCAACCTAGATGAACACCTAGGTTAATCTAGATCGTCTAGATCACAACCTAGTTGCACACAGGCCAATAACAGTCATCGGTTGATCAAATCCGGGGGATTTTGTACAGTGCTATCCCTCATAATCAAATAATCAACTGATGGAGTCTTTTGGAAAAATGGTGTTCCATCCCACCAGCATAGTTCCAGAAACTGTAGAATCTTTGCCAAGGCACATTGAAGCTGTTCTGGTGGCTTCCTAACACACTTAATGTTTTTCCTTCGTCATCCATCTGTAGAGCTATTGTATCCCCACCAAACAAGCTTTTTGGTTTCCAGCTGAAGCTACTTATCCTTCAATCCTTTCCACTCCCCCATGTCTTTTCCATGCCCAGTTCAGCCCCCACTGCCTGCTGGCGGAGGTCCCATGGAGATTACATCACCAGGAGTGTCAGGGAACCAGCCCTCTCAACCGGTCTTAACCGCCAGCTGGTGCCCTTAACTTGTAGCATTACCAAGAATTATCATGGACTTCAGACCTTTTAGAAAGAGTTTATTCAGAGGAACACTTCTTCAGAGAATCTCAGTTTCAGGAAAAGGAAAAGACTGAAAACAAGAAGCCCCCACAAGCTCACATATAACAATTGACCAATTACTGTTGGGTGATGTTGTGCCCTTCATGTTTGGATGAAAAAAAGATATCAAGAGAGACCAAGAGCCAGCTTACAAACATTTACATTTTACATTTACATTTACGCCATTTAGCTGACGCTCTTAGTCGGAGTGATGTACATCAGTGCTAAAGTAGTCTACATATTGTTAAACGATTAACAATAAGCTAATTCATGAAAATTAGCTTCTACTCATTATTGCATTGTTGTGCTGTAGATGGTTATTAAGTACAAATACATTTATGTTTATCTTTTATATCGATTAAGTATCGCAGTTTGTATTTTACGGATTAGCATTTAAGCCTTAGCATTTTTTGTGAACTAAATCATTAATTAACATTGTGTGAACAGAATTACAAATCGTGACAATGCTTTAGATTTTAACTTTAATCACACAGAGGGGTTTAACTAAGATGACCAAGTGGCACAAAGTAGTTTAAAGCTTACAGTAAGCTTGAGTTTAAAAACATGATGGTACTTGACAAATGCCTTTCACTTAATTGTCCATCGCACTGAACACGGATCAATATCAAAGAGTGTTTTCTGTCCATGTTCCATAGCCAGTAACCTCATAGACAACTGAGACAGGAAGTTCTTCAGACTGTGATTCTTCAATTCCTCTCAGTTATCTTGAGTGTTTCAAATCCACAAGTGAAACTCTTTATATGACTGTCATTAAGAATCTTGGCCAAACACCATAAGGATCCATTTTTAATTTATTGACCTGTTTTAATAATCGCATGTGAGAATATCATCTTAAAATGTTGTCAGTAATATCTTTAGTAAGAAAATCCTTATACTGGCCTCTCCACAGTTAAAAATAAAAGTGTCACTAGAATTGGTTGCAGCTGACCTATTTGAGAATGAATTGTCATTTATGGATTCAGAAAGTACTTATCAAATTCACCATTCTTTGCAACGGAGCCAGAACCTTCGAGCGGCCAAAGCAGCATAAGCCGCATTATGTGGTTCGTTAAATGAAATGTAAGCCACGCCCACACCGCACAACCAGCACATGTGCTGAGGCGATACTGGAGCGCACCCACTGGAAATAAGCGCCTGCGGGCAAAGCCAGTTTAGACTCTCAATGCCTAAAATGTGGTTTAAACATTTTAAGATCTGAGTGCTTACGAATGCAGACACCCAGACACAGGCACATTTAGCAAGTTAGGATTTTTAAGAGGTTTCTTCAGATTCTCTTATCTCTTTTCTGTGAAAAAATGGTCTGATCTTAATTATATATAATATAAATCATTGCAGGCAAACAAAGAAACATCCTCATTCATCAAAAAAAAACTAGGTGCCACCTTCCACCATTTGGCGGCTCAGCAGAAGCTCAAGATTCTGCCATAAAATCCCCATGCTGTCTTCGTCTGGGGCGCTCGTTTATGCCTGAGAGAACAGCAGCATCTGGTTTACATACGCAACAAATCAATCAGTTCAGACGGTGAGCAGGAAAGGCTTGGTTGGTGCAGGAACCACACCTGTCTGGAGCAGCTGCCCATGCGCCCTGAAATGATTCTGGCAGTTAGTCCTACTTCTTGTCCACTTAGTCCCTGCATCCCTATGGTTCAGGTTGCTCAGCCAGTCTCATAGACACCTTTTTTTATCCTGAATGCAAGCTGTTGTTTTGTTGTTGTGTGTTGTCTCATTGTGCTTCTCTAGCCATCTGCATTCTGCTTTGCATTTGTGGCTTATTTTCATGTATTCTATTTGTTGTTTTGTTGCAAGGCTGCCACATCGATTTGCCTCTCTCCGTCACCATATATTTGAACGGCGATACCATAGACACACACATAGGTTTCTTAGACATGTGTTAAGTCATGAGTGTAACATTAGTGGTAATTAAACCTGCCCACCTGCTGTGTTCTTCACAGTAACAAGGTTGGACAAACTTTATGGAATGTGTACAATTATCCATTCCAACCTAATGATAACTTGTGGTGAACTTGTGGTTTATAGTGGACATCTAATGATTCCAGTTTAATATGCAACACTTTGGCAGCCTCCCTAATCGAAACGAAGCATGTTGGAAACAATGGCGAGTCTGATATTATGATAACTGTGGCTTGATTACACGACAATAAAAACGACTTCCTTGCCTAACTGGCATGTGACCTTCAGACATACGCAAACTAAATATTTGAAGGGTTCTTAATGCAAGCCGTCCGCAAATGTAGAACAAAAGAATATATTTGTGGGTGGAGCACCTTGGGTTAACCTCTCAGTACGGAAGCCATTAAATGCAGTGTGACTGAATATGATTGGTATGATTTGCAAAACCGGAATGTTTACCAGTTGTGCACAAACAACGCTGCAGCCATGTGCTTTATCATGACTTAATGAGGCTTAATGAGGAAATTTCACAGCACGGTTCTACTCCCTGCCTCCTTCACCTCTAACAGCTCACTAGCAGCTCAACACGCTAAGTGTCCGTGTTAATCTGATAACGGTTACAGGAAAAAAAGCTTTAATTCAAACTATACAAGCCAATTTTGGCCAGCAAAATGTCCAGCCTAGGCCCTAAAGAAAGAGACAATGGTTAACCTTGGCTCAGAAAACCGACCCTCAGTGTTTAAACACTTAGCTTGTTGATAAAATCACTACAAACACCGCAAAGTTAGAACACTGCACTCTGTTCTTTTACACTAACTGGACTTTGGCCTTGGGTCAGTGGAAACTGAACGTCAAGGTGACATTCCAGCATGCTGTAACTGGAAATGCTCAATACGTTTTTCCACACCTCTTGACATCCATCCATTTCCATGCTTCCCGTCCCAAGGTGACTGCAATTAGCAACGCCCACCAGTGCATCCAAGGGAGCACATTTACAATGGAAATTTGCTCGTTTTCCACACAGAAGAGTGTCAGGAACGAACAGCTCCTGCTCCGGGAGCCCATATCTGCTTCTGCAGCAGCAGCAGGTTGGCTTTTTGTACTGGAGGCCTTTGTAAACATGTTTTTTTTCTTTGAATGTGCCCACTCCCAACAGACCCCCGCGTCCTTTTCTGACTCCCCACTCGCATTCAGCACATTCCTTCCCAGCCTGCCGCAGTGCGTTGACAGCGCTGCCATTGTCTCGGCTCTCCCCCAAGTGCCCTTCGCACTTCAAGGAGAAATATGTCTGTTGGTGACCTATTAAAACCAACAGCCAGCCCGGGGCTCACAGCTCATTGTGAGGAAAGGGGCCCAAGTGTGTTTCTGCCACACACACACACACACACACACACACATCCCTCGTCTGAGTTGGGACAGTCTGAGTGGGACACAGCGAACGGCTGCCTTTTGTCTGATTTTGCTCTTGTCCAAGTTCCCTGCTCATTGTTTCATGATAGCCCGTATCTGCACAAAAACGACATTGTGTTACTGCATGTGGGGGCCTCGTCACCCCCAGGTTGTATCTTATCCTTGTCTGAGAACCCAAGTGTCTCTCAGACTACATTCCATATCTTAACCAATTCAGATTCCTTTGGCTTTGTGTGCCTTTGTGATTTGAATGGTCATGTCACATCAGTGATTATAACTGTATCGTCACATTCGTTCATAACCTCACATAAAGATACTCAGGAAACTCTCAAAAAATCCTTATAGCCTACAATAGGAGGTATTAATCCATAAACAAAAGAGTTGATTGTGTGTGTCTAAATATTCACTCCTTATGTCAACAAACACAGATGAAAAGTGATCTATATATAAAATGCAACTCTCATTAAAGATCTCTTTTGGATCCACATCGTTTTATTTAGTTTATTTGAATGAGCAGAAGAAGCTGCTCCTGCAGACTTATAATATTAGCCCCACCAAAATGCCCTGTTAAAAATGTGAATTTGCTAAAATAGGGTTTAGCCCAAGATATCTGTGTTTCAGTGTCAATTTGTTTGGGATGAAATACATGTAGTGAAACCCTAGAGTGATCCCTAGATCATTAGTGGAACATTACAAATTTGTTGGAGATTCCTGACTGGTAAATCTGTTACATCCACTAACAGACCCTCATTGATTTGCATCATGTTGAATGGAGGGGGGAAGTGGGAGGGACATTTTAACCACCTGTCAAGAACGAGTGAAGCCATTTTTGTTCTCTTCGAATCCCAGCCATGGCAGAAAAATCTCCTGGTGATTGATGCATCCCTGAGAAGCCTCCCTTGTTTTGAACTGTATATAAACCCTTATTCCAGAGTAATTCCAAAGATGACCATAATACTGATAATCATAATGATACATTTTCCTTAGTAGTACTTAATACTATTCAGGTGAACATTATAAAAATATATACATATAAACATTTGTGTGTGTGTGTGTGTGTGTGAAACTTTTCACTCAGACTTTTACCTCCTTTTTCTCATTAATGTAGGTAAAAATATATTCTCCACAACTGTGCCAATCCCATGAAGTCAAGTCAGCTCCAGATTTTAACAAAGAGAGAGAGAGAGAGAGACAGAATCTGGTGCACAATATTCAAACAGAAATTCTGTTTGAGAGCGCGGGCTTTCATGTCTGAAGTTTCGGCCTGAGCCCCGCACTGAATCCAGGACCCTGAGGAGGAGAATGAGTGAGCGCAATGTCAGGGGTCTGAGAGGTGCACAGGCAGAAAGAGAAGAGTCAAAGGGATAATGAATCATGGACCATGGTCGTCTTCTCTCTCTCGACTTCTTCTACCTGATCTCTGTACGCTGTATCTGCAGCATATGGCTGGTTACCAGCTTCCCTATTGTTAGGAAAAAAATGCACTTGCCCACTGGTGTCTATTATGTGTTCTGAGACCATATATTTTCTGTTCTTTACTACAGAGAGCCCAACTCGTTTGGTTAGATCTCAATTCAGTTCAAACCTATTAGTGGCAGTAAAGTACCTCTCTCGAAACGATCTTAAATTCTGCTACCATCGTCAAGTATTCGTCCTCGGAATTTGTAAGTACTGCTCTCGGTTGCCTTCGTTTACCGAAAGCCGTCCGCTCAGGCGCGAAGCAGCCAGGCCGCCGAATACGAAATGATTTAAAATTCTCCTTCTTCCAAGCATCTCAAATATTTCATCTGCTGAGACGGTAGTTTTTTTTTTTCTCTCTTCTTCTTTTTTCCCCCTTGCATGAAGAACTCAAGGCTCGAGCTAATTTAACCCTACCATTCCCCTGGGCTGAGCTCTCCCTGCTCGAGTTTTTTTCATTCCCTTTTCTGTAAGAGGATGTTGGTTTGGCACTGCAACTACGAGCCTTTGAATGCTGGAGGAGGTTAATCTTCACGTAATATCTGATGAGTGCGGGCTCCGGAGGGAGCACCGAATGAAGTTTATCCCCCGCAGCTAGAGACACACCCCACCGGTGCTTATCGCATGCACCGCACCATGAATTGTTTAAAAGGCATCATCTCCATCATCACGGTGAGCGGCGTTGCCATGCTGACCACTATGGCTGGGATGTTCTGAGATGTATGCTATATTTGTACACCGCCAGTGTTTGCAGTCCTTTATGTTTTTTTTCCGATCAGGTGCCTCCAGACACTGTGATGGGAAACCCCCGAGAATTACACCAGCGCTTGCATCTGTGTATGCCAGGGTGTGTGTATTTGCAAATCCGCTCTCTGTGGGTTATTCCGCACACATATGGGTTGAGCGCTCCAGGGCATTGTGCTCTTTCTAGTGCGCCGACTAAAGTGAACAACTGACAGATTCTCTCATTCACACACCCGGCATAAACCATCAGAAAAGATCTGCCCAGCTAAACTGATGAGATTTCTCTACAAGGTCCTGCGTCGACTGCTAAATGCCTCAATGTCTCTGTCTCTAGGCCATCCCAACACAGAGATTCTTCAGGATACAGCAGGCCCATACAGGCCTATCCTCCAGTGGCCTGTCACACACCCACATAATAATCTGTGCACTAACCTGCTGCTATTCAGCATTTCTTATTGTATGATTATCATTATGTACAATATCTTTAGTTTATGTGCAATAATTGACTCGGTATAGAGAAAAACTCCAAACCACTATTGTTTTACTGGTAAACCGCGACAGCAGCTATTTTATTTATTTGTAGCATTATATCCACCAGACGTATCTAGCATAGTGTATAAAGCACAAAGCATTTTCTAGAGCTTTATTTCGACATAATACTACATTTTATTTTGTTCTTATCTTTGTGTCTCTGTGTGTCTGTGCAGTACTAACATAAGCAGTTTCCTCGTGATCAGTAATGTTTTCAATTTCCGATTCGAACGTGACAGACATCACAGAGTTTAGGTTTCAGTGAATTCAGACGCTGCTGACAGCTCACAGATGGTAAGGCAAATTTGACTTTAATTGGGACAATTCACTGTTAGCTTATAATATGGATACATAGACAAAGTGGTATTGACACATTGAAACATGTAAGTGCTATGAGGATAAATTAAAACAAAAAACAATGAGAAAAAAAACAGTATAAAGGCAAGGACAGTGATTTAATGCAGGCTACATATTCAATGCTGGACAAGTAAAGATTGTGGTGTGAGAATTTGAACTGTATAAACGACAAATACCGCTGGAGGTTTTATCTTTTAATAACAACGACAAAATGAAACATGGAAATTTTGTTCAATTTGGAGGGTTCAGCGTTTAATTTAGTACTAAAGTGTGAAATGAAAGGAACAACAGCAAAAAAGATAACATTACATTAAAAAAAAAGAGAATAAAATTGATTATTTTCCTCTGCCTTGGCTCTTTGATTGTGGCGTGTTTTGAAAACTGGTTCCATGGTATTAGCTGCCTAAACAGACAAAAAAAAAAGTGCAATAGCCTTTTCACAATTAGATGAAATGAATAGCAATCGAGTGGGGCTTATTTGGGAGAAATGAGACACCGCAGAAACTCATTTCAATTGCATACGATCTGAAAACACCTCAGAAATGCGGGAGAGAAAAAATTAAGTTGTATAGCTAGAGATGAAACAACCACACTCATACATAATGTAAATAACACGGTTTAAATATCGACTGGTGCTGCCATGGAGCAAGAAATCGCAGCTTCCCATATGCAGATCACTCTAAAGCTACAATTCACACAGAGAGGGGAAAACCTCTCACCTTCACTGCTCTAAACCCCACCCCCTCAATTCATTCATATGAGGAGTCCAGAGAATTGCTTTTATGCTTTTGCGACACACAAAAAAAGATTCGACAATGCATAGTGGAAGAGATACACATATAGGTATACATATAGGTATACAGGTCAGCATTTGACTTCAGCCCTTGAATGTCTGTTCCATTGTGCCATATCACAGCAGTTACAAGGTCACCGGGTGCACTTTAGGACTCTCCCCACTTTTGAAGCCAGAAACATTTTTGGCCTCGGAAATTCCAAAAAAAATTTCTTGGGAGAGGGAGGATTGATGAATTATATAAAAGGACATACATTAAATAAAGAAAAAAAAGACAGAATTAATCCATGTTCAAGCCCAGGTACCCCATTAACCCCCCCCACCCTCCCCTCCACACCTTAAAAAATGAGTAATGATCACGTAATAAATCTCACGTTGACATACTGTACGTACTCTTTAAGCAAAACATGCATGTTTGACTGGTCACCTGTGCAGGTGTCTCGCTCTTCTACTCTTGATTCATCAGTGTCTTCTCTCTTGGACCACTCGGCGTGCAATGACTTTTCTGACATTTGCCTCATTTTGTTATAATGAGGTGAAGAACGGCTACTGCAGACTGAAGAGACACGCTCCTGTCTCAAAGCCCATTTCAGAAGGTGCTGAGCATGCGGCTGTCGATGTACCAACATTTGGACCCAGTTCCCCAACAACACATTATGATAACGCATGCCGACGGTGCTGACAGTGAAGGTAGTTTAAAACAATGGAGAACAGTTGGAAGGGAAGCCACATGGTGTACTTGGCCAGATGACATGTTCCTGCTTCACCAAAAAATGCGTTCTTTCATAGCTACTGTTGCAAGGTTTTCCAAAACATTGATAAAAAATTTAACCCAATTTTAACATAGAAATACATTAATTATTTACATCAGAAAAGCTAAACATCTGAAATTAAACTGACTTGACTTCCCACCTACAGCTATAAAAGAATGCATTTGTGAGCATAGCATTGATAGGCCATTCTATGCCATTATCTTTGATGTTTTTGGGAAACTGTTCAGTTTTTTGGTGAAACTTTCTTACTTCAAGAAAAGTTGGCACACCACCTCTCATGGACATCTTTATCTGGAGTATGTACATACAATCTAACAAAGGCCGTTGTTACATCTTACACAAGCGTTACGTCTAACACACTTTCTGAGAGAAAATGTGAAAGTTACAGTGGTGGGGATTTCAGTACAGCTTCCCACCTGTGGCAGTATTTGCTGTTTTATAAGCAGCGTCATAAGGTGCCTCAAAGACGAGGATGTTACATTGCTGAGAGCTACAAATCTCATTAGCAGCCATTAAATACATGATGTTACAGTGCGAGTCTTCACAGCTCTCTTCCACAAGATACTCAGTTAAATGTGATACCTTTGCATCCACAGCATAAGGATACCGAATAACATCTACATGGTTGCATTGTGAGCATGCATAGCGCACATTTTGTACCTTTTAAAACACAAAAGAGCTCCGCGAGTAGATTGACTAACTCATTACCGACTTGCTGATGTATGCTGGGTGAACAAAAATTACCCAGAACTTTAAATATCAAAATGATTATGAGACAAGTTAAACTACTGATAACCAGAAGAGAAGGATTACAACACCTAGAATCCAAAGTAAATGACAGTACAACATAAGTATAACAATAAACAAATATTCTTTCTGTAGTCCATGATTGTCATAATATTTTTGACTCCATCTACTCTAGGGAACCCTCACACAAACCAATGGTACTTTCAGGTTCTGCAGGAATGGGGAACTCATATGAGTGATCACACAACACGACAGACAGATGTCTCGATGTCTTCCTGCGAATCGGAAATGAGCTCTCCCCGTGGAGAGCTCTGGGGGTGGTTATCCGATGGCAGATCGATTAGGCTCTCTCTCCAGGGCGGAAGCAGCGGCAGGAGCCCACAGATTGGGTTTCAAGTTCAGGCTCAGCCCATCTTCTCCTGCTTGGCCTACTGAGGTGTTTTAACCCCCAAAACTGCAAGGGCCCATATATTAATTGTCATAATTACATAACTCACATTTTTAATTCAAAATTACTGAATAATTTAAGAGTTAAGTCTTAAAGCTACAACTTGGCCAAAAGTAAGTGGGATAGCTGTAAAGAGTACCAGCAGCCATCTTGAAGTCTCCATTTATAGACAACAGTTTGCATGTTTCAGATTACTAAACTATTTGGCATGCTATAACATGCTAAATGCTTCCCCAAAAAACTACATTAATCTCAAAGCGCCAGCGCAAAACTGAAGAAGCGAATTTTAGACAGTAAACTGATCATCTACATATGGGAGTAAGGTTTGTTAGATTTTTGCCGGAACCATAGATTTGAGATTATTAACTGATCCTGCAGTTTAAGAGGCTGAGGGAGACAGAAAAGAATCCAACTTTTAAGATTCTTTTCACACTTCGCAGCGGCCTAAGATTCTGTGGAGCTCCTGCTGGGCTGGATGCCTATCGTGCCAGGCTGAATGGACCTCTGTTCCCAGCTGTGCCCCCACGTGCCCCTCTCATCCTTCCCAGTCGACACCTGGCCGAGCACAGCTGCCCACTGTCCTGCTTTATCTCCAGCCAGAGGAACTGGCCGAGAAATAACCAATCCGCAGCACATATGCTTGCTAAGCTCTCTCTCTCTCTCTCTCAACACGCTCTACTTACAGCAACAGACATGGACACACACATTACACTACCTGTCTATCTACACCACCTGAACCGTGTTTTTTGGTACTACTCCTTGAATAAACTATTACAGGAAAGTTGGAGTTACCACCCATCAAACTTCCTTTTTTTCATTATTTTCTCATTTTTTTCCCAAAAAAATACAAAAAGAACTAAAAGTGAGTGACTATTAGAAACAATGAGATGAGAAATGTTAATCCTCTGCGGAGTTTCAACTTGCACTCAGGTTAAAGACACAATTTATACATTCAGGTGCGGTGTGCCACCTTCTAAGCCCGTGAAAGCAGACACCTAAGCAGTGCTTCCTGACAGTCGTCCAGCAAGGACACACTTGGTGTCTGACAAATGCAGCCTCATCAACCAATCAAACAGAAACGCACTTTTAATGAGGAATGCACAGCATCTGCTGGGCTGACGTGAGTTCTCAAGAGATGCTCTGAGAAACACCAACTGAAGGACAGAGAAAAAACAAAGGGAAAAAAACCCTGCAGCAAAGTCCTGCTCAGGAGCGATCTACCACGAGAAGAGAACATGCTCGAAAGACCATCATGCGATAAAAATAAAACAAAAACAAACAAAAAAAAAGTCACTCAAGCTTTCACCTCACATGCAGAGAGTGAAAGCGCTACACATTCTAGGCCGTCCCCTCTGTTCTAATTTTTTCTTTTCATGTTCTTCAGCGTTAAATATTTATCTCTTGTCTCATGCTACAAATATGTGCAGTATAACTATAAGCAACATCTTAAGTTTCAACACCTGTGGATGTCTCTTAAAGTAACGGTGTTATTATTTGTGTACGCTCAGACATAAAGTTCATGAGGTGTCAGTCTTTTTGTGTGAGTGCTTTTGCGTGTCTCTGGTTTGTGTGTCTGGATGTGTGTGTATTAAGATCTGTACATGGCAGTGATGGAGATAGAGTACATGTGTAGAAGCTTGTCCATGTTTTCATAATTGTTTTTGGTTCCTGCTCCGCTCACAAGCGTGTGGAGAAAAGACAGCTCAGAAGCTTGGAGTGGACAGTGGAGCAGGAGGAACCTTGGTCACGGGTAGGGCAGTGCTATGCTGAACAAGTGCCTCCCTCTAGGAGAGAAAGCAATAGGAAAGAGAGAAAGGGATGGAGGGTGAGCGTAACGGTCATCAAAGCTGGGCGTAAGGGTCATCACTTTTGGGTAAAGAGAGCTCCAATTGTTACCCCTGCCGCCCCAAGAGCTGCCAGACCAAACACTGTCTTTAGATAAGGCCAGGGGTGGAAAATTGATCTTCTCTGCTGGCTGTAGATCTCCACAAAGCCATCCTGGAAAAGAGAGAAAAACAGAGAGAGCGAGAGTTTAAGGCATTGCCTAGTTTAAGTCTATAAACTCCTTTAATTCTCAGACTTATTATATCCTAAGGCTTATTATGTAGCAGCTACATTAAGTTATAGGCATGAGGAAAGAAAGCCTGAAACAACTGGTTGGTTAGAGACAATTAGGGTGCTATAAATATTCTGCCTAGCAGCTCAGCGGTTAAAATTTACAGAATATAAAGTTACAAAAATAATGTTAATAGATACACACACAAAATAAAGGTATTTTGTATACACATTATGACCGTCTTGTCAGCTCCATTAACCATGGTGTACTTTGTACAATTAGAGACTGTAGTTTATATGTTTCTTTGCATAATTTGTTGCCCCCTCCCCCCTTATCTCCTTCATTAATGAGTAGATATTATTTGGGGGTGGATCATTCTTAGCACAGTAGTGACAGACATTGTACAGGTATGTTAGCATGTGTGTGTGTTTGTGTAGGTGCGTGTGTGTTATCAGACCCATCGAACCAGGTGAGGCTTGCGTTGGTAAAGTTAATAATGATATTTCATCCGCTGCACAGTTTGTGTTAATCATCCTCTAGTCCTTCATCAGTGGTCAGTTTCTGAACACAGGGCAATGCTGGAAGGATAGTTTTGATTATAGTAAGAGTAGATACAGAGTATTTATCTGTTTCCATTCAAATCTGAAATAACACTGAAACTGAGGAAGTAATGCCTAAAATAAAAATTCACATGAAATATTACGAAATGCAAGTTTTAGATTGATCTTTTAATGAAAATAGACCTGGGAGACAGAAGGCCCAGAACTGAGTGCATGTCATATGACACTGAATGTGCTAGTGTGGGTTAAACTGAGGCTGGAAGTATGTCCTATGATGGTGAACATGCTGGTTTAGGATAAACTGGGAATGTGTCATATGACATTGACTGGTGTGGGTAGGTTGTGAATGAGGCTAGTGTGGTTTGATTATAACCTTTGGTGTTCCAACAATGGAACTAATAGAATGCAGCTTGTTACCCACATAAGCATATTACTCATGTGCCTCTTAGAATGTTGGTAATAATTTTTACATTGCGATGTATGATTACGTCTCTTTTATAAATAGTTAAAAGCCTAATGGTATATGGAATTGAGTTTCTTATTCTTTATGCTGTTTTACATAAGAAAGCAACTTCAGTGCAAAGTAGAAAAAAGAACAAAATTATATTTTCTATTGTCTAATTGGAATGAACATATTATACACCCTATCCTACCATACAAGATGTGTACTATTGCTAATGGTGGTGTGATTCTCCTTTTCAGGTGTTTAGGGACCCACTTGTCCCTGCATGCCCCTCCCCTCCATCGCAGCTTCACAGAGCAGACATTTCACATCTGTGCATCCAAATCCCTATGGGCCGGCATCCAGCCCACAGAGATGCACAATGAGAAAAGGCAGGAAAAAACAGATAAGAAATAAAGAAAGGAAGAAGGAGGGAAAGAGAAAGAAGGACAAGTAAGAAAGAAAGACCTCTAAACTCACTATCTACATAATGTCCTTAGAAATGGGTTAATTTCTTTTTGTACTATGCAGAAACCTTTGTTTTGGCTAAGAATGTCTAGAAACAGAGAGAATAAAAGAAAACAGAAGAATAGAGGAGGAGATGAGGACTTCCTCTGTTTCATCCCTCCTACACACTGCGTATGCTGCTTCCCTGTCCTGCTGTTTCTCGGACGGTGGGCTTGAAAATCACAAGGCCAAACCCAACAGAGTGCAGCCAAAACCCACAGCGTGTGTTCCTTACAGCCTGCTGCCACTCTGCACCCAAAATATCACCACTTATCTGCGTGTTTGGCATGAGGAAACACTCATGTTCATCATCCAGTCCTGCTCATTGGAGCATTTATAAGGAAATAATGAGGTTCTTTCCCCAGAGAGGTAATGGGGAATTAAAAGTGAATACATGAAGAGCGGGAGAGCCCCTATTCAACACCGTTCCAGGAAAAAAAATTTAATGCCTGGCCCCAGACAAAACCTCACTGATGCAATGATAGGTTACAGATGATTTACTGATTTCAAAGGAGCTACCTTTTGACTGTACAGTGCGATATAGGGACACCCCCATGCCCGCCCAAGTAAAGCTAGGTGGAGCCGAAGAGGTTTCTCTCTCTGTATGAGTGTTTGTGGACTGTATATGACTGTATATTGTTCGTTCCCCTGAGACATTCTTTTTTATGATATGCCCCAACAACTTCTCATGCCTGAGCAATACTGGAATTTTGTTTGTGTGTTTGTGTGTGTGTGTGTGTGTGTGTGTGTGTGTGTGTGTTTTTGCTAATGCTGATCAAGAAGGTGTCATCTACGAGTTAACCCTGTTCTGGTCTCTCATTCAACACAAAAATGGTAGGTTATTTCATTACTCACACAACCAATAGTGACATTAGTGTGTCAGAGAAAAAGTATGGATCGCTTGAGCCTGGTGCAATGTAGCGCAGGCTGCTTAATCAGTATGCACTATGGCAGGCCTCTGGCTGGCCCAAAGAGAAGCTACCCTCTGCCTCACTGTTTGGATTAGATTATGAGGACCATGCCTCACAGGCAACAGTAGAGCAAAGGAGAGAGAATAAAAAAGCACATAAGAACAAGAAACAGACCAGAAAAGAGGGAGGGAGAGACAAATATAGGGGCGCAGAGAAAAAGAGGAGAATAAAAAGAAAAACAGAGAGAGAGAGAGAGAGAGAGCGAGAGAGAGAGAGAGAGAGAGAGAGAGAGAGAGAGAGAGAGAGAGAGAGAGAGA
>JBBJLR010000001.1:6685137-6704622 GCA_037577145.1 Brachypetersius gabonensis | reverse complement strand
CACACACACACACACACACACACACACACACACACACACACACACACACACACACACACACACACACACACAGGCTTTGAGGACTCTTCTGTGTCACTTTTGCAGAAGATAGGGACACAGAGGGGAGGGCTGGGCACTGAGGAAGAGAGCAGGGGAGCAGGGCCTGACACAATGGCACAGCAAGTGATTGAAGTTTGAGCTGTGGATCCGTGGGCCCGCTTTACATTGCCGCTGTTCCCATCGCCTCTCAGGTTCCCCCACCACCCGCCGTTTGCAAAATCAGCAACCCAATCCCCTCCCTCGGGCCTGCAGCACAGCACAGAACAGAACTAACAAAACAGAAATATTTTCAGGATGCTCTCACAATGCTGGTGCACAATGGGTTTTGAAATAACTGTGGCTCAATGACACTGTCGTGGCAGGAGGGGAATTTTGGAGCTCCTAGTGCAGATGACATGATGGTTTTATTCCCAGTTGCGATGAGGGTTTCACCGGTTGCCGTAATGCCTGATGGAGAATGTGTGAACACTCCAATCATATCAGTTGAGCAATTTTTCCAAATAAATAAATAAATACATACATTTAAAAAATGTTTCAATGCAAGAAGGAAGGATGAGATCACATACTCATCCACAGTCAAGGCAACTTTGCATATCCAAGCATATGAAATATCTGCAAATTTGAAGTCTACATGTCAGTTCTGTTTTTTTGTTATTTAATTAAAGGTACAGTCAACAATGCACAGAACTGAATTTTAATACGTTTATGTCTATTTGTATATCTATTTTGTTCTTTACTCAGCCTCTACAACAAGACTACTCACCCATAAATACTAAAAGACTAACAGCTTAATAAGTAAAACTATCAAAATAGTGGAATTTCTCAAAAAGTTAAATAAATTGTATTCCAAAGCTTTTTGTTATCTGTGTTCCTCAAAGTCTTACTGTTTAAACCTGTAGTTAGCATATATTTTTCTAAGAAGAAAAAGGTTTTCTGTTTGCATTTTACTTTATAGCCAGGATGAGAGTCCATTCATGAAACCCAAACTGATGTGTATCAGCGTGGGTTATGCATAATTTAATAGCTCATTGGCTGCTGTAAATACAAACTCTCTTATTACTACTACCAATGCATAAAATATTCATTTGGCAAGGGATTAAGATGGTGTTGCATACAATATATCAAATACAGAGTAACCCCTAAAGGCCAGGCTTCCGGTAAACAGAACATTCATTTCCTGAATTTCAGTGCCTGGACATGACTAGGCACTTAACATCCACCCAAAGAGAGAAGGACAGCTCCTTTCTGACACAAACAGACAGGTGAGAGGCAGAAACATGAGATCAGAGTTGGAGCCAGTAGCTCGTGACCACTCAGAGTGCCAGGTCAGAGGCTGCCTCATTTTCCATGACTACCTCCAACCAGGCAGCGCACTGGGAAGTGCTCTCCTGTATAAATAGCCCTGTGGACAATGATGGCTAGAACAGGTGGAGCCAGATAAGTCTCTTTTATCTGTCTGGGATGCTAAAAGAAGCCAGAGGGGCTTAAAGAAGTGAAGCCTATGGATGGCAGCCTGGCTCACTGACTCATCAGCCGGCACAGGAAGTCTCCTTCACCTCCATCGCCTCCCTAGTGGCATTTATGAGCCAGCAATAAAACCCAAGGCTCCTTGTCCGCCTGTCCAAGTCAGCTCTTTTTCAAGGTGGAGGTCCAATTACATTAGTGTGCCATTAGCAGACTTCCGCACTGCAGTGCACATATATTGGGATCAGGTGGCTGTTGGGGTCCCTCAGAGCCACTATGCAAAAGGCTGGCTGTCTCGGTATGGTACAACTGCCAGTTGTATCTGCCCCTTTCAGAATAATAAATAAACATGTATTGATTTTTGTAAGGTTTTGTGATTTTAAAAGTTAATAAAAGTATAACAGCAACACAAGAAACAGCAACCTTTATCTGCTGGATTTGTATCCAAAGATGTATTGGTGTCTCTTTCAACAACGACAACATAAATCGATGGTTGCCACACTCTTTTCCAAGAACTGATGATTCACTGATTATCATGACGTCCTTCTGTGAGCTATCCAGAAAACCAAAGCATACAAGGCCAGCGGAGAGTTACTGGAACAGTCAGGCATTGAGAAGGAACACATGCGCACACACATACACATAGATCACCATGCAGAGACAGCTTCCAATGAAACACACATATGCGCCCACACTGACAGTCATATAAATGTGCCTACACTGACAATCACAAAGGCAAGTTACAGTGAATATGCACAAACAAACACACACACACACACACACACACACACACACACACACACACACACACACAAACGATGCAGAATGAACAAAAACAGCAGGAGCTAGCAAAAGGCACACAATTTGTCTAGAAAAGTCACTGATGGTGCTATTTTTCAAAAGAAAAGTGTATGTGGGTAGTTTCTTCATGTTGTTTTCAAACTCAGCTGTTGCCTGAACCGAGTCATTTGGTTTTATGGTTCGACAGTGACAAGTGTTTTTCAGTAGTATGAATTAGTCATGTCATAACAGGCAGAGTGTTTCTCTTGTGTTTATCAATACTCGTGTGACTGTGACAGCTAACGGATGATTGACTGATGCATGCTGCTCTGTGGGCTTTTTCTTCTGATGTTGCACTGCTGTGTCTCAGGTGAACACCTCTGTCTGCATAGCAACTAGATGCAACAAAGGCACACAGCTCACGTGGGCAAATAAATATTTGTGAACAAAGGCACATGGCTTGTGTGAGCACAAATTGACTCATGAGCAAAGGCACACAGTTCAAGTGAGCAAAATATGCTTGTGAAGCAACACTGACTACACAACTGCAGCATATTTACAACATAAAGTTCATAAAGCAATACGCGTGGCGGTGTTCCTGGCCTTGCAGGGTGGTGAGGGACACCTCAGGAATGGCGTTAGCAGTGGTTGGTGCATTTCTTCGCGGGCATATGTGGCATGTGGGAATGTGCGGTGGTGGCTGTAGGAGGAGAAGCGGGGGCGATTTTGGCCGAGGTGGAGCTGGGAATGGGATTGGCCCTGGGACAGATCTCAGATGCTGTGGGAACAGAGGGGATAGAGCCCGGCACTACAACAAGCACGATGCGCCCTGTCAAACACATTCCTCCCCTGCTGCAAGATCACAGCACCCATGAGTGTACCACAGCAGCCGTCATTTTGCGCTAATGGCATTAGTCCCATTTCTACACTGCCGGAGGAACTAACATAGTCAGTAAGTAAGGTCTGTCTGTTACCTACAATAATTAAACAGCTCTACCGCTATATGCTGCAAATCACTAGAGTAGCAATTTAAAGGTCTAAAATACAGACATAAAATTAAGCTGATGTTCAGAGAGATCTTCCAACAGCTCAGACGCAATTCATACACTGTAAAACATAAAGCAACAAGGTCAGTGACTGATAGAGACAAAAATGTAGTCGTTATATAATGGTCAATTAGAATGGATGTCCTGACCCCTTCTTTAAGATTAGGGCGGCTGCATGTTCCCATCTAAATACAGCAGCCATGCTTAATGATTGCCAAATGATTTTCATGGAAATGGAGGGCAGCTAAAAAAGCAGATATTTCTAAATGGGGTAAGCCATTGCACCATGGTTGCAAAGAGTTGCTGTGGGTTAGCAAACTGCCAAGCATCCTGGGCCCTAAGGTCATGCTGCAGAGAGAATTTAGAGGGGCAAACTAAATGTTTCAAAAAATGCTACTGGTGTTCCTTCAGAGCAACACTTCATGAAGCTTCTCCAGGCTTTGCCATAGTGTCTCAGACAAAATTTAATTTCAAAGTAAAGGAGGGACGTATGGTCTAGCTCCCCGACAAGGGCCTTTCTGAAGAAAAGTGGTTTTAGCCATCGTAACAGGCGAACCCAGCTCAGGATGTGGCCATGTTGGGATTGGGTGTGGATCCTCAATCTGCTTTAAAGCTTCAAAGTCTGGAGTTTAAATTGGGGTTTCTTTCATTTGCCTCGAGGCGGCTACAAGCTTGGGACCATTCCCATGTGCTCATATCGCCATCCTTAGGAAGAGGTTCACAACACAAAAAAACCTCATGTGCAGTTTCTTAAAGGCTGACAGCATGTTATTTGTCTACCCAGCGACCCTGGTGCCATTGCCTAGGAAAACATAATGATTAAAGCAATGTTTAATTCAAGTCGGACGCCTGCTTTTCCGATAATGACCAATGTTCCATCTCGTTTTCGATCAGCATCTTCCTCACATCAAGCCTTCCGCTGACAGAGTAAGGTATATGGAGTCACACAGATAAAGACAGATCAAAACAGGCTCTTCTGAGGCATGTGTTCAGCACACGAGCTCATTAGTGGCTAGCCACTCGCTGCGTGGGTCAGAAGAGAGACCGCACCGCACACGTTTTTTTTTACCACAGTCGCATAGTTAGGACGTTGCTGCTGTGCTTTAGTGACATGTAGGCTATATACACAAAGACAGACTGGAATTTGGAGTGAAATTCATGCTACCTCTCTGAGAATTTTCTTTAAGAATTTGCACAATGATCATAAGCGAATAGGCTGAGCATCTAAGAGCTACTTCGTCTTAGTGGGGGGCACCAGAAAAAGACCGAAAACACAACTACAAACACACTGCTGTCTACATACCCCTCCCTTTTTTTTTTAAAAATGTTAGTCTGCACCGCTGCACTGCTAAGTGCACTTTAATCTCCATAAATGCTACAAATAAGCCATGCAAGTTGAATGCCTGTGTGCATGTGTGTTTTATGCTCTGATGAGGCTCCTGACTGAGATATGCATTTATTTTGCAGGTAATTGCAGAGCTCACAAGGTTTCTAGGAGCTTCCTTGTGTTTGGAGTCTAAGTATTGACTGTAACTAACAAACAGTCTGCAGAAAGCAAAGGAATACCCATATGGAAAAATAAATGATGTTCATTATACAGACCCAGATGATGGCATTCTGGAAAGTCATATGTGGCTGAATGTAAATACAAAGATGTCTGCAATGCTTTCGGGGGGGGAAAAGCAGAACCATTTGAGATGGCATTTTGTTTCGAGTCATTCTCATGTTTACCACAGAACTATAAATCAATAACACTGACACTGCTTCTTTGCATTCAATTTGTACAGAGGACCCCAAGGAAGAACCGATCCTTCAGCTACTGGTTGACCATTGTCCAAAACCAAAAACACGCACCGCCCAGCTGGCCAAAATCGCAAAAAACTCGTTCAAAACACAACAAAGATCTTACAAACAAACTCAAACAGTTTTATCACAACCAGCCAGCTTATAGACTTATAAAATGAAGATTGATAATTTCCTTTTACTTACATTTGAAGAAATTGAACTCGCCTCACCAGGTGGACTTTGTGGATTTTGGACTATAACTTCGCCTAGGAAGGTCAGAAAGACTTGCTATTCAAAGACTTATTTGAATCGTAACAACCTCTACGATTGGTTTCTGCCTGAAACCGACGTGGAAATACACCAGTCACGGTGTAAAAAAGGTTTTATTAGGAGGAGTACCGCCGACGGGCCGACCCAGAGCAGTGAAAACTAACAGATGTGGTAGCATTGGATCTGGATGTAAAGGATAACTCTGGGAGTTAGAAGGGGTGTGTCATGATTCTGCCTTCTCACACCGTGACACAGATTCTTGGATTGCAATTTCGGTTTCATATAGCATATCTAAAACCTGATACTGCATATGAGCCCTCGCTTTTTCTGCCGGTAAGCAAGTAACAGCCTGATACACTCATTTATATGAACTTGATATTACTTTACATTCAGCCCCATTCAAAAGTTGGTCAAATTACATGTGAAAAAATACACATCCTCTACAGAGAACATACTTCTGCACATTTTAATGAACAGTTACCCTTTATTATTGAAATTAACATACTGGAAAAAAATAAAACACAAAAGCTTTTATTGCATAGGTTCTACTCATGCCACAAAAACACCGCTTGTGTCCAGGCATGGACTCCACAAGACCTCCTAAGGTTTTTGCGAATGAATGCCAGGATCCAGGGTTTTTCAGCAGATCACTGTCCAGAGCATCACACCGCTACAGTAGCTATTGTGTGGGATCAGACCAGATGGACTAGCCTTAGTCTGACCCAGTCTGACCCCTTGTAAAAGTCTCTCAGATTCTTACGCTTACCCATTTTTCCTGCTTCCAACACATCGACTTCCTGAACCTTCCTGCTCACTTTGCGCCTCATAAATCCCACCCCTTGACAGGTGACACTGTAAACAAATAAATGTTATTCACTTCATTGGTTTTAATGTTATAGCTGATCATGGTAAATCTGTTTTTACAGGTTATGTACAGTTAACTAAATAGGTTTTCCTTCTTAAGTGGTATCCATTCAAAGTCATAAGCAACAATTTGTGTAACTTGTAGACCTATTCTGTGATGAAAATCAACAGGCTCACTCAATAAAGTCCCTAATCTTATTCAAATTTAGGCAAATCAGAAAAAACCTGGAGAAGTTACAGCAATTCTTCTGAAAAGCAATCTTCTCAATAAATAAGACAGTAAACATGACGTAGTACCAAAAAAAAAAGGAAATTGTCACCTCCATAACAGATCGAAGGTCAAGAATTCAGAGTCTAAACAGACAAGTAGGCAAGAGGCATCAATAGTAGCTTATACTCTTATGAAACGCTCATTGAAACACATTAGCAAGAGCGAGGCAGCAGTCCTGAGGGGGCTGGGTGAAACAGGGTCATACGGATAACGCGCAAACACACACTTCACACCCACTTTTTCTGCTCAGCAGGGTGTCATTCTGTCTGATGACGGGTCTCTTGCAACCGTACTCACCTGATTATTCAGAATGTGCATGAGAGGAGGGATGAAAGTACTAACCTTGTTTGTTGCATCAACGGTTTTCATTCATGTAAATAGATGGAGAATAACTCACACCTTCATTCAAAAGCAAGTGTAGAGCTGAATGAACAAAAAGCATTTTTGCTCATGCAATAAGGAACACTCAGAACAGCATTATCTGATGAACAAGCCAACCATTTGTAGTCAAAAGGCTGCTGAAGCATCAATGGTTTGCTAACGCGCTGCCTTTTCTTTGGCACTTGCATTAGCGAGTGTATCTGAGTTTACTTTTGATTTCTCTTTAATCTTCTGAAATGTCAAAGCCTTTACTCTCTGGAAACCTCAGCCTAGTTCTTAGAATGTGCCTTACCACAACCGGTATTCTTAGAGTTAGGGTTCCAGCATGAAGTTATTACATTCTTTCTAAATACAGACAAAATGTAAGCACGCTATCATTTTGAAACACTTTCTCTCTCTCTTCTCTCTCTCTCTCTCCCTCGCATGTTTCTCTTATTACATTCTTCCTAATATCACCATATTTTTGTTGTTTCTTCAACATGATGTTTTTTGACATGATGGTAACAGTTTCACATGTTAGGGAACTTCAAATGCTCTTAAAATTGAAGCCAATTAAGAAATGTGTAATGCTGGTTTTCAGAAACCCTTTCTATTAACAAAAATGCAACACAGGAAGTCACATGACTTCAGATATTAGCAACAAGGTTGTCGCTTTTAGAGCATTCAGTAAAGTCCAGCTTCTGTTTATTCATGACTCCAGTTTGTCACTTATTCAGAGAAGTCAGAGAAGTTCTGTCTGTCTGCGTGAGGAAAATGCGACGGCTGGAGCTCGCTGTGGATGACGGAGCTCATATCAGATTACACCCGGGTCTCTGCACATAACAACCGCGTGAGAACAATGACAGCGTGGCATAACTGCTTCTTGAGAACTGCTCAGGGTTTGGTCGTCAGCAGAGTTGAGGAAGACTGCACAAGCGCATGCATGCACACACACGCGAACATGCATGAATTAATGTGCAGCTTTTAGCTTAGCTAAGACATTTCTGGGACCGATGTCAACATGTGTCTTTGTGTTTGCATGTAATCTCTCTCTGTCTGCCATCGCAACACCCCCACCACCACTACCAAAGTTCTCCCGACTTCCTCTCTTTCACTGTCCAGAATCTCGTTTCCTCTTTGTTGACACACACGCATTCCATTAGAGGCATGCTGAAACTTTATGAATGGCAAGAGGCACTTCATTCAGCAGGCATACAGCCTACGGGTCTCCATAAACAGACACGAGCATGACCATGCTGTTTAAAGGGACAAAGCCTCAGATCAGCTGATGCGCCCTGCCGGAAGCCAGACTCAGCTAGTACTTGGAAAGGCTTTTCTTCGTAGAGCAAAAAGGCAATTCTAATTAAGAGCTAGATAAAAGCCATGCTAAACCACCAAACCTCAAAAAGGAATGAAAGAAAAAGTTTTTTTTTTCGGTTTGAGGACTCTAAATAGTTTGGCGATGCCTGGATTACGGGACTACATCTTATATCTTATCTACATGTTATAGTATCCTGAGAAAAAAGACTGAACATAATGTTAGTAAAAATTTATTAATAATAATTTTGTCAGCTTGAGCATTTTTTTAAAACTCACATACATAAATGATAGAGTTTTTTAACAAAAGGTTACAGGAGTATGCCAAAGTGCTTCAGGAACAGATTTCACAGCAGGTGCATCCCCACACTAATTTGAGCACGAGTACTCATCAGTCAAGACAAGCAGAATTTCTGTTTCTCTCTCTGTATGACCACCTCTTCCTCTGTGACCAGAACTCTCTGTTTCTCTCCTCACTCTCTCTACCTCTCTTTCTCTTCATCCTCTCTTTCTGAGCTGTTGGTGAAATGTATCATCACCTTTTTTCTACCCAACCTGCTGTAATGAAATGCAAGTCATATAATAAAGGTTTTCTGCACAGCTGGCATTTCACTGCACAGTAGGCAGTTCTGTTTTTGATGCAATCAGCCCAGCCTTCGAACACACAAGTGTTTCATACTGAAGGTGCCAGTATTGTAACACTAGGACCACATGCAGCTTTATTATGCAAAAGCGCAGCAGATGAGATGCTTAGTAATATAGAAATACCAAAATACTACATGTGGAACTGGGCACAAAAACACACTGGGACCTAAATATAATGCCACACAGAGTGAAATAATGCACTTGTGGTTCCACTTTTTCCACCTTTTCATAACCCCCCGCAACCGCCCCCAGCCCCAAAAAAACCCCCAAAAACAACAACATCTAACAAGCTGAGTGAAGACCCTGTGTGCATATGAGTACTAGTGCAAATTAGGGAAATGTCCCATCAGCCTGTTTCACCAGTGGGACATGCTTTTGAGTCTGTTGTGTTTATTTTGGTGCCACAAATGAATCACCAGTAGCTGCAGCCAAGCATTTAAAGAATGTTAACCCTTTCCAGCACAGCCTTTCTCGGTTCTTAGGGTTGTCACTGAAAAACAGGCTGACGGCATCTCAAACAAATATGCTAGACTTTCTGAGCTCTGCTTTTGTTGATCAATTTAAGCAGAAGTCATGTGCAGTGTATATATATCTAAACATGTACATACAGTGTGTCCACATGCACACATGCGGTGAAGTTCAATTACATAACGCCTAGTAACACCCATCCAGCGAGTTCTAGACAGCTTAACATGTTTTCCCCACCACACTTGCATCATAACACAAAGATTTATCTGAGCCCACTGGTGCCCCATTCCCACAAACAAATCTGTCCCTTGTTGTCGGGGAAAATGTAGGGATTACATGAAAGGGTTTGGACTGATTTCATAGGTAAACATGGAGGGGGGCTGTTGAAAGCCAATAGCTCTAAACTACAAGCATACCAACAAGGAAAACTCAGGCTCTAAGCAAGCAAGCTCCAAAGAGTTACAATTAGAAGAATAGATCACTTCTGTTTTGCTATCCTATTCTAAATCTTTTTACATATTTAATTACACAGTGTATTACATTTACATTCAGCTGACATTCAAGTATGCAATTCTGACTTATTTTCAGTTGCTTTCACATTTTTAAATGTTAAATGGTTGCTTTTTCAACAAAGATACATGCCAAACATTCATCAAATTATAATAAATCGTCTGCTTAGAAAGATTAATTTTAGAACATGCGGAATAGTTAGGTATTGCAGATATTCTCCAATTGTATTACTGAGTTGTGAAGAAGAAATAATATTAAATTACACACTTTTCTTTAGCACCCTGAGCTAAAAAATGGCTTCTAAGTGTTAATATTAGCATTGTTTAAATTCCAACAATGCAGTAAGAGCTGTAATTGGTGTTTATACAGAAACCAGTCGTCTGTGGCAGAGGGGGCAGAGGGCAGAAGCAAAAATTAGACCAAAATGCCAAGCCTGGTGAGAGGCATCACTGAGCCCTTCTATGCAGCTAAATTCAGTCTATAGCATACTCAATGCTATTCAAGCAGATGGGGGGCTCGCAAAAAAGTTCACTGTATCGACTGAGTGGAATAAGACAGCAGGTATCAACTACAACAGCAGGGAAGGCCTGCTTCCTGACAGCTCCCTCTGCCGCCATAAGCCAATCCAACAGGCCGCCAGGGTTACATTCTTTCAGCTGTGCTCATGAGCCAGCTCCCGACGTGTGGGGAAAGAAGGAAGGGGCGAGAGAGAGGGACTGAAAAGCACCGATAAACTACCAGCAGAGACAAAGGCACACACACACACACACACAGTCCGTGAGCCCTAGAGCAGGACTAAGGAAATGCTGGATGTCCTGAAGGTGGGGGTATAGGGGGCAGAGAGTGAGAAAGAGAGAAAGTTGAGCCCCAGCCTACAGAGACTGCGTGGGTGGTGGCCATGCGGAGGCAGATGCAAAGATCCACCCCACCCTGCCCCCCAGCCGACCCCACAAAGGAGAGGAAAAAAGAAAACATTTTTCCAGCGTTAGCTCATGGACTGGAAGAGAAGGGGGCCTTCTTGAAATGTTTCTTTTTTTTTCGCCAGACGGCTCCCTCATTTTCTCTCCTACCCCAACTACTCTGTAATCAGCCCTCTCCTCTTCCACCCACAACTTCCCCCAACACCCATGCCTGCCCCCACACACCACCCACCCACACATTGCCTCCCACCATTTTTCCCCTCATCTAACACAGGCAACTAGGGAAAGAGTTCACTGACCTCTCTTTCTATCTCTCTATTTCCTTTTCTCTCTCTCATTTTCTCGGTATCAGCTGATCTCCTCCTGGCCTCAAAGAGAAGTATGATAGGAATGCAGTGATGTGGGCACAAGACAATCTGGCTTTGGTAACATTTAGTTGTTTAGTTGTTTAGTTAACAAAATGCCGCAAGAGCCTGGAAAAAAAAGATGATGACAATGTGCATGTCTCTCTGTGACCACACAACAAACCAGGAATCACCGTCAGCATCTCTGTGGATAATTTAGAAGAGAACATATAATCCCCATCCCCTGCACTTGCAGCTAATTCTGCCTTTCTGAAAAGAAAAGGTCCTTTAAGTCTTCATACAAGACAAATACTCTCAAAATCCACTTGTAGCTAGCTGGTGTGTCACAACAGTAATGTGACTGTAACAACAGCTCCACATTGCGCTCACAATTATCTGGAGGCTATAACAAGCTGTCCAGAAGCCAGCAAAGCCAATTAGTGAGAAAGGCAGCTTTTTCCCCTAAAATTATCTCTTTCCAGACTGAACAATAATGCCAGGCGGTCCAACATGCCCCCAAGCTCCTGTTCCACACTTCTGATGGGGACTCCATCTACAATCAGCTCAAAATCCTTGATAAAGCAGCTTTACACCAACACGGTAGCACCTCATCAGCAGATAAAAGTATGGAACAAACAATCTAACAAGCTATCTCCTTTAATTGAACTGGCACTCCTTTTCCAACCTGCTAAGCACATGGGAAACATTACCTCAAATGATGATACTTGTCGGTGACCTAAACCTTTCTTTGGTTAGATAAGAAATGGAACAGCAATATGTTCACTATATCTGTTTGGTCCACTGAAAGGTATTTGATTTTGAGAGGCATGCTTCAAAGAGATTGTTTCATTTTTCATTTTATTTTGAAATTGATATGCTTTCATCTTTGACAGAAGCGTAAAACTTTTTGATTTAAATGGTCCATGGACCTCTTCAGAGTCACAATGTAAGGATATGTTTGAGCATGTATGTACAGTAAGACACAAAGAACAAATGACCTCAGGTAAAAAAAAAAAAGTTTTTTAAAGCTGAGAACCAACTTACAAAATACGGCTGACTGGTTGGGTGAGTTAAGATTTTCCACAAAACATTTACAGTTGGTTGCAGTAGTCATTTGGAGAACAGCATTTAAATAATGTTGAGGATTCAGTGTATTGCCCATATAAAACAAATCCAATAAAAATAGAATGCTTTGTCTTGATATGAATAATTGCTCTTGCTTTGAATTATATATATGGTGTGTTTTCAACCAACCATGGGTTCCAGTTTTTGATGAATTGCTGTGCCCCACGAGGTCTTGACAGTTGGGCTGGATCTCTGATTTGGTTCTCCTTTTGTAGGGGGAATACCAAAAGGGACTTTCAATCTCTACATTCGGCTAGCTGCTAAACACTGCGCACATCGCACCGATCTACAATGGGGATTTTTACCTTTGCATTCATTTGCATCCGCGTCAAAACAGTATTTTTGGCCTTTTTCTCATTTAGGTTTGAAATCTAGTCTGAAACCTCAGAATGTAAATCGAAAAAGACATGGTGGGTGTTCGTTTATGCTTTCAAGATTAGTGTAAAGTACCACAAAACTTTCATGAGGAAAAATCGGCCCACCTTTTGGTCACAGCATCCTTTATAGGGTCATTTGTTCTGGTTAATGATAAACTCACACAGGCAAGGTATTCCATTTGACTGAAGATAAACCACACATCAAAAATTGCTCACCATTAAATATTATTTAAACTCAAATCACCAGAAGCAGTCCTAGAAAATAGCCCTCCACCATTTGGAAGAACAATGATCTGATGGATGAGAGCAGCATTTTTAGAAAAGAAATAATTTGGGAGGAGAACCAAAAGGACACAGGTTCCATTGCTAAATCCAGTCTAAAAAATGGCACACCTTATGCATCAATGGTTCCATTGGTGGTCAGTAGGAGGAAGCAAAATCAGCCTGGGAGAGTGCGTGAGCTTGGATCTGTATGAATATTTCATGGCAGAGGTCAAAGTCCCACAGCATGCTCCGTTTTTTCTTTAGTACTCAGTAAAAATCTGTGACCTCAGTTAAAGAGACAGAGTTTAATTGCTCAGCATGGGTCCCATGCCACAGCTGGTCAGTGAGAAGACAGGCTTTATCAAAGTCAGCCACTGGGACAGACACAGAGCAGAGACTCATTAGCCATATCACTGTGGGAAGCAGAGTAGATCAAACATTGGCATCAAAAATACAACATCACAATACTTGAAGAGATTGTCACAACATGTAATATTTAGGTTTGTCACATTCAAAATGCCACAAAAATCCGCTTAATGAGTTCCTGAATTTAAGAAGGGCTGCAAGATTTTATGGCGTAGTGGATTGTCAGCTGTCTTTGCCACCACTTTGTAAGAGTCAGCATCCAAAGAGAAAAAGGAACATCAGCAGGACAGGCAAAGGTGGCTCTTGAGAGAGAAAGGGAGTTCATAGCGCAAACTGGTATGCAGCAGTACCTGGTCTGGGTGTGTTCCCAATTTCTACCTCCTTTGCTGTGTCTCTCTCATATTTTCCCTTTCTCTCTATTGCTCTCTGTCTTGTTTTTCAGTCTCCCTCTTTCTCTCTTCCCTGGTTCCTCAGTCGTCTGCTTCTGATCAGTGTCTAAGCTGAATTAAGGAATGGAAGAAAGAAGAACGAAGAGAGACCAATAAGGGGGTAGCAAAAGGAGGAAGGGTACGCCTTCAGGCTGCCTGCATGCTTAAATCACCCATCTGCCACCTCCACCCTCATGCCCTCCCTTAAGCCACTGACGGAACGCTGCTTAAGATTCTCCTGTCGCTGTTTCTATGTGCTTGGTGATTTCGGTGTGTTTGTCTTACATATTGGTGCATGTCCCTTTGTGTCTCTGTTATCTCCATCTCTGCATGAGAGAGAGTGCGAGTGTCACATGGAGGGTATTTTTGGCCTACCGAACCAGTGTGGCAGTTCGAGAGAATTGTGCATGAGGGTGTGCTTGGCCACGCCCAACCTCCAGCCACATAAATGGCTCTAGCAACTGGTCCAGCACACTGCACTGATATGAGGGCCTGTACTGAACATTAGCCCTCATATGTAACTGGTCGGCTGTCACTTTAACCACAATATGCCTTGAATTAAGACGGAACAGCATGGCTATGCTTAGAATTTGGCCTTGGCTCTGGCCAAACCTCTGGAGTTGTAGCTTAATGCCTACTCTGTTTCCTTAAGTAAATCCACCCTTCGTGTTGTAGTTACTGCTATTATGTTACCTAGCGACTAAAGGCAGAAACGCAAGACAGTGCAACGCTTGTCTTTTTAGAGGGGCCCTTAAATTTTTGAACAATTGCATGTGCGTAAGTATTGTTCACTTTCAACAAGAAAAATTAACTATATTAGTTTATCTTAGAAAACAGATGGATCTGCCTAAGACTTTTGTGCAAGTTGTTTATTGATGCAGTGAACTTTGTCCAGACATCTAATTTCTCACTTCAACAAAATATTTTAGCAAAACCTGTGTTACCGACTACCATTCAACCACTTATCAACATGCTCTCAGATCAGGTCGAATAAGGAAAAATTATCCCACAATAACTGTATCTGCACTGTTTTCATTAAATGCAGTGAAATCTGCAGGTCACATACTTGAGGCCTACAATCAACAGTAAAGGGGCAGACAAAAGAAATGTGAAGATGTACCGACAGCCCAGAGCAAAGCGTCTTTGAGAAATGGAGGAGGTTCAGTTCCCAGCCTTCTTAAATGTCCTTAAATAATGAGCGCCATCACAAAGGAATGCGGGTGTGAGTGTGTGACTTGCCCCATCCCCTCATCTGAACAGCAGTGTGCAATGGGTATATGGTTGACACAGCCAAAGTTTGAACTCATCTCCAGACTGTGAACATCCCACTACAGCGGAATGTGACAGCTACCTTCTTTCATCTCCTCTCTTCACACAGGTGAGCCCCCTCCCGCCTTGTGCACTTCAATCCCTATCTGCAATCATCAAAGAGCTTGGATGAGCCAAGAGGGAAGATGCATAAAGACTGTAGCAGCCAGTCAAGCTGACAACTCAACCTATTTACACGTTTAAATGTTTGGCCAATCTTACATATGCCATGAATACGGAGTGCTTGGACACACTTTCTGTAGGGACATAGAACTGACCAGGATGTGGGATTTGCAGGCAATTCTGGACTGGACATCTGCCAGCAGATCCATATTAAACTGAGGTGGGGAAGTGAGGGGATCTACACTCTATTTTTCATTTTCTCATGGTGTGATTCAGATCTGGTATTGGTTACAATTTGAGTCTTGTGGTTTTTCTACCTTCTTAGTGAAAGCGGCCTTCATGAGACATTTAAAAAGTCATTGTCAGTAATAGAAGCGTGTTACAGACCGTGTTCCAGTAATCTTAGTGATGATGTAATCCACACTGAAACATACAGCATGCATGGAAAGCACTGGACAAGCATTACAACATGAGGCACACTCAAAGCCCCAGTGTGCAGAAGGTTGATATGCCCCCAGCAGTATTTGACCTAGTGAGAATGAGTTCCTGTCAGGACCGGACTCCAAATCCCCCCTCACCACACACACACACACACACAAATGCACTCTTCGAAGGAATGAAGGAGGACAGTGTGGAGAACTGCATAAAGACTTCCTTCTCCAGCCACAGCGCTCCATCCCCTTACAGTAGTTTCCGAATTGTTGGGATAATGGGGTGTGTGAGCAGGCACATCACAACTGATGGGCTTTGTGACATGCCCATCTCTAATCCATGTGAATGCATTAGCCACGGCCATTCTGTAATCCAGGAAATTCCCATGTCACCCAGCAGTCGAAATAGGACCTCCGGCCTACAAGAGAGCAAGATGCCTTTCACTTCACACTACAGCATGTCTGCTCCCCTACAGTCTACAGTAACACATATCAATATGTGTCCAGTACAAAACTTAATATGTGGAAACCTGGGAAAACAACTAATAAACAGGTGTGTGTCCCCTGACTTAGATAGGAGACTATAAGAAGTGGTCCATCCAGAGGTTTGGTTGTGCTATATCAGAAGATACCATTCTTCATTCTGCAGATCAGTGCATCTCAGGGTATTTAAGACTCTAAATGCCGGGATTAAGAGACATGCCTAAACATTAGGTCATGGTACATAAAGTGTTAAAAGGGAGTGATTGGCTCTTCCCCCCTCACATCCCTATGAATAATTCATACTTCAAAGGATGAAACTAAAATACATAATTACTGTTTGACTTAGCTTTGATTCACCCATATCTGGCATCAACAGTGCTCACACGTTGTGCTATCAGGAAATGACAGCTTATTAGCATTCACCAGGGGCTCCCTGGGCTTGATCACTGTTTCTCCAACTCCCGCTCCGCTAATCAGAACACGAACCCACAGACAAGCAGCAAGCTGGGAAAACGACATTTGAGAGGATAAACCAAACAGTGCACCTGATCCTTGCCAGTGTACAAGTAACATAACATGTGGTTTGACTGTTTGATCCTCAGCCTGCTGGCCCAGCACACCCAGACCTTGAGGTTGAACATACAAAAGAGCTCCATTCATATTTTTTTGGTGAGAAAGCAGCCCTGGCCCATGGACAACAGTTGGTAGGAAATATCTTTTTGGGAAGATGAGGACCATGAAATGCAGAGTGTGCCGGGTGCAAAAAGGCACAGCAGATGGCAGACGATTGAGCCAGGGCAGACCCAGAGGTACAAGAGGGGGTCCCAACTTGGCTCCAGCCCCTTGATGCTTTAGAGAGGCCCCGGGATTCTGCCTTTTCCAGACAAAAGGAACACACACAACGATGGATAGCAGGGCATGCTGAGCCACGCTTACGTTAAACAACCCAATGACAGACAAACGACTCCACCAGAATCATTACTCTTAAGCTAGGCCCTCATCCATAAAGCTGCAGCCCAGTGAAATACAGATGAAGGGAATTCTTCCACACCAAGCTGCAGACACAGAGCCAAGGGAGATTGAGGATTCTAGATTTGAACTATACTGGGGCTCCAAATATAAGGAAGGCTGCGAGACCACATGAGCTCAAAACGCTATGCAGCAGATCCAAAAAAATATCACAAGGCTGAAAGGTTTTTGGTCTTAAATGTATCAAATTGGTGTGTTGCAAGGAACAGTATGGGAAATGACGCACAACGAAAAAAGAAGGATGATCTCGACAGAAGCAGGGAAAAGCAGACAAGTTATGGAGCACATCTAAAGGAGAATAAGAAATCTATACAGTGCTCCCAGACTAATTCCATTAGGAATCCCCCAACCTGCCTACACAAACTCCCACATCTTAAGATCCCGGCAGCAAAAAAACAAGGCTGCCATGTAGCAAAGAGCTATAAGACTCTTATTTACATTCTGTGCCTAAATACAAGCCCTCAATCTTTTTCCATGTCTGAGTCTTTGCAAGAATGTCCCTTTTGTGTCCCTTTGTTTGTTGCAGTGGTGTGTTTCTTTCAGCGTATATCTGTGTCTGAAATAGGAAGATGTGGATTTTCCGTAAAATGTCTCCATGAGCCAACTGTCAGCACTGTCAACTTTTGTGTAGGAGGTTGAATTAGACATCTCTAAGAGGCAGCTTGCACCATTCTGCCAGGACACTTTCTTTTAAGTAAATCGGATTTCCTTTTGTCTGTCCAGCAGACGACTCAAAGCTGTATGAGACAGAAAGCAAAGACAGTATCAGTGGGATTCGTCCAAGACAGTATTGTTCAATGAAAGTATCAGAAGACCTGGCTCTCAGATAAGAGAAAGTATGGCTCACACACTGACGGCTCAGCACTGAATGAGACATGCCAGCCGGCAAGAGAGGGAGAGGGATACTTGCAAGAGCGGGATACTTGTTGATGAGTATGAACAGCGTGGGATAGGCTACCATGGAGCCACTGTCACAATCTGCCACTGTGTCCATGTGAACAAACCACAGCTCTATAAGGACATAATGACTGTGTCATCAACCTAATGTGTATGAGGTGAAGGGCACTTTCATTCTAAAGGCCAGACAGATGCCTCAGACTAGGATTTAGGTCTACAGACATATGTGCTGCCTTTGCTCCACTCCTTTAGTTTTTTTCATTCTTTCACACTGCAATGCACTGTGTACCACATAATTGTTGGGGGAGGGGGGGGAGGGGGGTGCACAAGCAGTTGGTATTTTGCAGGCCAGGGTTGATATTTTGGCAGGCTGTCACAAATAAATCAATGTATGGGAAACACTGTATCGCCTGTCAGAGGGCCTGTGGAAAGAACAGCAGCTACAATCATTAAGGGCAGATCAGAACCTAGACACTCCATTTGGGAGAAGAGCAAAAAACAGCCATGCAGCATCAAAGGCAGGCAAAACTCAAAACTAATATAACAGTCTTCTGATCAGCACACGCCACCACTTTGATCAATCACTCATTCAAAAATCAACAGTAAAATTACAGTCAAGTAACATATCACATTCAAGACATCTTACATACATATGACGAGCCCGGTACCTTAATTGGGATGTAACTCAGTTATCTGTGTTTGCTTATGGTTGATCAGCACTTATACTTGTCAAATGTGCTTTGCCTGGATGTAGTGGCCAGCCAGTGTCCACTGCTGAGGTCTCCACTAGGGATGCTCCGATCAGGATTTTTGCCACCGATACCAAGTACCGATTTTTTGTCATGGTGATCGGCCGATATCAATGCCGATTCTGATGCTTCAAGTTTATATAACTGATATGTAAGCTCTCTGAACACCATTAACTTTTTTTTAAGATAAAGTAATACTATAAATGTTGCCTTTGTTATATTTTTGTTATATTTTGCCAGTAATATATCTAATGTAACTATTGTTTTAACAGAGTAATAAATAATCAGAAAGAGGTATTTATTATATAGTGAACATTTTAATATGCCTTTACGATGGGGATCGGTTCCTAAGATCGACCAAGTTTAATGAGTACCGATCGAGTCATAAAATGTGATTATCAGCCAAAACCGATCTCCGGCCGATCGATCGGAGCATCACTAGTATCCACTAGGGATACTATCGGTGATGGCCGATAGACATCAAGATGCTGAGCCGGCATTGCGATCCTCCGCCCCGCCCCCACCGCAGCAGCAACCAGCTCGCGAAAAACACATACTGAATCACAGTGCAACAGGGTGGTAGCCTAGGTCACGGGCTCCCGGCCAGCGGTGGCGCTGTAGAAAGCTTGGCTAACAGCAGCAACCACAGGCTAAGTTCGAATACAAATCTGAATACGGGATACCTTTGTGTCCTATACGCATGTAAGGATGTCTGTATTTTGTGTTGGGTAATGCCCGCCGAGGCAGTTATATTGTTACCCATTTATATTACTCATGTATGTACCATACATTTATGAATGC
>JBBJLR010000001.1:6672614-6683955 GCA_037577145.1 Brachypetersius gabonensis | reverse complement strand
ACGACGATGCCATCGTCCATCGCGATGTTTCACATTAGACATCGTACGATGCCAAATTGGTCGACATCGCCCAACCCTAGTATCCACATCTACTACACTGCTCACGTTTGCTGTCCATTGAGCTTTTTATGCTGTCTGCATGCCACATACAGCACAAAACTTGCCTGCAGTGAGTGCATGACAAAGAGGGGTAGTCCCGACAACTTTCTCCCCAAGGCATCAACCTGTTCAGGGAAACAAATGACTAACACATAAAAAGGGCCAGGATATTTCATTTTCGCTCAGCGTTATTTTTCTGAGTCACCACTGGTTTCACTGAGTTAAAGTGAGAGGCAGATAAAGGATAAAGTACAAGATGTTTTGGTGCTCTTTACATTTCAGTACCTGTAGGTGTTTTTTCCACACTCAGCTCTCACTTTCTGCTGAGCCTGTCTATCACATCCAGTTTGTCCTTTCTGTCTCTGATCTACACCTTCTTTTGAGATGGAAACAAGCTGCGGATAAGAATCAAAGACACCAACCTGCTGTTTTTGTGGAGATCAAGTACTCATTTACAAAGGTTTTTAAACAGGAGGTTTCCTTCCTCCAAAACTACCACACCAAGATGCAAGTGAGTGTCACTGTGTGCGAGGATCCAGCCAGGGTTCAACACAGGTAATGACCCGATGGCCAGTGGGCAGTAAAAAAAAATGTTGCGCAAGTTGGCTGACTACCTCCAATTACAGTCATGAATCAATTCACCATGGATGCTAAAGCTAACCCTTGATTCTCTCACACATTTAACTTAGTAAAAGTTTCACCTCAGCCAATAGTTGATATAATGAGGACACAAAAAACAAAGAGGGGGGTACGTATTGTCATTGAAAACACAGAACACCTGGGTGGAGGATGGCGATGGTTGTGGTGTGTACTGCTCAGTTTGCCAGCAATTCTCTGCCAAGGCCGACCGAGGGGGTCGTTTTTCATGGGAAAAAAATAACAACAGAAAACTGGTTTGAGACACACACAACAAGAGCTGCCAACATCTGCAATTAGGGATGCAAGATTTGCAGGGTGATGCTGACATCCATTGCAAAATCCCCCTTTAAAATTGAAAAAAAAAAAAATACAGACAATACCGCTACATCTAACTGAACTAAAATAATACTTGTTACATACATCTTGCATATAACATATTTATTACTATAAGCTTAAAACAAGAATGAATGAAAGCATAACATTTAGCACAGTATTACTAAAGATACCCAAAGATTCTGCATTTCCAGAACACAATAAATGCATTATTAAATTATTAGTCAAAGCTAAACATCAGTCCCTATATCAATCTTATGTCTTCAAGAAAATATCCACCAATAATTATGATTCTAATATCACTGTGCTAATACACCACAAAGAGCGAGCTTCACTTTACCTCTTACGAGAGAAGTGTCACCCTAATCAAGACACAAAACCACTTGAGTGTCATTAGGACATTATGTAGCCAAGCTATGTCACATATAACTATCTGTCTTACACTAGCTAGCTAAATATTTTACGAGACAGTTTAAATTTTAATGTCTGTTACATTATATGAAAGCACTTACAAGACCATATTCTTGACATCCACTGATGCTTTATGGCTGCTTTTGTCATTATCCACAGTGACGTTACCGAATATTCAATCTTCAGACTGATGAAAGCTGTATTTCTATGAGAGCTGTCACAAACATGCTTGGTACTGCTGGATTGCAAATATATTGCATTACTCTGGCAAAGGTAGTCGTTTACTGCAAAACCACTTGGCACTTGCAATTGATGTTTACCCGTGTGTCTTTTAACATTGTTGCTAACTGAGCCAGTCATAAACTGTCCTGGGAGAATCTTGTATCTCTGTTTCGTTTTCAAAATAGTTATGCACAATGAGGTATGAGTGAATAATTCTCCCAATATTGTAGTTGTCCTAACTTGTTCTTTGTTTGGTTTCAGGTTTGTGGATGGTTTAATGAGCGGTGAGAGGGCTTTGCAGAAAAAATCAAAGCAGCAGTTTTTTTCAAGTGCTCTTGAATGACATTAGTGGCAGACACCTGGAAGTTTTTTGTCAGGATCTTGAGCCATGGACTGCTATAATATTCTAAAAAGAAAGCAGATCAGGTCTTTGTTGTTTGGATGAATCATTATAAAGTATGTGATTAATAAAAGAAATATTTATGGAAAGTTGGGCATTTACCAGATGCTTTTATCCAAAGCAACCTCCATTCTCTACCTACAGGGGACAGTCTCCCTGGATGAACGTAACTTGGTATGCTATGGACAAAGCACCAGCATTGCACATGAAAGAACACAAAGATCAGCACGGATTCTTTGCTTCCCCAGAGTTAACACCCCTCCACTGCTACTTAAATTAAACCTTCACCTCCAGCATGTGCAATGCACCTTCTCTGGTCTTGCAACCCTATGAAAGCCAATCAGCTCACAGAGCCCTACCTTGGCCCCCAGGTGAGGCTGACACGCCCTACACCACCAGCTGGGCAGGAAGCAACAACAATAAACTCTCTCACATTTTCTATATGTCCATATGGTCTTCCTGCCCTTTTTCTGTCTTAATCCAAACTTCTCAGTTTCTTCTCTTCTCACTTTTGCTGTCCCTCACCCTACTTGGCTTGCCCTCACAGACAGTGCCGATGTTTAGTGCACCAGCTGCAGAATGCATAGCACGTTTGTTTGAAGCCATTACAATCAAACTGACAGAAAGGACAAAAAAGAACCCCCTTCTTTCCTTTTTTTCTTTGAGGTTTTTTTTTCTCTTCACATTCTGTCTTCAGTGTCTACATCACTTTCACAAACAATGTCACTTGAAAGGAGCGTATGAGGCACATGTTCTGGAAAATGAATAGCTGAGCGGCGCTTCTGAAGTGCTTCGCCTTTTTTCAGTAAACGCCCCAACACAACACCCACCTACAAAAGGCACAGGTGGGGTCAAACAGGCCCACTAAAGCAAGGAGCCACCAGTTCCACTCAGACAAGCACAAACATACACAGACACACACACAACACACACAGGAATGGAAGGAACCACAGGTGTGCTGTGCGTGGGCTGAGCACCTACACACTTGTAGCCCAACTAAACAAACTTCAATAAAAGCGGCTTGTAATTCTGTATGACTAAACAGAGACCGGCTTTTTAGAACTCCAGCGGCATTTGGTAAACAGCACAGTGGTTGTCCCTGATTACAGCGAAAATACCCACATTTGTCCACGCATGATCAGAACATAGATTCTTAGGTGACAGTTACGGTTCGTGCCTGAGTGGGGTAATACTACAATAAAAAGACGAAGATCCCTTCTTTTTGCAAGCTTTTTTAAAAAACAGAAACAATGGTATTTCTTTTCAGCAATACCTAGGTAATTACCAGGGTAATTTATTGAAATGTCTTCCGAAGAACAATAAAACCAAAATGAAAGATGTTAACTATCATCAAACGCTCAGTGAAACAAGGGGGTTCTCTGGGTACTTTTCACACTTCCCACAACCATAAACTTCTCATTGTGTCCAAAATATAGCTTATACAGCTGAGACTACATTTACTTGTCATCGACATGGTCTAAAAAATAAAGGAAAGATGTTACTTACTGCCTTTGGTACCACTTTACAATAACACTATGTGTATAAAGGGTTTAAAAATGATTTATAATAAGGTTGGTAATAAGATTGTAGACAGTTTATATCATGTAGAAGCACTTATAAAAATGTATAACAGCTGTCACACCTTGATGCAGATTCGGCATTTGAAAAGCTCTGGTGTTTTCTTGGTAGTAACATGTTAAATACCTGATGAAGTTGACAGTTTAACATTCTGCCTGAGAAAGTGACAAGTTAAGCAACTAGCAAGATCTGAGATCTTGCCAAATAGTGATTCTGTATCACTATTGTATGATGTATCAGGGCTCGCAAAATCGCTTGTGTCTTCCAGTCAGGCTACCAAAATCTATCTCTACCCTGCCCTTGGGCTATCACAGGAAGGGAAAATATATGTCATTGCTTTTGGATTCTTTCGCAAATGTAGCTGGTAATTATTTCATTTTCGGGCATCGATGAGCCACTGTCAATATGTGAAATATTGAAATTCTCACGTGTTTTTTACTTTCACTTTGCGATCACGCGAACTGTGTATTAGAGGGTGACACGGGAGTACATTTTTAAACCTCTCCCATCCCACTCCCACAAAAAAAAATCCCACCCCATCACACACACACACACACACACACACACACACACACACACACACACAGAGTCTGAGTAGTACTTAACCGGTTGTCTACAAGTCTTGCAGCTGGTGTATTGCGTCTTCACGCCATCATTCTCAATGTGTAAAAATTTAGTTATTTCAGACCCAGAAATATCCGTGAGCACAAGTGACACAAGTTATTTTCAGACAGTAGTCGTTGAAGCATAGCTTTCACGTCTATCTCCATTTTGGTTATGATTTTCGTGTATAAAAAGTGCGTGAAGAAGCTGCTTCTTCTCTTATATTATTGGTGGTTGGGACTATCGCCACCTACTGTTACGGGTGTGTGGAGCACCCCATTCACTTAAACGGCAACACACAGCAAACAGGAGGAGAGCATAAAGAGACAGGACGACTAGTACTGAGTTCAAAATTAGTTTATTTATTTAAAAAGTATATTTTTTGTGTAAAGTTATCATAGTGTTATTACGATTCCCGGTCCCACCCACTCCCGCTTACATTTTTTCCAGTCCCGTCCCAACCACGTTATTAATAGTAATTTTGTTTCTGTTCAATTAGAACCAAATATTTGAGTTGATTGTAATTTTATACAGTTGTTGTAATTTGTGTTTTAACAATTTTTTGATTGATGTTTTGTTTCCTTTACAATATCATACATTAAAAATAATCTTTTATATTTGGGCTACTCAAATTTATTTTGGGCTACCAAAAACTGAAGAGTGCATGCCCGAAGGGCTACCAGGGATTTTTAAATTTTGAGAGCCCTGTGTATGATGTATGATAACTGTTAAAACATTATTTTTAATTATTTATAAACTGTCTACAACCTAATCATCAACGCAATTATAAATCATTTCATATGGCAGATCAGCAGGAAAGTATATCAATGACGAAATATATAACCTATAGATTAAATAAATTAACTTTAAAATTTTATCAGCTACACCTAAACTGCATGCAGTGAGAGGGGAATAAACCAGCTGTTACTGCCAAGTGTGAAGTGTAAACCCCATCAGAAAGCTTCTATTTGCTTCTACTTTGTGAAACAGCAACTAAACGAAAAAGAAAACCGAACAAAAAACACGTATTCAAACCTGGTCATATTTTTTTGTTCATGATTGAAAAACTGCACTCTCAGAATCAAAGGAGAGGTCACAAATGTCAAAATATGAGGGACAGATCCTTTGTGGTGATGTTAAACATTTTCTGTCACACAAAGAACAGTTATGAAGAATGCAGAACGATTTATTTGAAAATAATAGTGATTTTTATATAACTCTATACAGTAACCCGCTTTTGAACTATTGTTATACATATACTAATTAGGGAGTTTTCCACAGCAAGCATTATCCAGTAAGGCAACCAAGGCCCTAAGCAAAGCTTTCCTCTATGGTCAGTGGACAATGATAAACCACTGGGGCAAAGAATCCTTCTCCAGACTCAAACAGATGGCCAGAGAGTCATACTTGTCAAACTTTGGAGCTTCCACTTGCAGTGCTAGTGGGCATGCTCCCCAAGGTAAAGTAATTCAGTCAGCTGTCCCTAAATTTAACATGTCAATCAGGCATAGGCAATTCAATTATGCCTTTTGCTTTGTCATGGCTAACATGATCTATAATTGTGTCATTACAGTTAGCAGATTTACTGCTTGCTCTGTATAAAGACAGGCCTTTCAAATGCTTCAGAAACTCAATTGAATCCCAAATTCAATTGGAAAGAGGACCAGAGCGAGATGAAGGTCTTGATCACATGCTGGGTAAATGGGGAGGCCCAGCAGGGAGTCTGGAATAACAGTAATGAAACAGCATCATGCGGCACAGCGGAATCATGTATTCTCCGCAGACTGTGCAATTATTCCAGGGGCTTTATCCAAGGATTAATGAATCGCATTAATTCAAAAGGATGATAATAAGTCGGCATTAACTGCAGACATTTCTCTTTGGCACCAAAGCAAAGCCATCTGACCAATTTATAGCTAAATGAGGCCCTTTTTGTACATTTTGTGCACCCTTTACTGCAGGCCATGAATACCAAAAATAGTCCCTTGTATGTCACACACTTGAAAAAACAAATAAGCAATCAGATTTTTCTATTTAAGTACTCCACATAAAAAGCCATTTTAATATTTTCACATTACATAGCAAAATGCTGTTTAATATTAAACCACTGGTGCTTAGTGAAGTATGTGATTTTCCTTTGATTGCTTTTTGCAAGGAACACTTATCACAGTTTCGGTGATTATTTAGCCTCTGCTGGTGCTTCTGTCTGATATCAAAGAGGCATGAATAATACTGAAATTTAAAGGTTCATTTGCCAAAGCTGAACTGTTTCACAGTTTAAACCTGGTTAAAACATATACAAAGCAAGTACCATGTTAGAAAATTCTTACAGCCCTTGCCATGTACGAAGAGCATCAACAGAAAACTGATAAAAACTGATAAAGACTGATTAAAGAAATTTAGCCCGCAGAGCAAAAAAATACCGAAATGCAAGTCCCTGGTGTCGGCAGGTCTCAGTGCAAAACATTTTCAACTCTTCAAAACAGATCCCACAGTTAAGCAGTTAAGGGCAAATTCAAAGACACAAAAGTATAATGTGCGGCTCTGGTGCGCAACCTAATTCCCTCTGCAATATCAGTCTTGACGCAAACTCTAAGCATGCTTTTCATGACAAAATGAAATAAATTAATCATTAATTGCCTCTGGACAAGAGTGCGGCTGCTTTGTGAATAATGCAGACATGAGTTAAATCCTCATTAAAGTGCTTCTGTGCTAATTGTATCCTAATTGCACACTGCCTCATCACCTGAAGGAATGATGGAACTGACCATAGTCATTCATCAGCTGGACGTAGACACACACACACACAGACACACACACACACACACACACACACACACACACACACACACACACACACACACAGAGGATAAGATACAGACATACATATTAATAGCACCTGTAATAACACAGTCTGACATTTTTGTATATCCTATGCAGTAGCCACTTTAATATAATTACTGTGTAAAAGACAAGATGAGAACTAGGCAAAAGGGCAAAGCAGTGTCTAGGGACCGTCTGCCTAAAGTGGTCATTTCTTCTGTTTCTGGACTGCTGTCTTCCTCCACACTCCACTCTGTCAGAAAGGCCTTTTTATTTCTTATCTAAGTATCCTGCAGCAGATGCGTTAAGTAATGAGCGTCATTAATTTTGCTCTAGTCCACTTGTAGACCAGACAGGAATAATGGCCCCAATGGGCCACCATCCTTCGATCTGCACGGCCTACCAGCCTAGAAACTAGGCTAGCCTGAATGTAGTCAAGACGGTACTGTACCCTTCACACTGCCACCCCCACTTTCAAAGTAAAGGGTGGAAGCAGAGCCACCCAGGTGTTCAACACCACATCCACTACCCTAATATAACTCAAGTTAACATTTGATGCAGGTTTTAAGTCATTTACAGTTCTTATTTATGGGTGTGAGTAGTGCTGGACAATACATTGCTTACACTAGATCATAGTGATATGCACTGTACTGTTGATTTTCACTGTTAAAGGTAATGATGGATAATAAGCAGTATGTCCAGGATAGCATTCTATTCGTTCAAATGGAGGTGTCGCTGATGCCAAGTAGGTTGTTTTTTTCCAATTCTATTTCGTGTTTGTGTAATTTTCAGAAAAGCAGCATAAAGCAGCAGTAAAGTGTCCACTCAAAACAAACAATGTCAAACCAAACATTCTCTTAGGAGCAAAAGCACTCAGCAAGCTTATTAACTTTATTAGTCTTCTGACAACATGCTTAGAAAACAAGTGCCTGATCATTTGTGTCTGAGAGACTGAGGACAGAATTCAGAGGTTTTAAGGTACCATGATATCATGGACAGTCAGATAGTGCTTGCAGCCTCGTCATCTCATATGAAAGTGCACAGAGCTGTGATGGGCTGCTTCAGTTTATGCTTTAAATTATTCAGCGCACAACCACTGCAGTGCAGGAACCAAGCTGTGGTAAAACAAGATCACTGTACCCCCCCATCCAAAAAATAGGAGTGCTTCCATACTTGACTGCAGGATTAAATGTGCTGGTGGATATGCTTGATTTTTCATTCATACCCCACAATCCCAGCAGGGAGCCAAATTCTTTTCAGATACCCAGCAAGCAAATCCTAGAGACTAAAGCGACACCAATCTCTCCAGCACCTGCCTGTCAACTACCGAACAGACATTGAGTCGCTATAGCATCAGAGTGCTGAGGATGCTTGACCCCAAAGGCAAAGCCTTACCCCCCCTTTCAAATGAATTACCAGTAGAGTGTAAGCCAGGGATAGTGCAGCTCACAGCCTGAAAAGCATTAGATATTCAACACACTCTTCTGGGTGGGTGGGGAGAAGACTCCTGGCAGAACATTTGCCAAGGAGCCTTAAAAAGCAGCATTCCACTTCTGCGCATGGAGTAGGTGGGTGTGGCTGTGAGCCCAAGTGCAAAACTGAGCCACTGATGAGATGCAGTCCTGTTTAAACTCTTGTCTTGTTAGCTGTAGACTAATTGAGGGGTTTCCACAGCCAGAGTGGACAAGGGTTAAACACCTGGGGCAAAGCATCACCCTCTTGTATGACTAAAGCCAAAAGCAGGTTTCTTGGGTCTGGGGCATGCAAAAATGAGCATTGCACATCTGCACATTGAGCAAGAAGGTGAGTGTGGCTGAAAGTCCAAGTGCAGGAGAGGAAGAACTAAGGCACTGATGTGTGCAGTCCTGTTTGAACTCTTGTCTTGTTAGCTGTAGACTAACTGTAGGGTTTCCACCATCAGTGTGGACAAGGGTTACACCTCTGGGGCAAATCATCACCCTCTAGTATGCCGTCCAAACAAAAGCAGATTTTTCACCCCTGGGGCATGCACATGGAGTTAGTATGTGGGTGCAACTGAGAGCCAAAGTGAACCCCAGAGGTCCTTACCATTAGAAGTGTTTGAGGGGTCTACGTGTAACGAGTGTCTGCGATTTTTAACCTATGGATGGATGCAAAAATGAACTGTACAAGGAGTTAGTGGGTGGGTGTAGCGAAGAGCTAAAGTGTAAGAGAACTGAACGCCAGTGATCTTTCCCATTGGAGATCTTTGAGGGGTCTATTTTATAAAGTGTGTCTATGATCTGATGAGTAATGTAAAGTGTGAGCCCCTTGCTCCCTCCACACCCCTTTGCTCCCTACATTGTTGTCTTGGATCACCCTATAGTATCCCCTTTAGCCAGAAGGAGATATTTTACCTCTGGAGAATGCACATGGATTTAGTAAGCGAGTGTAAGAGGTCTTTGGCATTGCCACCTCTTACCGTGGCGATCTTTGATGAGTCTAAGTTGTAAAGAGTGTCTGTGATCAGATTTTTTTTTTTTTTTTTTACCTCTGGCGCGTGAACATGGAATAAGTAGGTGGGTGTGGCTGAGAGCCAAAGTGTAAGGGAACTGAGCCCTGGAGGTGTTTCCCTTTGGAGGTCTGACTGAAATCTTTGAGGGGTCTAAGTTGTAAAGAGTGTGTGATCTGACGAGTAAGGTGAAGTGTAACCCGCCCCCACTCACCCAGCCGCCGTTGTCCTGGATCCAGCTCTGCAGGAGAGGTCCGTTCAGGTAGTCGGTCATCCACCGCGCGATGTGCTCCACCTGCGACGCCATCTCGCGGTTCACGCTCTCCACGCAGAGCGTGCCGCCGAACTCAAAGAAGGCCACAACGCGGCCCCAATTCACGCCGTCCCCGAACAGCTCCTCGGCCACGGACACGAAGCTGCGCTGAAGCTGTGCGCTCGGCCCCACGCGGAGCTGGTCCCACATGGCAGCGAAGTCCCGCTTGTAGGCGCGCTCGAGCTCGTCCCCGGCCTCGCGCAGCAGTCGGTGCAGCCTCGCGGGCCCCGCGCGCGGGGGCTCGGCCTCGTCGTCGTCGTCGTTCTCGTTCGTGGCTCCTCCGGCTCCTGCTGCTGCGGGTCGGAACTCCCACACGTAGCCTCGCTTCAGAAGTTTATGGTAGAGATATTTCTCCACGATGTCCCGGCTGTCGTAGGGACTTTCATTGGCCATTTTATTTATTTTTCTCTTGTTTCTATTTGTCGAGTAGTTTTTAGTTCTTAAGCGAGAGCAGGTCACTTCGAGCACATTTCACTAACACGCCAGGTCCGAGAGCACTGTCTGACCAAGAGAGTCCCGACATTTTTTTGCTTTTTTCGCCCGGTCACGGTCGTTTGACATTACGTGAAAAACACAAATATCTTATATATATGCATATATAGAAACAGGCTACTACAAGGTTAGGTAAATTGTTACAGAACTTCTCTCTCTCTCTCTGTCTCTCTCTTTGTCTGTCTTTCTCTCTCTCTCTCTCTCTCTCTCTCTCTCTCTCTGTCTGTCTCTCTCTCTCTCTCTCGCTCCACTGTTCCCTGTCATCTTAACTAAAGCATCTGTCTCTTTTGTTTTTTTCTTTCCTCTTTTTCTTTCGCTCCTGTACGTGTGTTGTCCGGCCAGATGTTCCTAAAAACTTCACGGTGAAGTTGGTCACCAGGACCACGGCGCTGCTGACGTGGAGGTTTTCTGACAGCCGCCAGCCGTTCCGCTGCGTGGTGAGTGGAGCTCCAGCAAAGACCCTCAACTCGTTCAAATACGTTTACGTTTCTCACACTCGCCATTTTTATTAACAGCAGCACAGAGCCGGGTTTTCAGATCACCGTGTCCAGCTTAGTTACACCAACTTGCGAAAATGGCTTGTATTTGTTTTAGAAATGTTTATTCTGATTGTTAATTGACATGTTTTATACATTTTCTGAGTGTGAATAAGCACACAGTGTTTACAGGGAACGCACTCATTTCTGTAGATTTTAGTGTGTCGTCTGTTTATTTGCCGTTTTTATGATACAGGAAAAACACCTAAAATCTGAAATGGGCCAGTTTTAGCCTGGGCCAGTTTTAGCCTGGGCTAAATTTATTTATAAAGTTCAGCAAATAAACAGAAATTGAACATGAAATGTGTAGAAGTGTGTTGTGTAGAAATGTGTAGAAATGTGTACAGGGTGGTGGTGGCCTAGTGGTAGGATACTTGCCTCCGGACCAAAAGGTCACAGGTTCGAATCCCACCTCCAGCACA
>JBBJLR010000001.1:6658115-6672514 GCA_037577145.1 Brachypetersius gabonensis | reverse complement strand
ACATATATATATATAGAGAGAGAGAGAGAGAGAGACAGAGAGAGAGACAGACAGACAGACAGACAGACAGACAGACAGACAGACAGACAGACAGACAGACAGAGAGATCAATCTGTCGCATAACCACTAGCTGGATGGCCTAGTGGTTAGGGTGTTGGCCCTGCAATCAGAAGGTTGGGGTTTGAATCCCAACTGCTAGTGTCACCACTGAGGTACCGTTCCCACAGACACTGCTCCCTGGGCGCCGCTGGCAGCAGCCAACTGCTTCATTTGGTGAATGGGTTAAAATGCAGAGAAAGAATTTCACATTGTGCTGTAGTGTGTTCATGCATGACTAAGTGTTAATACATTTACATATTCTCAGTTTAGCTAAAATGATACTTTCCATATGGATAAATAGTTAAAATGCTTATCCATTTTTTACAGTATGAGATATATTGAAGGTGGATGTATTGATATACTGAAGATCTTCAGTTCTAACCCGTCTGAACTGTAGCAGCTACAACACAGTCCTGCTCAGTATTGTGCAATCATGAGCTGGAAACTCAACATTGTATTCACTCTACAAGCCACAAGAACTGCTCTTTAGGTTAGATTTGATTTCTTCAGGAAGTTCTGTAATTGCTATTATTTATCAGACTGATCTATTATCTATTCATTTGAAATTTTATATTACTGTAAAAATAAATGTGGAAATTAACTGATTGCAGTTTAACAAACTGCAATCCAAAACCCTGTAAAATCAAACTAACTTATTCCAATTTAAAGATCAAAAACAGTTGATTCCAAATCAACTACTGCCCTGCTCTGCTTTTCTAAAGTGTTTTAAAAGGCATTTCTTCAATATTCTCTAGGCTTAATACCGCTTATGTTTTCAGTGACAGGTGGTGGTCGTAGATATAATCCTAATTTCACACAGCAGGCAAATAATCAGGCACGGAAACACGCATTCAACCACTGCAAAACATGTTTTTCACTGATGTGCAAAACTGAGTGCTTAATAATAATAGTATAAGGTCAATGTGACTCTCAATGTGAAACTCAGTACACCTTGACATTTTGATTACACCACTGGACTGTTGGCTCTTCTGCTTTTGGTTCCCTTCCAGCCAAAGTCTGCAGCAGCTGCAACGGCATACCTTATATCTGAGCCCACCATTACACTGCCTAATGTGGGCAACCATGTTGGTCAATCAGAGGGTATGATGGGCGCATCCATCTTAGACCAGTTTACAATACTTCATTTTGGGAACTGAAATATGCAGAGTTACTTCAATTTTATATCATCTTTTAGATCACCTATGCTTCAATTTCTTACTATAACTTACTGTCCAGTTACTAATAAAAACCTGTTAATGAGTAACTACTGTAAATTTACTAAGAATATAGGACTGTGGTCTGATGGAGACCTTTCATGTCAGAATTGCCAGATTCTTAAATACACTCACTTTGACTCTCTTATCTGAAAGCACCATCGAGGCGATTTGTATGGTCTAGAATTACTGACTGTGGCAGTCCAAATTATAACAGCACACCCATTCCATCAACTGAGGACCACAGCAGACATTATTTGGCTTGTTGGCCATTAACAGCACTGGGTGCAAGCTCTTTTCCAGAACAACAAACACCTGTGCTTGGTAACAAGAAAACAGGTCCCTCACACTAGTAATCTTATGACTTAAAATTAAAAGCTGCTCTGAGATGCAGAGATGAAGTTAGTGCTCCACCAGGGCCTTATCACATCACACACAGATCTGGGATTTGGGAGATGGTTGTGTTAGTTAGTTGTTATACCAAGTGCTCCGTGAAGAGGGGTCTTCAGTAGCTGAAGACAGCGAGGCTCTCAGTAGTTCTGACAGACAAAGCTTGTGGCACCTCTTATGTGCCAAAGCTTAGAACGAGTCTTGATGAAGAGTTGGGTCAAGCTGGGTCACTGCTGGGTTGAGAATTGTGCACCATTTAAAAATATCTAGAAGAAACTTACCACTAATGAAAAATAAGAGGATCACCAACACAAACTGCAGTGAAAGCAATTTTCGGTCTCTCAACAAGTGTTTCTCACGAAGTGGCCAGTAAGTGTACACAGTGCATAAACACTGAAACACTGCTATATCATGCGGTCACTGCTGTGCTGAATATGGTCCAGCACTCAAGTAACGGGTTTCACTGCCATTAATGGATGGACCAGTAACTGTAAACAGTTATTCGTATTTCTAATAAAATTGCCAATGAGGGTGTGTGTAAATTAGGTAATAAATCACACACCCAGCAAGAGAGAGAGACAGAGAGAGGCCAACAGAGACAGATAGACAGACAGACAGTGACAGAAACAGACAGATAGGGAGAGACAGATAGACAGCCAGACAGAAAAAGTGAAAGACAGACAGAGCTGAATAAGAAGCAGAACGCACAAATCATACAAAAATTCAGTAGCATGATTTATTATTTTTGTTTTCCAAACTGCAAAATGAAAAACAAAAAACAAAACACAATGTTGAGCCACTGTGGTGTCGTATTCATGCCAGTGATGTGCACTGTTCAGTGGACAAAATGCTTTCATTAGTGACCCTTATCGACAACATAGCCACGATAAAGATAATGGGAACCAAAAATAAGGAAAAACACAGGCAATATTACAAACATGATTCATACACTGAATACACAGAAAAATAGACCTTTCTCTGGCACTTGGAGACGCCTCATGTAGCTCTTCCTATATACAGTACGATCGATACAGAGTATGACGGGTTTCGTTGCATGCCTCTGCTTTTAACTGACGAGAAGAAATGAGGGCTTGTAGGCAGCGGCTGAATTTTGAATTGCATTGAACGTCATCAAGTCATCAGAACTTCATGTTGGTGCATAGGGGCAGAACGTTGTCTTTCCATTCCACTCGAGCTATTACTTTCAAAATTAAAACAGCTATTAAAGAATGAATAAATAAACCTTTGAATCTATGTTTACAGTCTTATTTTTTTTAAAAATCCTACGTAAATAATAAAGAACCTTCCTAGAGAAGAAAAATATAAACTTAAGCAATTAATATAAATCAGTAAAAACATCCAAAAACGCAAAGAAATTTTGGTTTGCAGACACTCTCACGTTCGCTTTGTTACATTCCAAACATTCACTGTTCTCACATCCGCTTGGCCATCAATAATGAACAACAAACTGGTGGACAGAAGGCACCATCGACAGGTAGAGGGAGGTGATCACGTTCAAGGATAACTTTCAGGGGAAAGATTAAAGAAATAAAGAGGATACTGCAGAAGACTGAGAGAAAAGACGACATCAAATGTGATTACCAAGTGTAAGTAAAGCCACAAGCCAGAGCTCCTGTCTACACAAAGACCGTGAAAATTGAGAATTTTTGCTTTGGAAATTCTACACGTTCTGCCATCTGACAGAATCCCCCCTCGACTGGATGGCAGAGTCTGAAGTGTAGCAAGGTGTGTAAAACACAGAATGGACACCAGACAATGTTTCCGTGAGTAGTGTAAGGTGATGGTTGCTGTGCGCTTGCGATAATGCGGTTCAGAAGTGACTAAAGGTTTGCAGAATCCCTTTGAGGACAAAATCTCTGGTAGTCCACCTCCTCGCCCCTGTAGCCTGCCCATCTGATGCCAGGCCTTCAAGCAGCATTACAGTTCACACCCCCCACGCCCCTGACCTCCCTCTGGCAGCCCACAGTGGGCCACTGCAGCTCCACATCCACCTCCAGCCTCCACTCCCAGCAGCACGACAAAACTCAGCAGTCCCAACCTGTCATCACTCAGTCTCCGCCTCGTTCTCCTTCCTGTTCAGACCTAGAAAGAAAGAGAGAAAGAGAAAGACAGACAGAAAGAGAAAAAGAGAAACACCCTTGTAAAGTGTTTGAAACACTTCTCATCTCTGAAATGAACTTAATGAGCAAAGCAAAAAAAGTCTGCAAAGACACACAAGCAGTTACTCATCAGACCTCCGCAGCCTCATATGTTTATTTCTAAAATGGCTAACGAAGAGATTTCTCAGGAGCTAGAAGATAATGCACTTGTGTAGGAAAGGGGGAAATCAAAGGAAAACACGCAGAATTATAGCGAAACTGAGACTCCTAATGGAGTGACCGTGCGCCACCAAAATGGTCACCAAAGCTTTCATCTTTGCAAGAAAGGATCAAGGAGAGAGAGGAGAAAGATCAAGCACCTCTCTTGCTTCAGATCTGTAAAAGGACCCCAGTGCTTCTGTCCTTCAGAGTCTGAAAGGACGTGTAGTAGTTGCATTACTGAAGGTAGAGAAAAAAAAAAGTGCACTAAATATCTGTGTGTGCAATATATGAATGTGTGCAGGTCCCTGTATGTGTTTGCACTGACTGATAAATAGACTTAATGAATTGAATTTAAATGCTTTGGAAACATTTTAATGCTTTGTAGTTTGATATGGTAACATGACTAAATCTTCTTAGAGAGAGAGTGAGTGAGAGAGAGAGACAGAGAGAGTGTGAGAGAGAGAGAGAGTGTGAGAGAGAGAGAGAGAGAGAGAGAGTGTGTGTGAGAGAGAGGGAATGAGAATATTGTATTAAGGATGACTCACAGTGCCATCTTATGGCAAGTGTAGGAAAATGAACGCATAAACTTAAATCGTATAAAGTCCAGAATCTGTAAACTCTGCAACTTTATAGAGCCATTTTGATGGTGATTCCATTACATATTAAGAATTACATAAAAATTCTCTTTCATCAGGAAAATCAGAATATCATTTGCCCAATAATTTAAGTAGACAATTGTCACGAAAACATTTAAGGATTTTTCTTTTCAGGTACAAAATGTTCCAAAATGCTCAAGACCAATGATGTGGTCCAGATTTTTATTCCTTACTCATGGTTTGCCTTTTTGTCCATATAAACACTAAGCAATAAAATTCAAAATGTAATAAGCCTGGCTTCTTAAGTGGGTAACGTTAGGTAGGACTTTCCAGTCCCACACAAAAATGTGCAAAGCATGGACCCTCAAGACTACGGGGTCCCTTAGAACCCCTACTATTACTGAAAGAAAAAAAAAACAAGACAAACTCACAGTCAGTAGAACAAAAGCAATAAGTTTTAATCCTAGGTTTGAAGAAACCAGTTTTTAACCTTGAGAAACTGCTTGCATACTAATGAGTCACCACAGAAGAGCGCATGCTAATGTGACTGTCCAAATAATTAAAGGTCATCCTGTCCTATGCGTACTTCTCGCCGCTGGGGCTGCTTAGAAATCCGTCACGGCTGTTTTGTGGACTGAATGGTTAATGAGGGGCAAAGGATAACCCATGAATAAACATAATTTCTCCCTTTGATACCTATATTCAAGGAATGACTTGTACTATGTTTACAGATCTTGTGCAGGGTTACTATACTCTGAAGAGCTTTTGGCCAATCCTTTCTGTCTTAGAAACAATAGATAAGAATAGACCAGCTATGGATACTGTCACTTCAAAACTTTAATCAGCACTAAGCATTTGCACAGACGCCCCTGGTCCACGCATATCATTGGCAGGAGCGACAGCATCACATCTGCTGGTTAAAATTCATAACACTTCGTGTGCAGCGTGAGATATTCAGAGTTAAAAAGATGCACTCAGTGACTGTGCACAGAGGCACTAAGGCAACAGTCTCTAGTGTCCGGTTTAGTGCAAAAACAGGGATAGCAAGTACGACCTGTTCAAAGGCCATGCTTTTAAATGGTATTTTGTGTTTTCATACATTTTAAAGGACAAAAATGGTTTGTAAGACAATCAGAAACATTTAAGGTAACCTAAAACGTATGGACCTACAAAAATGACTGGCTTTGTAAGATGCTTTTTTTTTTTTTTCATAAAAATTTCGGGTTATGAAGTCTAGGGTTAAGAAGATGGTCAGAAGAGTCATAAACCAAGCAGGTACTTGCTTACGGTCATTATCTAAAACCAGGTATCTCCAAAATGGTACTTTTTACAGGAGAAGTTAAAAAAAAAAAACCTTTAATACGTATATTCATAACATTATTACACACACAAAACACAGATCATACATCACTGCCACTGAGTCGGTACACTGTGTACGGTTAGAACAGAGTGCAGACAGGAAAGAAGACACACAATCCATCAAGATGAACACCTCTGGACGGGGAGGAGTTGCATGTCAAGGGTCTGGAGAAACGGCAGTGCCAACTCATTAATCAACACCTCAAGTGTTAAAACAAACACAAACACACGCACACTAATATCCCTGAGAGTTGTTTATATAACACAGTTTCTGACTAATGCATTTAGTAGAGACTCAAAAACAGAACTGCACAATATGGGCAAACTAATATAATGCCAGTATGGTATTACTCTGAAGGATATTATATTGGCAGAAGATTGTGATAAGCCTTGCACTAACACTTAAAAACTAATTAGAAAATCCTTAAATGGATCTGCCTCTGCAGAATATATCACCACACGTGACACACATTTGTTATAGAGCTGAAATACAGCAGTCTTATTACAATCTAGTCTACTATTGTAAAGGCCAACAGTATAATGGTTTCCTGATATTGTGCAGCCCTAGGCACCACACCAAAAAACATCAAGTCAATGTCAGAGCAATCCACTGACTTAAATACCCAAAACCCTCATGCCGCTCGCACAGTGCAGAAGTGTGTGTGTAGCGATGGCCGTACAGCAAGTCCACATCTGGTGCAGCAGCGTGGTGGGAGGGCAGTACCTGTGTGTGGTGGGAGAGGGAGTGGGAGGGCAGGGTGTTCCGGGAACAGAGAGGAGCTTTAGCAATGCAGAGCGTCTATACCTGCTGGAGTGAGCACCAGGGCCTGCAGGATGTCTGACAGGGACACGATGCCCACGATGCAGGCATTCTCATCCACCACTACCAGCCTGTGCACCTGGAAGCGAGGGATGCAGAGGTACCCGTCATGAGTTTCTCCACCAATTACGTTCTTCAGCATTTACACATCAACTTAACTTACTTCATGATGCTTTAGAAAACCATTTAAAAGCATCAATAATTTTATATTTGAATTTGATTCAGAACAATGAAAAAAAAATTACACCGAAATCCTAAAGAGTACACATTTCTCTTATTTGACAGAAAATTGTCAATGAATGTGATTTCATCTTTAACTAAACACAAGATTCTTTATACCACTGTGTGTGTGTGTGTGTGTGTGTGTGTGTGTGTGTGTGTGTGTGTGTCCTTGATGGCCAGGAGCTGACCTCAGCTTTGACTATTCTGTCCACAATTGTCTCCAGAGTCTCCAGTCTGTTGCACTTCATCACACCCTCAAAGTACTGGGAGCGATGCAAGAGAGCCTGAGTGACACTAATGTCCAGATTATTGTAGGTCTTTTCAGCAGCAAGATTCTGGAGATATACATAGTATCAGGTTACACAGTGTTCAGTAATTCATAGGTTAAATCAGGAAAAAGAAAAAAAAAGTACCTACAATGACATCAAACTTGGAATAAATATCCACCACTTTCCCTGTGAATAAAACAGATTATGGTAAGAATAAACATTGCTTCTGCTAATAACATTATTGCTGTCTAGTAAAACTTTATAAATGATTCCTTTTTTAAATATAATTTAGACTAAATGGACAGCAATAATTCCATTATGAAATCCAAGACTTTACTGCGACGTGATACAATGTTTGCAGCAAATGGCTACAACTTTTTAACATGACAGTGGACACCCCCCCTCTTACCAGACTCGTCCACCACAGGGAGGGCAGACACCCTCCTCTCCACGAAGATGCTCAGAGCTTTGATAATGGGCGTGTCGGGGTGGATGAAGGCGATGTTGCTGTAGGTCCCGATGCCCAGCTCTTCTAGCGTCTGCTTCATAAAGGCAGGCTTTGGCATCTCACACACCTGACCAGGTCACATGAAAAAAATAAATAAATAAAAATGTAAAAAAGAGAGAGAGTGTCTTCTGAAAGCTGGATATAAGAAGGAATGCAACCTGAAAGCTGAGATGTTTTTTTTAAGTGCACTGAGCAATGGCAGGGCTAGAGCTAGGTGGCGCCAGAGTTGCACATATCTGTACACAGCAGTAGATACAGACAAACATGTGACCCGTCAACCTTGGCTGCTCATGGTTTTGCTGAAGTACAGGCTTATCTGGCAGATTAAAAAATTCTATAAAATCTATGGGACATGTAGTTGTGAATGTTTACCAATACACAGGTTTTTAGATTTTTGTAGGATATATATTTAGCCCAATATTGCTCCATTGTAGTATTTGGGGAAAAGGGTGATTTCTTTAATACAAAGTTTAAACAAATGGGCCTTTAATATATATTAGATTCTTTTCTCCAATTTGTCAAAAAGCTAAAGTTGAGAAGCATGTAAAGATGGCCAGGAGAGAGAGTAATCAGTTAGATTACATTAATCCCTTGCAGAGTTATTTAGGGACAAGTGTTTCAGAGCCTCAGACTGTCCTCATTCTCGAGCAGCATCACTATCCTCTCCTCACCCCTCCGTACTACACTTTCACAGACTCTTCAATAATGTGGGATCAAACATGATTTACTGAGAGAGAAAAGACAGAAACCTTTTCTTCAAAAAGATCAACCTGGCCTTCATGAAAGAACATGATAACCATTTCTTTTATTTAAATAGCATTATTCTTTTAACAAAAAGCATGAAACCAAATCTGTAATTGAATGATTTATTGTTGATTTGGGTACATACGATTTAACATGCAGCCCAAAAAGATGAGGAATTTCACTTTTTTCAATTTTTTTTGCAAACCTAGTCAGAAACATATTTAAAAACTGAAATGAATGCCTTCAATTTCAAATATTCTGTCCAAACACTATGGATATCATGGATTTCCACAGTTATTGGTACATCTCATATACTGGAGAATACGTTTCTGCTTACTGAATTCAGTATGGCTTATTAATCCAGAACATTATTATTATTATTATTATTTATAATATATCACCATTTCAAGCTCAGTAGTGTCTACTTTCATTAGTTACATTGTATTTGCTGATGGTTTTATGAAAACATTCACGAAAGATGTTCATGAAAACCTGAAATACAGCAAGTTTTCAGAAAAAAAAACCAAAAGCAAGACAAAACTTACAAAGAGTTGAAGGAATTTGAGGATTCTCTTGTGCGTGAGGATGTAAAGTGCATTCCCACTGACAGGGTCAATGACGGGCAAGCGGTGAATCTTGTTCTTGATCAGCGAGTACACAGCGTCAAATATGCTGCCATAAGCACAAAAAAGACAAAAAAACAGCATCAGCACGATTCTTCTGCAGTAAAACAGCAGAGACTCTTTAGCACTGGTCCAGGATCAGCTACCCTGGTTTCAAACATTAAAAGAGTAAAAGATCGAGCTGGTCTGAGATCAGCATCAGCTTCCACCCAGGAGATGAGAGTGCATTCTGGAGTCTCGTCCATTACTCTTTTTAGAGTATGCTCACTGAATTATTTAGTGCACTGAAATATGGGCGAGAGACACAGCAGAGAGTGGAGTTAAAAATACGAGAGTGTTGTAGGGGTCCTCTGGGAAATCTAGGATCTGCCAAAAAAAAAAAAAAACAGCAGTGCACACAGACAGGCGCACACAGACCACGCCCCCTCCCCTGGCAGGAGAGTACTGATAGTACAGAACCTAAAATGCTGAAATTCCATCAGTTATGAATGTGAATATGGGCCACATTTAAACATTAAACCAAGCAAGCCCAGATAAAACATTATTAAACTAGAATGGCTTGCACATTCAGGCAGTAAATGTATTTTTTTTACGCTGATGTCAATATCAATGACTGTTTCATGTAACAGATTCTCCTGTTGATCAGTCATTTCTGCCTGATGCAAAACTTTATCACAGATTCCCAGAACATAAAAGAATCACAAAATTTGGCCAGCTACTTGATTACTCGCTGTGTTCTGACTTAAGTAGAGCTTTTCTTTTTTTCTTTTTCATAAGGTGGTGTATAAGGCAATGTTAAATTTGCTGTTGTGTGCGTACAGAGCTCGTTGTAGCAAAATTACAGCCTGCTAAACTTCACAGAGTCAATATATGATTGATAAGCCAGGAATGTGAGCTGCTTTGCATATGAAAACACTGTCTCATTTGTCTGTGTCAATGTCAAAAGATCATTATCAAGAGACCAAGACTACCTACCTTGCATCCGGTGATATGTTGACTAAAGGTTTAAATGTTTCTTGTAAATAGAGCTCTGTTGAAAGAAAAAAAAATACAAAAGTGTCATTTTATGAGGTCAGGCAAGACATTTCCCGACTAAGAATGCTCTAGATGGATCTTTACCTCTCCATGTTTCAATTTTATGCTCCTCCAGCTCATAGATTTGCACCTGAAATGTAACCAAAACACACTTTCATGGAACAGATGCATAAAAACCATGCAGCTGTATAAATCTTATATTCACAAGCAAGGACTATTATGTACATGCCAGTATTTCTTGATAATGTAGCCACTGATATTGAGAGTGGAAAGGTACAGGTCTTATGGCTTTTTCTCGAGAGAGAGAGAGAGAAAAGAAGGAAAAAGGGTGAAATGCTGATGGAGGAAAATGAGTGACGGATAACCTAGCGATCAGGTCTCCCTCTGGGACTCCAATTAAAAAAGCATCCAGAGGACTGACGCAAGCACAGGTCTAAACATAGATAGGGCAGAAGCAGGTCTGCAGAGGCAGCTAATGATGTGACCCCATATGTGTGTGTCTCATGCCTTGCAGTCATGGTGTGTTAATGGCCAGAGAGAGGAGCGTCTGAGTAAATATAAAGGCTCATGAGCATCGCAAGCAGTGTGTACAGATTGCTGCAGCCGCAAGGTGAGAGGGTTAAATTATCCGGAAATCCTGTAGCTGTGGCTTCAACATGCCAAACACCACTAACACGTTTGCTTTAGTGCAATAAATTAATAACTGGCATGCATATTCTGCTTTACCGCAATTAGAAATGTTGTCTGAGTAGTATTTTGAACACTGAACCAAATAAAAAGCATTTTAAAGCAAAAAGTATAAATCATTTAAGCATTTAAAATTTCTACATGAAGGACAACACACAATATTCCACCCAAAGGTAAATGTGCTATAAGGAAAATATTTGCTCCGGAGGCAGTGCTGCTTAAAGCTAAGTAGCTAACTAAGCCAAGCTACAGTGGAGCATTTCACGGTGCATCAAATCAAACTGCTTCTTAAATGGTGATTTCATCATCACTTATTCCTGTCTGTGTGTGTACAGAAGCTGAATGAGCATGGGGCAGATGGTGGCCTAGGGAATTGCCCATGCAATCAGTAGGATGTGGGTTCGAATCCCAGGGCTGTCCACTGCTTGATTTGGTGAATAGATTGAATGCAGAGAAAGATTTTCGCACTGTGTGTTGTGTGACGTATGACTATAAGGGGTCATGGAGCTCCTGGGCAGCACCCTCTGTTGCTGCCCATCTTTACACAGCATGTTTTGGACCATCCTCTGTGGTAATCTGTCTCATCAGAACTGATCAGACAGCATGTGCGTTATTATGCAAGAGGAAGGCCCCTGCTTTGCCAGCATGATTGTTAGAATTCCCTACATCTTCTCCTTTTCTGTCGCCTAATAAAAATCAAACACAGGCAGTCTTCACGAGGAAGAACAGAAGTCAAAATGAGAGGAAGGAGTGGTCAGGCTTTTGAACATACCTCTCTCGGGCAGAAATAAACATTAACTAAAAAGCTGATAACCAGTTTTACCTGATTAACAATAGCACTGGCCTGCCTGTGTTTTAACTCCTGGAAAAAGACTGTAGGTCGGGAGGCCCGCGGTGGTGTAATTTTATCTATTGTACGTCTATGTCTGCCAGTTACAGGCTTGCCGCCATAAAGAGCCAGCCTGGGAGTCTAGCCAGGGAAAGCACCAGACGGCAGTGAGGTCTTTCCACACCGTGTGATCTACACACACATTTAGACACTGCACCACATCTATGTAGGCTTCCGCATGCACCATCTGATCTACGCAGCCTCGTTAGTGCTGCGCCAGGTTTACAGGGACATCCATGCACTGCACCAAGCCTATTCACATATACACTGCACTACTTCTACTCAAATGGGGGAAAACAGTCAAATAAACAAACGAATAAAACCAAATGCGGTTCTTTCAAGTCACGCAAACTCAGCAACCGCTTCGTTTTGAACTGCCACGAGCACAGCATGCTTGGACAGGTGGTGCCCAAAAGCCACTGACTGGAGGAGACTTTTAACTGTCAATCCTTTTATTGTCAGCTAACAGACACCCACATAGCCAGGCATCACACTGTGTGATTGAGAGGAAGGGCCATGCCACCTACCAAGAAAGAGTGAGATCCATTATGCTTTCTTGGACTCGAAGAATGTGATGGCTGTGGCATCAGCGGAAATTAAACTGACAATCTCCCAAAGACTGGGCCAACATACAGTGAGGATAAGTATCTGAACACACTACGATTTTGCACTACGAAGGGGTCTGAAATTCACATTGTAGGTGCATTCCCACTGTGAGAGACAGAATGTAAAAAAAAATTCTGGGTGAGAACTTGCAAAATCGCAGGTTGTTCAAATACTTATGTTCCTCACTGTAGCCGTGCCACTCAGGAGCCCATCTAATTCAATCTGAAGTCAGACTACGCTCCACAAAAACATTAACTGGTTATTGGAGAGAAACAGTCAATCTGAGCTATGCCATTTGCTGACTGCATTCCTTTCTAATAAGAGGTGCCCATGCATCTGCATTAAAACGATCAAAAGTTCAAACAATTACGTCAATCTGATTAATGAGATCAATCAATGAAAAATCTGATTATCGCCCAGCTCTATGCCTCATTGAAAATAAAAAGGCAGGGTTCACATACCATGGGTGACTTGTAGTATCTGTGAAGTATATTGATGAAGTCTGTGATGGTTAGCATTCCTGCAAAAAGAATAGAAAAATAAACATTTTTGTTTGAAGTGGGCCCCCCCACACACACACAAAGTAGAGATTATACACAGTAGCAAAAAAGAGAAAAGCTGAGCCTCTAATGACGTGCACTCTGTTCTTTCAGTACAGAGTACAGTGAGTTCTTTCAGTCTGCAGCCACTCTACAAGACAGCGACACCACCAAAGTACTGGAGTGTGTGTGTGTGTGTGTGTGTGTGTGTGTGTGTGTATACGCACAGAGAGAAGTGCTGATGCAAGCCATACAAATGATATTGCTGATGTCCCACCATGCAAAGTATGGCAGACTAATGGAAGTTGGCTTGCATAGTTCCTCCACACAGAGCTTTGCACTACTAGAGAAGGTTCCAGGACATCAGTAATAATTCGGCACTGCGCTAACAGACAAGAGTTTTAGATTTGTGATAACTGCAGTTCTGGCAGTGCTACCCCTACCTTTACTAGAGCTATAAGATGAACGATATCACCACAACATGAGATTCCACAATAAACCGAATAGCTACAGTAGCAGAATGGATCCAGCTATTTTCTACATACATGGTGCCACTCAGACAAAAAAATGCTGCCTAACGTTGGAAGCACAGTGCCAGCAGGAGTATCAAACCCTGGTTGGCTAGATAGACGGATTTCACGAGGTCACGCTTGCATGGAAACTGAAAATGAGCAACTACAGCTCAGAGGTCTTGTCAGAAAGCTTTGAAGAAAAACAGTGACTTGATCACTAAAAATAGCAAGTATGCAACTAATAACAACCAAACTGCCACTTTGCCCATTACAACTTGTCAATAGGCGAGTCAAACAAATGATCAGATCCGTTACATTTTCTTGTGGGTCAAGGTACGCTTTCTAGTTGGCGGCGTGCAAACACTGCAATGGGAGTTTATGGTATAACCCCCCTGTAAACCTGGTTCACTATAGGCTGCAGTACAGTCAAATATCTCACTCATACCGCAGTCTGCCTGAGCAGGGACACAAAAAAAGGGTCAGGAGTATCAGAATTCATAAGAGGTTTACAAACATGCCTTAACTTCCGATTTTTCTTCAACAGGAGTTGTTTAGGTGTACTTCACATGCAGTAACTTCACGTACTGGTTGAGTAGCAGACATTGACATAGCTTTACAGGTTTAAGGAACAGATGTGGACGACTTGAGCACTGATGTTCGTCGCTCTGGATATGAGCTTCATCTAAATGCTGTAAATGTAAATGAAAAGTAAAGGTACAATTGCAGGAATGCCATAACACTGGCATGCCCGAGGCACGTCGATGCTGATGGTTCCAGTGTTATGAGCTGTGCTGCTGACAGATTCTCAGTCTCTGCTGTTCTACGGTGAGTGTGTGTGTGTGTGTGTGTGTGTGTGTTGGGGGAGACAGCATTCTGAGCTGTTAATTATGAATTCGACCCTTCCTCACCACAAAAGCTACACAGATTCTCGTCCAGTCCCTGGTCATTTCCAAACTGGACTACTGC
>JBBJLR010000001.1:6631298-6642177 GCA_037577145.1 Brachypetersius gabonensis | reverse complement strand
ATACAAGTTTCACCTTTTGAATGGAATTACTGAAATAAATCAACTTTGTCATGATATTCTAATTTTATGACCAGCAGCTGTATATGTGGGACCCAAAGCAATACTGTTCTGCACACCCTATAGTACATCACTAAGGACAAGCAGCAGAGCGGAACTACAGGGCTTGTGTTTCTGATATAGTGACCGCAACAGGTCTGTGACAACTATCTGTACTTTGATTCCACCTAAAGGCCAAAAATGAAATGACAACGATAGATTCATTGAGTGTGGTCAAAAAGGTATATATATCGTGGCAAGTTCATGGAATTAATACATAATATTTGATTTTTAATGATTTTATAAAGCTGTTTATTTCAAACACGATTTCCATGTAAAGCATTTTGGCCACATTTTGGATGGTGGTTGATCAACCACTGAGCTTCACTTGCAAATCTTGATCACTAGATGGCAACCTGACCTAACAAATCCTGAGTGCACAAACTCTGTCGCTTTTGTTGTACCTCCTTGTGGCTCTGATGTGGGACTGTGAGGATGACACAGCATCCCTTACCAAAGATTCAAGCCTGCAAACAAAACCGCCTCCTTTATCGGCTGTTTCTATTGACTATTGCATTACTAATAGCCACTTAACCAAACAAAGAGCTTGGGCCTAATGTGAGGACAAACAGCATTAAACCAATAGCCTTGTGATTTCTACAGGGATAAGAAGCCCTTATTCAGGCTCTGGATGCCCCCTTTCATACACTTACATAAGTGCAACCCAGCATTAACAGCCTCTCTGAGCTTGTCTGAGGAGTTTCAGGTAGCAGCGTCATACCCAGAATAACAAACACCACAGACAAGCTGCCATCGCTCAGTGCTCATCAGCTTTGGTGCCACTGCAACAAACACATCCGTCTCAGAGCACCATGGAGAAAAAAACAGCTCAGAATCTACAGCATATCTCTTTACATCTCTATCTCATACAGAGAACTGCAAGAGGATGTCGTATCTTGATCTGCGATGTTTTTTGTCATAAAGATAAATAATCTGGCCATGTTATGAAACAAAAAATCTACTTTTCTTTACCATTTTGAAATAAAGTTTGATTACTTCAAATAGTACTGGTAGTGTTTTAAGTGTCAGAATGAAGTATGTATTTCTCAGCCCATATGGTACATGTACTGAAACTAAGCTACAGTACACAGCCTGTATAGAAATCATCATGGCTGTGATGTCACATCCATGAACACACATACACTCAAAGCTTGAACACTCCTGGTGAAATGACATGTACTGTTGGATATCTAAATTATAAATGAACACAAGTAGTTTCTAGATGATTTGTATTGTACATCAGTGCTTAAAGTAGTCCACAACACTGTTCTTAAACCTGTAGAGCTATATTTAAATCTTAAAGAGCTAAAGAGCTAAACTTAAATCAACAGCTATTTAACCAGGTTACTGCTAGATAAGTTACACACCATAAACCCTGTCAAAGAGAAAAAGATTAATACACAAGTAAGGAACAACAGTTAAGAGGGTAAGTGGCTGAGGGATTTGTTAAGTATATAGGAAAAGATGTATAAGAGATGCATGGGAGCAGGTAAAGCAATGTTTCACCAAGAAAAATAATACCAAAAACTTCATAACTATAAAAATAAGGTCACTCTGTCATACCCTGCTGGTGATTAACAACTTCACTAAGAAGACCAGGAGGATTCATTTATAAGGTGAGAAAGATATAACAAAATGCTATAAATTACACGCCCTCAATGCATATGGTCACAGTTTTATATTGCAATATCAATATTTCAATGCATCGTTACATCATCAGAGGAGAAATCATTTCATGAATGGACTTCAGGGGAAAAATATATAATAGAAGGACAGTATGTGGCCTCATTTAACCCCTTTAATACCAAGCTTTGAAATGTTAAGCTTGACTCCTTACTTAGTAACTATTATGATAATAATATAAAAGCTTCTTAGTTATGGGAGTGAGGAATTGTGGGACCACAGACAGGCTTCCAAGTTGTTAAATTATAATTATATTTCAGTACTACAGTGTCCAGTGGAGGTCACTCAGGCGAGCACGAATGGAACCAGAGGCCTGCAGGGTTACTGAGAGACAGTTTACATGGAGGCTGGAACAAATCCGTCAAAACAAAATTCCAGGCGATCCAGGCACCTAATCAGATAGCAACAGTGGCCTAGATTTGTGGTCCTCCCACTCAGACACACCTCCACATGTGTGTGGATATATTTAGAGTGAAGACATAATCAGTCACTTAGTTTCATGCACACTGTACATTCAACTGCCTGCATGCAAATATAATAAGCCACCTAAGTGTAAGTTCATTCCCTCTGCTCTTTCTCCGCCCCTCTTCCTCAGGGCAGATCACAGGGTTGGCGTTGGTGCAGACAGCGTGCCAAGCAGAGCAGCCAGGCTGAGTGGTTATGTAAGAGTGTGTGTGGATGTTCGTGTTCATCGTTTCAGAAAGCAGCGTGTGGAGAGCTTGTCTTTCGCCCACACAAGCTCGCCCACATACTCAGCTACTCGCCAGAGAGTGGCCAGACGGACAATTCAAGCGTCTTTCATTCAGCACTAAAAGGTGATTTTTATACTTCTGTGTAGCAGGACAGAGCTGCATTACAATGGTGCAGACTCCTGTGATTTGCATTATATATTTGTGTTTGTGTGTAAGTATCCAGATGGATGCTACAACTTTTAGTCAATTTAATATTTTTACCCCAAAACTGATATGAATTGTTACCCCAATTTAGCGTCCCCTAGCACAGTATGCCACCAAGTAAAGTCAAGTAGGTTTTTATTGTCATTTCTACCATGTACACACAGTAAATAGTAAAAAACGAAACAACGTTCCTCCAGGACCATGGGGCAACACAAGAGCAGAACAGAGCAGCACGGAACAAAAACACAAGTGCAAACAGGACAGAGCACAAGAACAATACAACTAAACAAAACAAGACACCGTTCACCAAGCTGGAAGGGTGGGAATATTTGCTAACAATTCTGATACTACTGAATTAACGGCTGCTAATGTCTCATTGGACTGCGTAACACTCTTGAAGGATAAAACGAATTGCCAAATCCATTATGTCAGCTTACAGATGTTTGCACTGGTTAGCATCATGCTGGGTAATGGGGGGAGAGGGAGGGATATGTTATACACCCAGAGGGAGTAAGTCAGTTTACTATCTCTTAGGATTCCTCAGATGGCTTTGGCTAAACAAGCAATTTCCCTGCAATGGGGCCAACAATTAGTTGTATGCAGTTAAGCTAGTGCTGGGCAGTATACCAGTTAATACCGAAAACCATTTTTTATTATTGCTATGATATGAATTGTTCTTATACCGCAGTACCAGTTTAAACAGCCAAAAGTGCTGCAGCTGGAAACTGTTTCAGGGACCGTTTTCACTGCTGCACCACTGAGGGAACGGAGCAGTTTATTTGAGCCCAGCAGCTCCGTCGCGACATATCAGATAAACAGCATGTGGATTATAGGGTGTAAAATATTACATTTAGGGAGTGTGTTTTTGTGCAGTTTCTTGATTTATTTTTTATGCATGTCATTTCTCAAAAATACATTCATATACAGTAATAATATACCTGCCGTTTAGTTCAAGGTCATCTGATTCTGATGATGTGAGTGATTCTGTACATCAACAGGACAAAAATAGGCCAAAGTAAGGGCTAAATAAAGTACATTTTTATCTCATAACAAAGAAGTGCTTAGCCCTTAGCAGTTAGCTTTAGCATTTAGCCCAACAGAGTGGATACATTAGCAAAACATTTATGATTTATATATGTATATTTATTAATTCATGAATTATATAAAAAATTTATTTTAAAGGTTGTGCTTACAGATTAATTGTCATATATTGACTGGAGTAGAGTGAACTGTGCACGTCAAAAATCAGAGTGTCATGGTGTATCGCACTGTAACTGGAACAGTTGGGGATGGAGGCCATTCGGTCATCAGTTGTACATCACTGATGGCATGCACCCATGACCTTTGGTCCAATTCACTATGAGCAGCACAGTTCCAGATAGAGCTGGCCCACTGCTGACGCCCACTCCAGCCCCCGGCCACCGCCAGCACCCTAACAAATCCCTTTTCTAATTATAGGTCACTCCACTCCAGTGGCATTGGTCAACAGGGTCCAAAATAGGCTCTAATTTGAAAATAGTTGTTTACTTTTCTATGTGGGCTAAATCATTTACCTGTCATCAAGACTAAACAAGCAAAGTAATAGAAGTCAAACAGGAGTTCTGGGCTATTGTTCTTCTCTTATTTGCTTAACTGTATAATTACAAAGCAACTACAAATATCGGGTTGGATAAGTTTTTGTTTAGCTCCGGGAAGGGAATTGCCCTTTCTGATAAATCTATCTGGATTCACATCCTACATAAGGGGGGGTTATCAAATGCCACAAGGAAGCCATCAGCCTCCTTTATTTCAGTGGCATGTGTGAGTTAGCTCATCTTAAAAAGGCACGGAATAATTACAAACCAACACATTATTTTTTTCAGTTAATTTTTTTGGCAATAATTCTCTTGACATAAAATTTCACTGTACCAAAACCCCTCTCGAGATGCACAAATGTCTAAGGGTTTGCCCCCCGTCATTGGGAGATCGCAAGTTCTACATGCTATATGCTAAAGCCACCCGTGGCCAGGAGTCCAAGAGAGCACAACTGGCTTCATCTAGGTGGGTAGCGTGCTCCCCCCTCTCCCCCATCACTCAGTATAACTGTCCTCTCACTTTCTTGGTAGGTAGGGTGTTGCTCCCTCTCCCCCATCACTCATTTTAACCGTCCTTTCTCTCTTTGGGTGGGTAAAAACATAAACATCTAAAAACTATTACAAAACAATGTCTTAGACAGCAGACATTAAAGACATTCACCAAGTGAAGCAGCCAGGAACACAGCGCCAGGGGAGCAGTGTGTGGGAATGGTACCTTGCTCAAGGAGGTGCCACTAGCAGTCCTGGTACTTAAACCCATGACTTTCTGAACACAGGGCAAATGCCCTAACCACTAGGCCACCAGCTGCCTAGCACTACCACCGTAAACAATTGTGACTTGGTAAGCTTCTCAAGATCATTTAGTTTCTCTCTTTATCAAAATTCATGCAGAAATTTGGGGAAAAAAACCTGAATTACACTTTAAAAGGTAAGAAATGTTTAACCTGCACCTGTAACATCACCATTTAAGTGGAAAGCGCATTTATTGCCACCACAACAATATTCTCTGTTTTACCTTTTGACAATAACTGTTGATCAAGAAACAGCATTGATCAAGAAAAGCTATATTCCTATTTTTCATATTTCTACATCTTTTCTGAGCAAGAAAAACAATTACGGATCACATTTAAAAACTTGAAACATTTACATTGATTTGAACCACAGTACTACATGATTGCTAAGTCCAAAATTCCATTTCTTTTGTTGAAGTGTGCTTCAACTATGGTTGGCAGCAAATCCATTGCTGTCAACCATAGACCCCCTGGCTTCTGTCAGCATCCCTCTGCTCAATCAGTAGGTCGTGTTACAGAGTGCCGGAATTCATTTAGTGTGGTCTGCTGTGCTCTAACACACCCACGCATCCATTAAACCAGCACAAGGCATAATTATCCAAATCACAAAGAGCTCCATGATGAGGTGGGACAAAACCTCAGATGTCTACAGATGGGCAAATGGCTGCGATTTTGATACTGAATGTAAACTACATGACAAACTCATGCCCCTCTTCTATGCTCTTCCAAGTGTGAAGTGGAAAGAAATAAAAATGAAACACATTGAAAAGCCTAACAAATCTTTTTTCTGGCATTTTTGAAAGCCCTTTATATGCAAGGCTAATATCTAGCTAGCGTTTCAACTTAATTTTATCTGCACTGCCCCTGTTTTGGTTTTTCCAATTTACTTTTAATTTGGGTTAGATAATGTTTGGTTAATTGTATCTGATAGTAAAAAACTAATTGGTTTTAGCCACACTTATGAGATATTTTGGAGCGTTATATGTGTACAATATTATCAGCTGAGTGAAGGCTAAAGCACATACATAAAAGAAACCATGAACAACAAACTTTCAGGACAGGTTGCCAGTCCATGTACAGACAAAATCAGTAACAACTAGGATCAATTTATTACGTCCATTTCACCTGATATACAGCTTTTTGAACCGTGGGTGGAAACCAGAGCTTCTGGCAGAAACCCGCACAGACACATAGAGAACATGCAAACTCGAAAAGGGACACTGGCTGTCTCAGTCGAGAATTGAAATCAGGACCTTCTTGCTGTGAGATGACAGCACTAACTGCTTGTTACTGAATACATGCCAGTTACTGAATACAAATATTCACATATGTATAAGTAAATCAATGTGTCTGGGGTTTCACAACAGAGTGAAGCCCCAGACTCATTGATTTACTTATGCAACAGAATGCATAACAAAAATCACAAGAAATTCATCTTTCAGAGGAACCACAGAAACATTATACAACACCAGCGCATTACAGAAAGTATCTTTATATGCGTGGTTACTGGGGAAACAGTGGTAAGTGGCTATTAGAGTGTTATGCCAGACAGAGAAAGACAGAATAAAGCAAGAAAAATATCCAGCTGGGGAAGTGAATAGGAATTAGATGTATCACAGAATAAATCCAATATGGAAAGGCATATCTCCATGACTACAGACTCTAAACCTACCTAAATATTACTGTCTGGTGTCTAGTCTACTGTAACTAGTGTCACTGTCCTTTCCATTTTCATGACCCTTTCATGTACAAAGCTGGTTCAGGTTTAAGTCATTCTGTTAAAATGCATGGATGCCTTTAAAGTGGCTCCTACCTTTCCTGGCCCGGGAGAAGAATTTGATGGTGACGGGGGAGGTGGAGGTGGAGGTGGAGAGGGAGGTGCTGGAGGAGTCTTTGGAGGAGGAGCGGAAGATTCCGGTAAAGCTGAGCCGACGGGGTGATTTGGGTGAGGACTCCTGCTGGGGTGGGTAGGGGAAGATGGTTTTGGGGGATCCGGGACTGTTTCTGGATCGGGCTGGGGCCGACATGGGGCTGGAGGGCCGACTGAACGGACCCCTGCTGAAGAAGCCTTTGGTTGGGCTTGCTGAATGGCAGCTGATCTCCCCCTGTAGGGCAAGCACACAAATGGGTGGGTAACGGCATGTTTACATTACATACAAAAATATATTCTCATGTACTGGGTCATTTAACCAATATGTGCGCACTCTATATCAATATGTGTGATGTTTCAATATGCATGGGAAAAATAATGTGTATATGATGTGAATATACAGTATTTACAGCTATATTGTGAATATACAGTATTTAAGATACAGAAATATGGAATTTATAAACATGGGTTGAATATGTCATAGTTTAAAATGAATTCCTACATTATTGGCAAAAATGTGCTGTTCTGCATAATATGAAAATGTCAGCTTCTCTTTACACTGTATCAAATGAGAAATTAAACAAAATTACTAAAATCTTATTGCACTGGCTGTGAAAGTTATCAAAGTTTTTCAAGCCGATGACACTGTGTAAGCAGTAGATCAAAAGATGAACTTTAGAGTAAAAGGAAAAACATAGTACAATACAATACAATTTTTAGTAACATAGTTCCATTTGATGAGAACTGGGCATCCTAAGCCAGTTGTAACTCCTGAACACAGATGGCTGCAGCACCACAGGGGATCGATCTTCTGATAAAAAGGCCAATGCTTAGACAGCTGTGCCACTGGGGAGCCATGTTCACTCTTAAAAATATTTAGCCTTCCAAATTTTGTGCAGGTTCCTCACATATACGAAGCGGTTCCTTAAAAAAGAGGCCAGGGAACATGGTTCCTCTGTGGCATGAAATTTTCACCAAAACTGTTTGGTAAAACCTGATTCTTTGATTAACGTTTTATGGCCAGTGCAAAGGTTGACAACTGTATGTGCCTCTCTAATTGTCAATCCCACTGCAAACCTTTTAGTTACATCACTCAGTCAACACAAAGAACAGTGGGAGTAATCAGATCATTCCCAAATGAATTGTGATTGTCCTTCACATCACTGGGAAATGCCAGAATCTCAACTAATTACAGTAATGAATAATTGCATGTCAAAATTGCTCTGCAACATCACTGTTGAATAATAATTATTTCACAATTTAGTTAACCTTTCTTTTATTTTGTGTATTTTTGTCCAACAATTTTTTCCAACCATTCATTGGGTTTACAAAGTCCTTTAAACACATCCACAGATGTCCAACAAGCCGGTAAATGGTAGTGCAACAGTAACGGTAGAATGGAATGCTGTGAAGCAGTCGCATGTAAATGCAGAGAAGTGATGAAGCAACATTGAACATCATCACGTTGAGAAACATAGTCCAGGGATGACAACTACCACCAGTAGAGTGTGGTCAGAAAAAGTCAATTGCTAAGGCCTACTGAGTAGCCATCCCTTACCTAATTTCACTAGTTGCATTGATGACAGCAACAAAATATCACCTGTAGAAAGTACTAGTGTTCCTCAGGGCTCAGTGCTTGGTCCACTTCTATTTTCCTTCCTTCATTTGCTCTCTTGGTGATATTATATCTATTAACTCATCCTCTCCTTTCCTCCCAGTGACTCTCAGATCCCGACCCAGATTTCTGCAGGTCTGAGTGAAGTGTATAGACTAAAGAGCACCATGTGCATTGCCCTGAGAGTGTCATCCAAATGCTGTAAATGTAAATGTATTGGCAACTGAAATGACCTTCACAGTAATTCTTGTCCTCTGCTGTAAGCGTTTTACACTTTTTATACTCATTAGCTGTAAAATGTTCTGAACATGCACAAACACAGAAATATACTGTGACCTGATAATAGCATGTGATTTGAAAAACAGAAATGATAAAAAAACAAAATACTATGTTTATGAAGCTAAACAATCTTGTAAAAAGTGAAATTTGTTTTACTTGAATAAACCTATACAATAAATATAATTAAAATAAGATGTTTCATATAACATTTAATAGTTTATAGTACATTGTAAAATATATCCTATAATAAGAGCTAAATATGCCCTCTACTTAATGGTCCTGCCTTAAGTAGGGCTTTCATTGGCGACTTTATAGTTAAGTTGAGGGAGGACCTTAAGCAATGGATTACACATCCATCTCACTGAAGAGAAAAGCACTTAGGTATGTCCTCAGAGCCCACAGCAATAATGCGCCATGATACAGCTGGGACTCAGACCTAAATGCTAGCTTTAGGGCTTGCTGTTTGGTGCTTTGATGAAATATGTCCTTAGAATGAGAAAACACTATGTATCCAGCTGGCCCCTGCAGTCCTTGGTGCCTAGAGCATTCCTGCAGAGGAATTTCCCCACACAAAAACAGTCAAACACAGTAAACTAAAACAGTTTCAGCACCCAGAAGCACAGTGACTCACCTTGTTTTGCTGGGGGTCTTTTGTCAATACCCCAAAAGCTTTCAACAACATGTAAGTAATAACTACATGAGTTGCACAGGGTAGTAGTATTTTGTCTGTTTAAATGAACTGAAATATTAATTCTATTTACATTCTGCTGTGACAGTTTGTGAACATGCCACTTTACACAGTGTGAACAGCAAGAAATTCTTCCTCTGCATTTAACCCATTCACCAAGGGAAGTAGTGGGCAGCCAGGAACCCACAACATCCCGATCGCAATAATTCATTAGCACTTCGTCAGGATCAACATAACGATCACTTCTCCAATGCAGAAGAAAAATAATACAGACCTTCAGGGTATCATTCAAATAAATGTGTGTACTTAACAAGGCAACTGATCAATGTGAGTGTGTGTGTGTGTGTGTGTGTGTGTGTGTGTGTGTGTGTGTGTGTGTGTGAGACTTGAGTCACAGTATGGGAGAAAACTTTTGATAACAGTGGATGTTTTAGTAGATGGTAGACAAAGTTACATTGACAAACTGTATTTGTAAAAAGGAACTGAAATACCTGGTTTCAGTCATTATATTAGTTATTAATCTAAACTGATTATTTTCCAACTGCTCAAAAAGCCAAAAGTGAAAGTAAGAGTGAATTATGTGACAAGAGAGATGGAGCACTGTCTGTGAAGAAAGGAGGTTCTGCAGGTTAACCAACTATTGCATCAGGTATAATATTATTTATTATAACTTGCTGACACTTTCTTTTCGGCATTTATTTTGCCCTACATCTACAACCTGTGCCATTCCCATGGCAAAAGCTTAAACAGTACCATACATACACACAACACACACATACACACATCAAACATAACCCTCAGTTCACCTTGCTGGTCACTAATCTAAAACTACATCTGAAAATGAAGGAAAACAGTAGTAAAGATACTCCATGTTTACAGTACACTCACTGGGGCAGACGTCACCAGTACTGCAGACAACATGGCCCTAAATCTAGTTTACACAATGACCCGCATCAGCACTGTCCAACTTTACATGAAACATATCATCTGGCCTACGAGCATTTCTGTTTGAGGAAGAATGTCTAGAGCACAGTTGGATGATACTTGTGCAGTAATACACCTAATAAGTCAAATAACTCATTGCTAAGGTGAGTTATGTATTACTAATTTAAAAGTCCATAATTTGTCCATAGCTAATGTATATAATCTAATATTGACGTTAATCTGAAATTGTAAGTATAGCCAAGAAAAAGAGACCTAATGACGTCCATAAGAAAATGTCCTTCAGCTGATTGAGAATTTTTTTTGGTTTTCTTGCAACTGTCTTAGTAGGTTAATTGCTCATGTTAGATGCTAGTGACTGTAAAATTGCATTACATTTACATTTATGGCATTTATCAGACGCTTTTATCCAAAGCGACTTCCATTCTCTAACTACAGGGGACAG
>JBBJLR010000001.1:6611804-6631198 GCA_037577145.1 Brachypetersius gabonensis | reverse complement strand
GGTGCTGGAGGTAGGATTCGAACCTGTGACCTTTTGGTCCAGAGGCAAGTATCCTACCACTAGGCCACCACCACCCTACATTAGTAAGTCCAATACAGACGTAAGATGCCCTACATGTTTTAGGTGCTCACTGCACTGATAGTAGTGATGCTACTGCTACCACCCTGATGCATGCATAGTCTCTACTGGTGGGCATTGCTATTGCTTGAAACAAAGACACATCATGCACGCATGGGATACTGCAACTCTAGCTGAAGTCTTGAGTTCTCCTAGATTACAATGTCTACTAAACAAGAAAATATTTCTAATCTAACTTAGCTGTATCATGGCTATGTAAAATAAATGGTTTTCCACTGCACCTGGTATAGACCGTAGTCAAAATATTAGATAGTTTCACTGGTATTGGCTCATTCAAGACTTGTTTATAAATGGTAACACTTATTTCTTACTTGATAACCCTTACATAACATGGCATGTCATGAAAGGTGTCACATGCGGTCATAAATTGCCATTATTTTATGCTCAGATTATGATTTAATAAACTTAATTTAGTGACAAAATGGTTTAGACATGTTTGTGGCATGAATATGTCCCCGTTTGTGAACCAATGTTACCTTACATATATTTACAGTAACCCCCCGCTTATACCATTCAGCAGCCTCAGCTTCAGTCTCTCACAGATTTTTGCTGAGAACCAAACTAATAATTGTTTGTTGAAAGCCTTGCACTAACATGGAAACCACAGATATCCAGTGCTTTTTTGTTTTTTGCTTTAGTGTCATATAGGCGGTTATCAAGACAATCAAATGCCTGAAAGGAAAGAAACTCCCCCAAATATAAAAAAACAGCACGAGGTTGAGGGGGCATGGCCGACAAGGCCTGGATATCAGTCAGCTATACTCAGAGGCATGAGGCTTGAAAGTAGCCAATCCGAGAACGTTATTTATTTCTCACTGCTGGTGATTGGCTGCTGCCCTGTGACTCTGCAGTCCAGAATTTCCCTCATGGAACGTCTTAAGTGTTTTTCGTTTTGGTCTTCTTAAAGCCCTCTTAGAATGTAACCCCCATGAAATTTACTGTGCATTTCACCAGCACTCATATTTTGGTAAGTGCTTACAGTTTTTTTACAATCACCATATTAGGCAATTTCCGCTGGGATCAATTAAGTTTTCTGATTCTGATTCTTATTAATGTCAATACTGCAAGCCCTAGTTTGAGCTCAGAAATCAGAAAACTTTGCTGAACTTGGGCACTCCCCAGTATTGGCTGTATTTATGTCATCAGCTCTTTTATGTTGTCCTTTAAGCCTTCTTAAGCTGCTGTTACTGACTGACAGCCCTTCAGACACATCTGCACTATCCTACACGCCCTGTGAACTTGACTGAAGGTGAAAGATAAGTGACTGAGCTGAGACATACACAGCCATACTGCTGCTTTCCAAAAGAAGTATCTCCAAAATGGTAACTTTACACGAGAAGCCAAAATATTCTTTACATCTAATGTAAGCTAATTTAAATTATTTCTATTCAAAGTCATTTTGGAACATTTCTATTGGTTCATTCATCAGTTTCAGGCACCTGCTGTGTTCAAAGGACGATGAAAAATAAAATCTGAGCAGCAATTGTATACGTTCTTGAAAAAAAGGCTCCTCAATGGTTTGGTTCTAAAAGAAGTATAGTCCTTAAACAACACTTTAATTGGTACATAACATAATCTGGAGATTTCTCAAACTTTAAAGAGGTCCTTCACACTTTTGGCACCTTTATTTATTAAGACCAGCTACTGAAGAGGGTCCAGTGCCAGACCAGAAGGCAGCTGCAGTTCAGGAAGGCTGGGGTTTGATTACAAATGAGGTTATTAGAGCAGCCCCTCATCTACATCCAATTACCGTGAAAATCAAAACATCAGAATGAGGGCACTGAGAGCACAGCGGCATGGGACGCTCAGACAGATGAGACAGCACAACACACGCATGAAACTGAACACCCACGTTTTCAATGCATCTGCACTAATCCTCAAACCATAGAGAGCTTAGCATGTCCCTTTATTTCGCAACCCTCAGCTCCAGGAACATCACACGAACATCCACACACCATCATCACTGTGATCAGCATGACTAAGGGAATCAGCACTTATTCATTCAAATGTGACATGTTTATCCCAAAAGGACATTCTGAAGAACATTGCGTGCTACTGTGGAGTGTTTACTGATAGCATCTTGGCTTCTTTCATTTCATTAAATCCGGAATAATGTGTCAAATAGTCATTTTTATTGTAACCCTGTAAGGTCTAATCACAAGCCATACTGTCATTAGATCTAGCCGCTGTTTATCATATACTGTATATACTTCTGAACTGGATTGGTACTGTCGGGGGAAAACACAAAAAAAGCCCATCTTTCTTTGTGTTGCTCAGAGGCTGAAGGTTTGAAAGTAGAACACTATTTATTTCTCCTTTCTACTGACTGGCTGCTGCCCTTTGACGCAGCTGCTGTCCAGAAATTCCCCCGTGGAGCGTCTCGAGTCTTCTTGTGTTTTTCATTTTGTTCTTCTTAAAGCCCTGTATTTTTATTACTGCAAATGAAATTAATTTATTACTGTATTCTTATGATTTTACCAAAAAAAATGTGCATGCATGAATTACAGAACAGTCTATATGGGGTAACATCGATATTTACATTCTAGCACTTCTAGCACTGCAGACAGCAGTTCAGTGTAAACTGTACAGTACGGATACGGGTTTATGTTTATATTTTCTTTAAGGGTAATGTAATAAGCTGAGTTTAAAATTAAATAGGTTTTGGGAGCATATTTAGGGTTTACACAATACATTGTGGCCAAATAATATAGTATTACATATGAGTGCAGGGATGATGTGAGACATAATTGGGAGGGGGTATTAAAGTAATATTACCTTACGCACGCTGTCCTTCTCAGCATGCTCACAGTCCCCCTCCAGGAAAGGCATGGCAAATGTGCTCAGGTCCTGGAAAAGGAAAAACAAAGTTAACTAATCCTAACTAACATTAGTCCTCGTAGGCGTAAAAAGCCACATTTAAGCTGTCACAAGCTGAGACTTGAATGAGCAAACAAGTAAGACGAGTAAAACATTCAAACACACAACGGATAAAGACTGTAGCACGTCTTTTGAAGCCCTTTGAGTTAAATTACCGGTGTTCAATTTGCTCCCACACATTTACTCTTTACGCACTCCCATGAAGCCTGTAAAAGAAAGTTTAATCCAAGTGATTTGATTCTATTGTCCATTAATTTCTTATTAATGTATAGTAAAAATAAACAAAAAAACGCCAAGCAAACAAAGAAAAGATTACCTCTAACTAGCCTCGACAAGTTTGGCATTGTAAGTTTGTGCACTGGCGATTCAAACTAGCTAACAATAATGTAATTGTATTCCTATAAATCACTGTGTGGTTCTGTCGTTTTCATTAACTGTAAAAACGAATTTTCTTAAAAACAAATACGCAAGTCTATTGGATATTTGAGATAGCTCAACACATTTTAAGGTAAGTGTAAGGTGGCTTAGGCATGGATTCAGCTTGGTGTAAGTAAACTTCCTGTACTTGATCGTTACATTAGTTTTAAAGCTGGGCGAAGTTAAAGGAAATGCTAGAGAGGTGGAGATATGTACTGATGTACTGGAAAAGAGAGTAATAAAGATTAGTAGGTAGAGGACTTTAAGTACTTAGGGTCTACGGTCCAAAGTAACGGAGAGAGTATAAGAGAGGTGAAGATGCGTGTGCAGGCAGGTTGGAATGGATGGAGAAACGTGTCAGGTGTGATGTGTGATAGAAGGGTTTCAGCAAGAATTAAATGAATAATTTAGCACTAAAATGCAAGAAAAGTTATATATTGCCATAAAAAAGGGTTCTATGAAAAAATCGACGAAAGACTAAGGCTATATATATATATATATGTATGTGTATGTGAAAATATAACCTTTTATTTGTTTGTTACAGCAGCAAGTGGATAGAACAAGAGAAGAAAGTAAGAGCAGCATAATCAATAGAGCAGAAACTGCTGCAGCAGCCAACATTGACAGAAACAATAATAATGGCCATAATGGCCATAGATATATATATATCTGTATACGCATATGTATCTTTTGTTGCACAGCTTTCAGTGTCAGAGTTTCAATCTGTCTCAAATTTCAGAGCAACAACAGTGTATTTTCAGAGTGTATGTCCTGTGTGAACAGCATACGTCACAACACTGGAACTAAAAGACAACAAGATTTTGAGAGAAAGAGATTTTGCAATGAAAGCTTATTGTCAACAGATCCTATAGATACCATAGCCAACCTGTAAAATGGCCAACCTGTCCATTCCAGAAAGAATTCAGTCAGCAGGGAACGTCATGTCACCCCCTACTCCAGTACGCTGTACTTCTACAGCTACTCCGTATCGCTTTCACTTGACGCTTCTGCAGAGCAGCGATAAACAGCAAATGTTTACACTGCCAAATAAACCGGTTTGTAAGTGAAACTTGATCTCATGGCCAAGCACTGCCTCTCCCACACTGAGCTAGCAGCCCTGTTATCAGCTGCCTACAAAAAATCACATGCATGCTTGAGACTATCCGGAGTCCAGAACAACAATATTTTTAAATATGTTTTGCCCTTCACACTGCATGAAGAACTCTTTACATTAACTTTCATGAACTGTTTTATTGTTATTTGCTTTGCTTTCTCTTGTAAAAGTTACTGTTTTGGAAATACAACATTGTTTTTATTAGAACAGTGATAATATATGGGTGTGTGGGTGTGTGCACGTGTATCTGTACATGCATATTTATGTGTTCATGTACGTTATGAAGAATGAACTTAAGTGATTTGTTCCATTTATAGGACTGTCATAAAACATGTTTGACATCCTACAGCTGTGACACATTTAAGGACGCCAAGCTCTTCAATATAACTTAGTTCTAAACATTGTTAATGTTTATCTATGGAGATTACAAAGCAATACACCTTTTAACAGTGTTCCTCAAACAACCAAACTCAGCAATTAGGAGGAGTGTGAGTATACTTTTGTCTAAATATTGTGTTTCGTGAAGCCCGTGTGCTACAGGATGTTTAATGTTTGCAAACATTATGTAATGTTTGCATAATGTTTGCAAAAAGTTGTTAAATCCACCCCATTAAAAGTCTTAAAGGACCAGCACTGCGGAATGTTTATCAAAGATTAAAATATAATAACTGTCATGTCGTGCCAAGTGAAGGAGGCGTGGATGTGGGATTCCATTTTATTTCAGACTTACTGTATTCACAAACTGCAAAACAAAAAGGCACGAGGGCCTACACACAAACTAAAGACTTCACTGGATTATTTAATATAAAAAAACAAGGGTTAGTCTGACCGTGAACACCAGTACACAAAACCAAGGTACTTGAATACAAAAATAGAGAATGAATCTAAAAGCAAATCAAAACACAGAATCACTTAACTAAAACACCTAACAGCTGTAATCAACCACCAAGCAGAACGTTACTTCAAAATAAGAGTTCCATAAATAAAACAAAAAGTGCGGCCTCTAGCGGCCACTCATCAGGGACATGACAGTAACAGTACAACTTCTTTAAATCTATACAAATTACACACAATGGTCAGTGCCGGTAATAAAAAAATATAGTATGCATGACTAAGCACCTTACTATTATTATTTGCATTGCAGTTGCCACATGCCTTGTCGTGGGCTGTAACACAGTGATAGGATAGAATAGAATAGAATAGAATAGAATAGAATAGAATAGAATAGAATGTGTAAGGACTTTCTTTTAATCTCAGTATATATATATATATGTGTACTGTCAATTATATACTGTGTATACTATAATGACAAAAAGGCATTCTGATGACTGTGGATGGGACAGAAATTATTGGTCTGCAATCAAAATTAGTCACAATTCTTTGATCATATGCCTTCTTGAATCAAGAAAACACCATTGCATTGCATAAGTATTTTTATATTGCATAGGCATTTTTCAGCCTAATTTTTAATCTGCTGCATTTTTATCATGCAGTTAATGACTAATGATACAAAATATTTTAATATGTTTCAGTACTTAGAATAGAACTGAAAACCTGTTGACTAAAAGCTCGCTTACATTAAAAGCCAATTGCTTTAGCATTTTCCCTGCTCTTTTAATGGCAAATACAATGCAATGCATCAAAATTATTATCTTTGATAGAACCTTAGGAAGCCCTGTAATTCTAGACCGACTTGCTATGGAACGACAATGCATACCAATATGTAACAAGACACAAGCATCTTGGAGGCTAGAAATTATAAATACAATCATCAAAAATAAAAATAAATCAGAAAACTTACACACAAGGAGTCCTCCATTGTGCAACCAGTAGTGTGGAGTTAACGCACTTCCCTTTAGTCCAAGTTACAGAAGGATTTACTTTGACCAGGCAGTGTACCAAAGCTCATTAAAATGCTAAGGCACCCTTAATGTGACTCAGCAAGAGGCAAATACCTCACTCCAGACTAAGCAATGAACACACACACGAACACACACGAACACACACGAACACACACGAACACACACGAACACACACGAACACACACACAATATTTCATCATAATAACAAGTGCCTCTTTTGTCTCGACACACAAGATATGATTGTTGGCAGCCACTTTGGAACTGCTAAATGCAAAACTTGAAATGGACTCATTGAACCCTGATAAGATTCTCCCTTTTGTAGACTAAATTGCAAAATTGCCTGTCTTCTGTTGCACCAACTGTCAAAAGTTTGGACACACCTTCTCATTTAATGTTTTTGTTTTTATTATCTTCTACATTGTAGATTAATGTTGAAAACAAACAAAATTATGAAGGAGTTAAATAAACCAGAATATGTTTAGTAATAAGGTAATGATGGACTGTTGTCCCTTTTTACTTAGTTAAGTGGTTCTTGCCATAATGTGGAGTAGAACCATTGTGGAATAGGATCACTAACTGTGTTCCAACCCAAACATCACAACTGATGACACATTAAGAAACTCCACTAATGAACTCTTGGCGAAGAACTCCTGTTAATTATACACCATTCCAGGTTGATTCCTCATGAATCTGAGTGAAAAAATACCAAGACTGTGCAAAGCTGTCATCAGAGCAATAGGAGATGCCAATAATAAAAACAAAGGAAAACAAAGGAAATCGTTGAATGATTTCCAAAGTGTCCAAAGTTTTTGACTGGTAGCATATGTCAAAGAATCAAGGTGGAATGCATACTTTAAAGAAATGTTTCACCTCACTCAAATAATAACTGCACAGTTACACTTCTTATATAATGTCTTATTGGCTCAGGATTTCAACAGACTTTTTTTCCATTTGCTTCACACCAAGGTTTCAAAAACATGTCCATGCTAAAAGGCTCTCTCAGCAAGTGAGCAGGTCAAGGCAGACTGCCAACAAAGGCCAGCAAGATGAGACGAATAAAGAGTCCAGTTAACGTCACAAATTAAGGACACACAGTATATGCCACTAGAAGTGTAACCATCAATTTCTAGTCATAGCTGTATAATCCAGAGATGGCACATTTTAGAAGCACCATCAATAACAAGAGATATAATATATATTTACACAAAGGATTACATGCATTGCAAAATGTGATGATATACTTCACTCAAATGCATCCATCATTTATATGCATACAAGAATAAAATATGTTACACATATACGCAATTATCATTATAAATAAACAAATGCAAATTCTATTAAAAATGTTTTGACGTAACATATTTTATATGTGGTATATTTTTATATGGTATATTCAATACCATCTAGGTGTAACCATATTGTTTATCAGCTCTCTCATAAAAGGGAGTAGCTCTGAGATCTGTGGTCTGTTTTCCCCTGCAGAAGTTCCTTAACAGGAAAATGAAAAACGAGTTTTCCCAAGTTTCCATGGCAACCACTAAGACTTACATTGAGTTTTTTCAGACCTTGTCATACAAAACTGAACTGAACTGCAGGAATTCTGTACCTCTCAAAGTTAACTGTTTTGCACATCCATCCAATTCCAAGATAACAGTGATCTAAATCCCTTAGACCGATAGCATGGCCGGATCAAGAAGAAAGCCAGAAATGCCAAACCTTTTATTGATCACAATTGTGAGAGATTCAGATCAAGTCCCAGATGCCTCCTTACCTACAGTCAAACAAAGATGAAAGCTAGAGAGATAAGCGTCCCTTACCAGCCACGCCGTCTCCACAGTCTTGATACGTAGAGTGCAGTCTCACAATCAGCTCTGCATCTTTGAAGCTCTTTGCTGCCAGTGCAAAATGAGCCTGCCAATAAAGCCTCCTCCTTGGAAGAGAGCAAGAAATGCCCAATACGAAGTGAAGCTCAAGGCAAAGTGGGTCTGAACTGCTAGAGTGGTGCTTAATGACAAGGGCAGCTCTGTAATAAGATAGTCAACAAAACTGCTGCCTCAAGCACTTGCAAATCCTATTTGATGAACCCAGGGCCACTTTTACTGGGCAAGGCCAGTTGGGCCTGACTGACAAGCCTGCAACCCCCTCAAGGACGATGGAGCAGGATGTGATGCCACTGTTGACGTGCGTGTTTGTTTTCACGTTACATTATATTCATGTTACCAAAGTGTCCAAATATTGTAAAGTGCATTTTTACAAAAGCTGTGTTTCATTTTTTAATCATTCTTAAAATCCCATTACTCCCTACAGGTTATACATATAACAAAGTCAGAACAAAACCTGGAATCTCCCTCTCCTGACAAGTTACATCTTTGAAAAGTCTGGCTATTCTTTTCCTGGTGTCAAAATTAACATTTCATTGATGACCACCATTAGAAACGGTATGAAATGGGTAATAAAATGAGTTTAAGTTAGGAATAGTGATTCCTCTATAATTTGTAGAGATATAAGAATCAATTTTAAAAAGCAACAATAATACATAGATACATAAAAACAAACATGTGTGTGTAGGTTTATGTGTTATGTTTGTGAGTGTATGTGTGTGTGCATGGGCATGCCTGAGTAAACGCAGCTCCATCAAAACATCAGGGCTATCTGTCAGCCATGTCTGTTTGTGAGGGTATTAGAGGCGGGCTTAGTGACTACTTGCACTGAAGACTGAAGATAAAGGACTGAGTTAGGAACTGTTGGCTTAAGTTAACCTCCTCCGGCTGTTCGCAGGCTAACACTAGCATCTGTCCAACTTGTTTACAAGAGTGGGAGCAGATTATGTTACACTAGTGACCTCATGCCCACCCACCAAAATGCTGAATCGCCATTTTCCAAACAACATGCTTGCAGTGTCACAAGGTCAAAGGATCACTGCTGAGTACTAGATTTAACTGACAGTACGCCACACACTCACAAGTGACAAATCAGATTCTCGGTTTGTTAAGCTCTCTGGTTTCACTAGAACAAGTAAGTCCTATTAAATCAGCTCACACTCATAAATGTGCACTGCACAGACCCTGGCCGGCTGCCAAGGGAGGTGAAAAAGACACACAGTCAAAATACTAGATTATCTGGCTGCATGTCAAGCAGAGTGCTTTCCGAGGGACGATGGTTCTGTAATGCAGAACCGCCGAGCTCCAGCCCCCTTTGTGCAGAGCTTCTCCTACCGAGCCATCTGACACAGAAATGAGCAGTGCCATCCTGAGACTGGAACCATCACAAATACAAAGGAAAGACAAAGGACACACACAAACAGGCAACTCTGCTCTCACTCCAGTAATTTATACGTTGAATGAGAGCTCATCTGTATACATGACAGCAATAACTAGTATATGTGTAAAAATACACTGGTACAGCACAATGCACTGGATTTTGGAATCTTGAATCAAATGTAACTGATTAAAATATATGGTATTGTATTTTGTGTCAAATAAAATGATTAGGCTTAATTCCGATTTAAAAATAAAACAAACTGTTCTGCTACCTTTCAATCCTCCTTTCAGATTTATGTAGTCTGTGTATTTTTTAAACATAACTCTGTAAAAAATTAGATTTAAGTGGTGAAATCTGCCTTGAACAATTCAGAGTTCATGACTGCATTGAATTGAATTTCCTTTAAAATATCATAATTAAATCATTACAAGGTCAGACAGTGGCTGTGTTTCTCGTTATGCCCTTTTTCTTTCCCTTCTACTGTAGAAGAGCGAGATTTTGTTTCTGTGTGCAAATATTTCTCTGAGGGCAGTGGCAATTGTATGATTGGGCCCTAAAGATCTGTTGTGCTCATCAAAAAGCTACTCTTGCCTGGTGGATGAGGCCCATAAAACGTAAATTCAGCCACATTTCCATATAAAATATAGCTATAAACGTTTTGGTACTGTGGAGAGAAACACAAAGAACAAGCATCTTGGGATGGTGAAATACCGCTGTACTCAGAGGCGGGAGGTTTGAAAGTAGCCAATCTGAGAACGTAATTGATTTCTACTTGTTGCTGATTGGCTGCTGAGCCTTTGACAAAACTGCAATCCAGAATTTCCTGGTGGTGCATCTCAAGTGTTCTTGTGTTTTTGGTTTTGTTCTTCTTAAAGCCCTGTATTTATATTTCTGTAAATTAAATTAATTTATTACTATATTTACCTGCTTATACCAAAGAATACGGCTGTGCATGCCAAAATACAGGACAATCCTACCTTCAGCATACCACCACTGGGTTCCTGAGCAAGACATTTAACTCCAAGTTGCTCCAGGGAGACTATCCCCTGTGGTTAGGTATTAGATAAAAGCATCTGTTAAATGCCATACATGTAAATATTAAGGGTTTATACTATAAAAATAGGCACTTTAGGCATTTTTTTTACCACAAGTTTTTTACTATACGCCAGTGCTCTTGGAGCATAACCCCTGCAAAAAGCATGGGTTTACTGTATATGAAACCATTGACCAATAAATTATCATGAAGGTCAATGTTGGTGACAATGTAGTTTTGCAGCACAAAAGTACTCGGATCTGTATGTTTTTTTTTAAATATTATATTCCATTCAGTAACAGTAACATCTCCATATTAAAAATAGTCAGCAATCGTAAAAAACCTTACATGAGTTTTTTAGGTTGTAAAAAGAAATACACTTCATTTGTGTCAAATAAAATGAGCAGATGCTGTAGAGGTTATACTGACCAATGAACATGTTATACAATGACTATCTGTGTGTTTAACAGAGAAAAAAGCCCTCACAAGCTAAAAAACTATTCTTCTCAAGCTAGAACAGCAGAAATCTAACAAAAATCCCGTTTATAATATAGAAAATAACTTTTCCAAGACAGAATCTTTCAGAACAGTAATAGTTACCTTGTTGTTTGTCTCTTGTGTCAATGGATAATTGCATTTTTCGCCAGCACGTGATGAGATAATGAGATTAATTAAGGCAGCATGACTCTAACCCAAGAAGAACACTCACTGAGTCAGAGAAGAGAATAAAAAAGGTCTCTTTGTGGAAAATGGGCACAGCAGATCCCAGGTCTCCCACTCAGATGTCCTGACACATCAAATGTAGCACACATACCTAAACCTGTGTCAGGTAATGAAACACAAAGTGTGAAAAGCAAAGCAGATCTCTGGGTTCAGCATCACTGATCTACACCTTATTCCTCTCTCAGCATCACAGATTCAAAGTCTATCACTGAAAGGAGTGTTACACCTGTACTTACTGTCTTATGTCACATGGCAGCACATAACGTAACAATATGGTCTTCAAAGGAAAGCCACAATCGTAAATACAAAACCAGTTTCCTTAGATAAAATGCTTTTTAACACTGTAGGGGCACATACCTTCTGCTGTTGTATATATTGGACAAATAAATCAGGATAGAAGAAGACAATAACATGTAATATTCAGGATGGGAGTGCTTTATTTTGTTCCTCACCCATGATTGGCCAGTATAGTCCTGCATTCATAGTCTGTAGGCAGACAATATATATATATATACTTTTATTTTTATTTTTTCAATTTTCCTTTTGATGTGTTATCTGTCACTGTTAAAATAAACCTACCATTAAAATAATACTGTTTTGAGACTTTTCATTTCTTTGTCATTGGACAAAGTTACAAAATCAGCGAGGGGTCAAATAATTATTTCCTCCATTGTATATATTTATATATTCTGAGGAATGCAGAGTTCAGAAGATTGCAAACTGCTCTGTAATTGATCCTTTGAATGTGAACTACACTATATGACCAAAAGTACTGTTTCAAAAGCTTCAGCATACCAAGACATTTTGGACAATGTCAAAATTCAAGAAACTTTTTCTATTCCAGCATGACTGTTTCCCAGTGCACTATGAGTTTGATGAGTTTGGTGTGGAAGAACTTGACTGGTCCACACAGAGTTCCGACCTCAGCCCTGAAGGACCTTTGGGATGAACTGGAACGGTGATTGTAAGCCAGACCATGTAACCAACATCAGTGTCTGACCTTATGAATGCTCTACAGAATTAATAGACAAATTCCCACAGGAACTCCAAAATCTTGTGGAAAGACATTAAAGAAGAGTGGAAACTGTTCTAACTGTTTGGAGTTGGGGGACCAATTCCAAATTAAAGTCTCTGTATTTGAATGCAAGTCACAATTGGTGTAATGATCAGATGTCCAACTACCTTTTTCCGTATAGTGTACTAGCCAATCACAGCAGGAGCTTGTCTAAAAACAGGTGGGGAGAATTTATACGGAACGCTGATGCTCGTCGAGGCCCCGCCCACATCACCAGTGCTGCACCGAGATTGGCTAAAGGTGTAGATCAAACACTCATCAACAAAAACAACCCCAATTGGACTTACCGGCATGTTTAATCGCAGGGTCCTTCTTTTCCTTGTACTTTTCTTCCCAGCGTCTTTACTCTTAGTATCCATTGCAGTGCTTCCCATGTTTCAACTCCAAAAAGCAATTTCCCAACACCACCAAGCGTCCTAAACTGTGGTAGACTCAGAAAACTATGCAATATTGATTCAGGCTACATGTCACACCCATATACTAAATAAATAAATAAATACATAAATATATAAAATAATATGTCGAACTTCTCTGCTTCTATCGTTGATTAACTTTATAGCTGATCAATTGTCTTCAGATGAAAAAAAAATATTTCACAGTCATCGTGAAGTAGAAAAAATCATGTCTCTATTTCCGTAAAAAGGTAAGTGTCCGTAAACCAGAGCATGCGTTATCTAGAATAAATTTCGGAGGCAGGGTGATGCGCGCTGTGGCTGTGAGCTAACCTGCTGCAGCGCCATGCCGGGGGCGCGCCTGACTCCGGAGCGGGAGCGCGCACGAGGCAGACGGGCTTTAAAGGACGCAGCGAGTCACATGGGGCTGCGAGGAGTGGAAACGCATCGAAATACATCACAGGGAACATGGCAGATGACCATAGAGCAGTCCACGGGGAGTGGGACACTAGCTTTAAGCTTGCCACTAATTTTACATGCTGCTGCAGCGCTGAATATGAATAAATGTTACTTAGATGCCGTATGCATGTGTCTTACTGTGTTTGTGATGAACGTGAATAAATGATACTTGGATGTTGCTGCATGTATCTGTCTTACTGTGTGTGTGTTGTTCATGAAGAAACCTTATATAGGTGCTTCTGAATGTGTGCTGAATGTGAATAAATGTTAATTAGATGTTGCTGTATGTGTGCTGAACATGAACAAATATTACTTAGATGCTTTATGTATCTGTCTTAGTGTGTGTGCCGAATACCAATAATAGTGCCGTATGTGTGATGAATGCGAATATGTGTTACTTAGATGACGAAACACACTGTACTTAAAATGTGCTTAAGCATACCCTAATTTACCCCTGAAAATACATTAAAAGTGGATTTAAACCGTTAATCTTAAACATAAGACATTCATTAAATAATCCTTCTATTATTTAAAGGGCACGTTTTAAACGTTTTCCCCATGTATCAGCCTCGATTAGTGCACGTTTCCCATTCATTTTCCATAATTTCCTAGAAAGTAAGGTCATAATTAAGGAAATTTTAAGGGGTAAGATTAAAGGATTTGGTTTCGTCGTGCATTTGTGATGTAGTATGTATCTGTCTTATGAATAACCATTGCCCTGCTTGTTGCTGTATGTACGATACATATGAATAAACATTATTTGCAGGGGTTGACATAATTTTTTTGCTCTAGTACTCTAATGAGTACCTACATTAATGAATTGGTACGCACCCAAATTCAAAATGTTCACCTTATCATGGGCGTTAAGTCGAAGGGGGCGGGCCGTGAAGCCAAGGGGGCGGGGCACGCAGTGACAGAGGCGCTAAAATCAGGTCTCCTCAGACTGAATTGTGATTTGTGCAGAAGTGAGGCTCCGCGGACCGGCAGGAATCATATTTTAAAACGTCATTATTATTTTTTCTTTTTACGGGTTTCCTTTCCTAAGCCTCTTATGTGCTGAATCTAAATAAATGTTACTTCGTGTTGTTTGTGTGCTGAATATAAATGACTTTGATGAAGATAAAGGTGACTTTAATGAAATTCAAATACATAGACTTTAATATGGACTTCACCTTCTTCCACACTGACGTCATCCAACCACGTCTTTACTGAGTTCGCTTTGTGCTGAAAGAGAAAACTGGGTCCACAAAGTTGGAAGCATGGCGTTATCCAAAACGTCTTAGTCGCTGAAGCATTTAAGATTGTCCATCACTGTAAGTAACAGGTCTAGCACAAACCCCGGAAAAGAGATGTGTCCCAGTACTTTTGTCCATGTAGTGTGTCACTAGGCTTCTCCCTTGGCGTGCTGCAGCTCCGGGTCGTTCGGTGGCAGTAAGGCGAAAATATCTAACAGAAGAAGACAGACCGGACGTTTTGTAAGTAAACTAGATGGCGCGAATGGGCTTCTGTTGTGTTGAGGAGGAATAAAGAAGCTGTCTGTGCTGAGTTAAAACAGTAAGAGACCGCTTTATCCAACAGATTTTGTGTTTTGTGCTGTGCAGTTAAAGGAGCTCGAGCTTTGATAAATATATTAGAAACTCTCTGGTGAGTGAACGTTGCTGTCATATTTTACCAAATAGTGGCTATTCGTCCAAACACTTGTCTTGAACCTGCTTCCTGCCTGAGACAAAACAATGATAACAGTTTTATACCGACGAGCTAGATAGTATTCAGCCAAAAAAAAAAAGGCTTTCAACAGTGTGAAAGCTAGCAAAGCTAGGCTAACTTCACCTGACTGCCTCAAAAACAGTGTTCTCTTAACATCAGCTGTTTGGTTACATAAATATGTTTTACACACTATGGACTTGCAGTGAGTACATACTGTGCTTTGATTCTGCTGCATATTCCCGATACGTGACATGACAGTTAAATAACAGTATTAATGTGATGCATGTCCACTGTTGACAACCGACTGAAAGTCTGGAGTGCATTTTGTAATGGAAAAGTACTAACAAAGACGCTTTTAATTCTTTTATATTTTTGAATGAAACCCCAAGATGCTTTTTACTTGAAAGGACACCCAAAGAAGCTTGATGCTTTTTTAGACCTTTATATGACCGTCAAAGATCCATTGCTTTTGACTTGAACGGACACCAAGAGATGCTTAATGCTTCTTTAGACCTTGGCATGAACCTTTAAGATGCTCCAAAGATACTTTGTGCTTTTAAGTCTTGGAAGGACCCCCAAAGATGGTTGATGCTTTAGACCTTTGTCTGACACCCAAAGAAGCTTTTATGCTTTTGAGCATTTGTACTAATTTTAAAGAGTGTGGGTGACGTGAAGACCTGTCGTTACTACAGAGGAATACAGTTGATCAACCACAACGGGAAGTTATGGGAAAGAGTGGTGGAAACTATATTGATGTGATGAACAGTGAGCAGCAGTGATGTGTTCAATGTGGAGGTGGTTACACCAAGGATCAGCTCTGAGCCCTTTCTTCTTACCTATGGTGATGGACAGGTTGACAGATGAGAGTCCCTGCGGACTGTGATGTTTGCAGATGATCTGTATTAAAAAGATTGAGGCAAAATGAAGATATGCTCTGGAAAGGAGAGGAATGAAGGTCAGTAGGACTAAGATAGAATCCCCGTGGAAAGGTGAGGATGCAGGGAGTAGACGTGGCGAAGGTGGAGGAGTTCAAATACATTGGGTCAACAGTCCAGAGTAATGAGAAGTGAAGAAAGCGCAGACAGGATGGAATGGGTGGAGAACAGTGGCAGGAGAGACTTGTGACTGGCAGGCAACAGCAAGTGAAAAAGTCAGAGAGGCATCATTGTGTTGGTTTGGGCATGTGCTGAGGAGAGACTCGAGTATGTTGGGAGAAGGATGCTGAGGATGGAGCTGCCAGGGAAAAGGAAAAAAGGAAGGCCTAGTAGGAGGTTTATGGATAGTAAAAAGAAAAAACAGTGAGCTCGAAACCAACAGACTGTTAGTTTTGAGCTCACTGTTATGTTTTACACAGTATAGACTCACCGTGAGTTCATTACAACTAACTGTGCTTTGACTCTGCTGGATGTTCTTGATACTTGACTTGACCGTTTGAAAACTATCTGTTAATGTGATACATGTCCACTGTTGACAGCTTTGCCCTGAAAGTCTGTGTTGCTTTTTTAAAATAAAACATGTAAAAAAAAAAAAAAAAAAAGAGCATACTGCCTGAAACGTAATTTTGATTTCTGGAGTGACACTAACAAAGGCTTTATATTTGGAGAATGCATGCAAATTCTAATTTAATATTGCATTCTGATGTACCTTTAAGAATTGCCATCATTTGAAAATCTTACTGTGATTTGTTTTTTCCTGGTCTTGTTTAGGACAGAAGGCAGGATGTCCAAAGGGAGCGGGGGAGGATTTGTGGTGAAATTTGTTGAACACAATGGGCACAAAAGTGATCTTGCTCTCAAAGCGTATGAGGTACAGAAAATAGCCTTCATGCTTACAATCTGAGAGTTGACCCTATTTTCAACTGACCTATAGTACATTGAATGTTACATTTAGAAATAGAAATACAAAAGTAATGACTGATGGCCTCAGAAATTAGAATCAGAAATGTTTTTTTTGTTAGTTCTCCTAGTATGTGCAATGTAATAATCTTCTACATGTTACTTTAGACACTGGCTATCATATATTGCTGGCTTGTTATGATTACAGTATTCATTGTTCTATGTGTGTTTAGGCAATAGTGGAACTTCAGTCAGAGAAATATGTGCAGACTATTGATGAGGAGACAGCGCTGGAGTTGGAGCACAACGACAAATCCTTGTATGTCTTCAGCAGCTTCACTAGCAGTGCGTTTGAACATTGCAGAAAGGTATGTTTGTACATCAAGAAATTTTTTTTTTTAAACAAAAATTATGTGATTGCTTGCAGTTTCTAAGTATAATAATTTTGTGCGTAAAATTGGGGCTGTTTTCACTTACATCATGTGTAACAGTAGTGTTATGATGGTGTTATAATGTTCAGAGGTGTTCTGTCTTAACGTATTTTCTCCTCTGGTTTGTGTTTGTCCCTGTGTATGCCACAGTTGGGCTGTAGGATAGTGGGTCCCCTAGTAGTCCTCTTCTGCTTGAAACAGCAGAGATGTGTACCCAAGGCAGAGCAGCCAGTCTACAACATGGCCATGGCTGATGTAACAGTATCCTGCACCAGTCTGGACAAGGGGGCACGGGTGAGCAATAGACGTAATTATGAATTTGCTTAACTTGTTTTGAAGTTGGTGTACAGTAATCCCCTGGGTTTACTTTCCAAGAGCACCTGCGTATAGTGAAAAACCACGTTGTTGTGTGTTGGCCAAAAAAAAGCCTATATTTATAGTGTAAACCCTAAAAATCTGTATCCAAACATGCTCCCAAAACACTTCAATTTAATTTTAAACTCATTAAACTTGAAGAAATGCTGGAGATAAATGCACATCCATATTGTATTTTACACTGAACATCAACAGCACTAGAGCGTAAATACCATGACGAGTATGAGAGAGAACGCAATAACACACTATTCTTCAAACAAAATGTTTTTCATTCTCAACTTTTACAGCTTTGAACAAAAGTTTGCAACACAGAGAGCACTGCACCCCCAATCGGAACACCCCTGTACTGCGCCTCTCGCCCAAAGATCTCAAGTCTCAACTCTGGAGGAGGGTGACTGGCGAGATGGGCTCAATCACACAAATTCTACTTGACAAAACATCTACTACTTTTCTAACATGTGGGGACAAATGTGCCGCAAAGGCTCGTGGCCCCTCGTCCAATGCAGGGTTTATGTTAGGGTGTGGTGCTTAGCAATCCAGCATGAGAGTAGGAGGGGGCGTGGCGGATGAGGCCCGGACGTCACAAAAAATGCAAGGATATCTGCCTTTTCTGCGCATGTGCGATGGATTCAGCAAAAAATGATTTGTTTGGTTATCGGAAAAAAATCTGCATGAGACTGAATCCGTGACTGCTGATCCACATAAAACTGAGGAATTACTGTACAACTATTTAAGTTGGAGTAAATGAGATTATTTTGCAAAACCCTCTCTTTAACACGGGATCTATTAAATGCCTGTTTCTGAAGTGTCTACTCTGTATGTGTGTGCATGCCTGTCTTGCAGACAGATGTGATGGACTTGGTCCAGTTGATGGGTGGGCGGGTCTACCGTGACCTCAACGTATCTGTCACCCACCTGGTGGCAGGTGAGGTGGGCAGTAAGAAGTATCAGGTGGCAGCTAACCTGGGGAAGCCCATTCTACTGCCCAGCTGGGTCAAAACATGCTGGGAAAAATCTCAAGACAGGTAGGATGGAGTTTTTTTTGTCTTTAAACCATTACATGTGTACTTAGCTTTACATGATTTATTAAGGACTAGTTTTATTATAATCTTAACTCTCAAAGATGTCAGAGTATTTTAGAATCCAATTGCATTCTAAGATGTTTAATGTCAAAATAACAAACAAAGCCTTATATTCAAATAATTTGAGTCGTCCCTAATGTATTAAAAAAATTCCAATGAAGATTTTAGAGAGTAATATTTTCCTTTTGCCTGGTTCTCCTTCTGTTTCAGTCTGTTTCGGTACACAGACCTGGCTTTGGAGGGCTATCTTTGTCCTGTGCTCAAAGGCTGCACCGTGTGTGTGACTGGTCTGTCCACAGTAGAGCGTAAAGAAGTGCAGCGGCTTTGTGAGCAGCATGGAGGCAACTACACTGGCCAGCTCAAGATGAACGAGTGCACACACCTCATTGTCAGTGAACCCTCAGGTAACACTCTGAGCTTTTAATCTTGAAATTGCGTTCTTTATATATATATAAAGTTAACACGTTATTGTGAAAGTTAACACGTTATTATCGCGTTAACGCATTATTTACTTAACGCTGACAATTATTTTATCTCGCGTTAACGCAGGTTTTTAAAATCCTTTTATTTTGAAAGTCGGTGCTTTCCCCGAAGTAACGCGAGCAGCGGCGGA
>JBBJLR010000001.1:6600128-6611704 GCA_037577145.1 Brachypetersius gabonensis | reverse complement strand
AATAAATAAATAGAGAGAGAGAGAGAGAGGAAACCCCCGCACTAACGCGGAAACTGCAGATGACCTCCACATTTTTTTTCGTTTTTTGCTATTGAGACGTCCAGGCCTCGTCCTCCACACCACCTCATGCTGGTTGTTTGTGTTTGTGTGGCAATTACCAAGGCAATCAGACACCTGAACGGAATGAACCTCTGCCGCTCAGCACCGCCCTAAACATAAACAACCAACACGAGGACATGGGGGTGTGGCAGATGAGAGGTATCACAGCCACCTGTACTCAGAGGCAGAAGGTTTGAAAGTAGCCAATCCAAGAATGCTATTTATTTCTCTCTGCTTCTGATTGGCCCTTTGGTGCAGCTGCAAGTCTAGAATTTCCCCCGTGGAGTGTTCTCGTGTTTTTCGTTTGTTTTTCTTTAAGCTCTGTATTTTTATTACTGTAAATTAAATTAATTTATTACTGTATTTACCTGCCTACACCAAAGAAAATGGCAGCACAAACCATAGATACAAATGCGCGTGCATGAATTACAGTACAGCCTATATGGGGTAATATCGGTATTTACATTCTAGCACTACAGGAGCAGTTCACTGTATAACTGTACAGCATGGATATGGGTTTACCTTTACATTTTATTTCAAAGAAGTGTATTAAGCTGAGTTGACAATTAAATTATAGTGTTTTGGGAGCATATTTGTGGGATAGCCATTTTTAGTTTTTTGTTTTTTTGGTTTTTTTTGTACCACATCACAACAATGTGGTTTTTCACTATATGCGCTTTGAATGTAACCTGTATTACTGTATTATTAAAATGTATTAATATAAAACTACTGTGGGTAGTGAAAGTTTGAATAATTTTGTCATGTGTTTAAGACAAAATTTGAGCGTGAACATGCCCTGGTATGTGTGATTTCAGGTCAGAAGTATGAGTTTGCGAGGAAATGGAATGTGTACTGCATCTCTGTCCACTGGCTCTTTGACAGTATTGAAAAGGGCTTCTGTCAGGATGAGGGTCGCTACACTGTGGAGCGAGGGAACAAGAAGAGAGGGGAGAAGACTGACAGACCAAACACCTCTACCCCTACTGGCTCTAACAAGAGCAAAGAAGGTGTCATTTTAAAGGACTGCGGCTCTTTTTCTGTCTGCTGTTGTTGTGCTTTTGAGTATAATGTGTGACTACAGATTGCTCCAGAAGCACCTGGTCAACCAATCAGTAGTTTTACCACAGATTAATGTGGGATAAAACGAAATAAGAAAATTGTGTTTGTGCCTCAAAATGTAAATAACCTAAAGCTTCTTTGATTATAGCAGTCTAGATTATCCCAAGACTACTTGGATTCACACAGTGCAAGATACACATACTCTTGATTTAGTGTTTCTCTTAAAGGAACATTATAGACCTGTATAAGCAAATAAGGTTGTAAAAATACATCAGTATGTGTCAGTGTTGAGGTGAAGTGTCTTACATGATGTGTGACATGACATTGTGTTGTTTTTAGCTGATGGGGCGTCGTTGCTTGGACTGAGCAATATCTCAAATGTGAGCATAAATGTAAATGAAACGGCCATGACCACAACAACAATGAGCCGTTTAGAATCTGCTGATCCGATTGACACCTTCGATGTCACAGTCTGTCCATCAGATGATCTGTTAGATGGATGTAAGGTGAGGTTGGTCCACTTTTTGTATCAAAATCAAATAAAAATTCTTAGGTTTAGTGAACTCTTGGGTTTAGTGAACTCAAAGCTTCTGGATATGCATTGCAAGATTATTTGGTCTTTTTTATTGAATCACACAGAAGTTGTATTGTCCCTGTATTTTGTAGCTCTATCTGTGTGGCGTGGTGGGGAAGAGGCTGGAGAAACTGCGTCGACTAGTGAACTCTGCAGGAGGACTGCGTTTCAACCAGCTTAGTGAAGACCTCACACATATAGTGATAGGAGAACCCGACCAGGATGTTAAAAACTTTCTTGCTAAAGTCAGTCACAGGTTGGTTCAAACACAAGAATAGTTTCCCTTTGATTTCCCAGTTGAGTGGTTTGGGTTTAAACCTCACAGCCAGGACCACCATGAAAAACATTTTTTAAATTTGTCTGTCTCAATTCTACTAGGCCCCATGTAATTACAGTACAATGGCTCCTGGACAGTTTCTCATGTGGGTCCCTACTTCCAGAAGAGGGATACTTCCACCCCTCCTTCCTCCCTCCTGCCCCAGTTGCAGCAGACATGCCTGCCCTTCGGTCCGTTGCCCCACGTACCTCCCGGCCCTCTGCTGTCCTCCCTCCGGTCCCCAGCCCTTCACGACAGGCAAAGGCGGAGGAAGACTTGCTCTCTCAGTACATGGATAATGATCAGACTGTAGGTGGGTTGGGCTCTACATTAATACAGAACTTATAGTCCTTAAAACTTGGAATGAGATTAGCATTGTTATTTTGTGTTACAAGGAACAATGTTTCTAAAAATAATAATCTCTGCTTTTTTTCCTTTCTCTGTGTTTCCATAGTGGAGTTGCCTCCAGTCACAGATAATAAGCAGGCCCAGAGCTCTGTACTACCAGACCTGGGACCTCCAGGACACGACTCCACTCTGGCTGAAGCCTCAGAGGGTTGTCTATTTAGGGGGAAACGGTTCCTCCTTGTAGGGTTTGGACCAGAAGCAGAGGACCAGCTGTCAGTGCTGGTGATTGAGAACTCGGGGAAGGTTCTGGTTGGTCGATTCAGAGGTGTGGCCGATTATGCAATTGTTCCTCTGCTGGGCTGTGAAGTGGAGGCCACAGTGGAAGAAGTGGCCACAGATGCCTGGCTGGTGAGATGGAATCTGTCTGAAGTATTTGTGTTGATTCTATTTATTATCTTTTATTGCTTTCCATATTATTGATTCCAGTCTTAATGTATGATATTTGACCATTTTCTTTTTGTCTGTGTTCTGCATATACAGGCAATGTGTGTGGAGCGACAGTGTGTGTTACCACTGGCATCTCATCCACTCTTCACTCCTGTTGCAGTGAAAGAGGGCTTCTTTCCACTGAGAGAGTGTGTGCTGTCAGTGAGTCAGTTTACTGGAGCTGAAAGAGAGTCACTCATACAGCTGGCCAAGCACCTGGGGGCAAGGTATGGAGATGCAACGTTTAAAGATACAACCCTTGAACTTCTACATGGCCCTTAGTGAATCGTTTTTTCCCCTTGTAGAGGAAATTTATTGAATGTGGTGTGTTAAAATCCCTAAAACAAACAACTTGCTCCTGAGATGGTTACTTTTCTCTGTATAACATCTGTTTTACTCAATCTCTTTGGAAATCTTTATGGCTCTCTGAAGTGTTCAAGACTACTTTGTGCGTACTGCCAACCAGAGAAAAGGCATGATGGCCAGCACTCACCTGGTCCTCCAAACACCCGAGGGCACAAAGTACCAGGCAGCACAGAAATGGGGCCTCCCTGCCGTTACCCTGCGCTGGGTCCTAGAGTCCGCCAGGACAGGAAAATGTGCGGATGAGGCACGCTACCGAATTGAACTGCCGCCATCTCCAGGTCAGAAAACAAAACCCGAATATCAGCAGCAAGGAGAAATAAATAACGTTCTCAGATTAGCTACTTTCAAACCTGCCGCCTCAGAGTACAGCAGAATTTTACCATCCTAAGACGCGCTTTCTTTGTATTCTCGTTATAGTTATTTTTTTTATATGGAAATGTAGCTGAATTATATTTTTCGTAATAATGTAGCACTAAAATGCATGAAAATTTATATATTGCCACAAAAATGCTAACGCATCCGGGCCTTATCTGCCACACCCTCTCGTCTACGGTTGTTTGCGTTTGGGCGTGGTGCTTAGCAACCCAGCACAAGGATAAGGGGGCGTGGCTAAGGCCCAGACGTCGCAAAAGCAAAAAAATGTGGAGGATATTTGCAGTTACTGCGTTAGTGTGGGGTTTCAGCAAACAATTATTCGGCTCTCAGGAAACATCCGCGATTGACTGAAACCACGACTGCTGATTCTCGTTAAAGTGGGGGTTGCTGTATTTTCAATAGCCGTTTCAAAGCAGTATGAAAAAGTTTATTATATTTATTACAAAGTTTGACTTACAGATTTAGCATACCATACTGTTAAATTAAAAAAAATACTACTTATGTCTGTTTTTTCAGAGCGCACTGAGGACAGTTTCATTGGAGCATCTCAGAAAAATCCATCTGCTCCCATCTCTGTGCGCCTCTCCCCAGAGCTCCCTCTGCTGGGTCCCCAGAGCAGTGCAGCAGTCACCCCACTGGACACTGGCCGTCTGCAGAGCCGCGCTGTACACTCGGTCCTCCGCAAAATGAAGAATGGTAAGGAAGACGAGGCAGAGGCCACACCTCAAGCCCAGGATGGAAGCAAAGGAAGTGTGTCAAAAGAAGGCTCTCTTCAGCTTGACACCCCATCTCGCTTCCTGAGCCGAGACCGTCTTTTTGGACCTTCTTTCAACATCACGGTCAGTGCTGTAGTAGTTTTAGAAATTCCTTGAAATGTTTGAGGCCTAGTTAAACTAGCTGACATGTATTGAAAGTTTAAGGCCGTTTACAGGCAGTACAACCAGCTTTTTTTTTTTTCACATTTTGTTTAATCAGTGTTATAAAAAATAAATTTGATATGCAAGTTAATCAGTTTTTAAGTAACTGCTCTCTGTTTTGCATGTGCACATTAAAGGATGTGTATGACCATTTAAAAACGCCTGGAAATAAGCCTCAGCAAGGTCAGAAGATGGAAACACCATTGAGTGAGGTGATCGAGAGGAATTTGAAGGCTGCTGTTGCTAAGAGCAATCGTACTCACGCTATGAGTCTTGCTGCCCTGACTGCAAGTCCTCAACTGGGGAAAGACCCAGAACCGAAGGTATACACAAGGATTTAGGTCTCCGTCCAGTCCATAGCGATGCTGTGGTTTTGTTACGTTACTAGTGTACTTAAACCTGCTAATCAGTTTGCTATTAGGCTTTATTACCTGGCTCTGGTGTGTTTAAAACCTGGAATAGAACAAAAATGTGGTCTGGGTTCTGCATTTAAAACTTTTAATATACACTGACAAGCTATGTCATTAGGTACACTTAGTCTGTAATTTGCACTCAACATTGTCCATTTTGTTTAGCTTAAAGGAGAAGTTCGGTGTGAAATGGACCTGTGGTGTATTGAAAGCATTAATGAACATTTGTCGAGTAGCCCACCTTGATTCGCCAGCCGCATTCCGAAACACAACGCTTTTAGCTGATGCCAACCTCAAGGCTGTACTAGCCTGATTGGGGCATCACGTAAGTGTTTAAAAATTCCACTGCTAGTGCAGCACTGCTGTGAGTGATCATATACAAACACAACTAATGTGACACTTCCGTATCAGTGTCACTGCTATGCTTAGAATAATTCACCACCAAGTATAGATGTGTTGAGTGTAGACATATAGGTGTACCTAATAGTGTCTTATTAGTGTATGTTGCAGTATGTATTAAACACTGTGTCCGTGGGTCTCTGTTTTCTGTAGGTAGAGGGAAAGGCCCCATTGACTGGAGTGGTGGTGTGTGTGAGTAAAAAACTCAGTAAAAAACAAAGTGAGCTAAATGCAGTAGCTGCATCCCTGGGAGCAGAATTCAGGTATCTTAAAAGTTCCACCTAATTATTTTTTCCTCTTCAGTAATGAGAATAATGTCACTTTGTCTGTGATTATGAGCTGTAATCTTTGTATCACAGATGGACTTGTGATGAATCGGTCACTCACTACATCTACCAGGGAAAAGTGGGTGACAGCAGCAAGGAGTATAGGGCCGTGAAGGAGAGAGGCCTGCACATAGTGTCGGAGCACTGGCTACAAGCGGTACGTATGCGCGCACGCACACACACACACACACACACACACACACACACAAAAACGCCAGCCCGTCCCAATACATACGCTACCAGTCAAAAGCTTGGACACACCTTCTCATTCAATGATTTCCTTTGTTTTTATTATTGGCTACATTGTAGATTAATATTGAAAACATCACCTATTGCTCTGATGACAACTTTGCACACATTCAATGAGAAGGTGTGTCCATACTTTTGACTGGTAGAGGTCCACTTGAGAAGAAAAATGTGATGCCACTTTCCTATTTGGCAGAAATTAAACACCTTGTTCTTGCTTTAGAAAACCCGAAATGGTATGTGACTAGATAATTGTCTAGATAGCCTCATCATCTGATTATTTATTTATTTATTGGTCTGTTTGTTTATTTATTTATTTATTTTTATTGGTGTCTTCAGTGTGCCGAGGAGCAGAAGCATGTGTCTGAGTCACTTTATCCATTCACCTTTAACCCAAAAATGAGCTTGACTTTGAGTCAGGTAGCAGATAACACTCAGAGATCCCCTCCTCTCCCTAACACACGTACCAAACTCCGAGCTCTTGCTGAGGCAGAGAGTACCCAGGTAGAACTCTTTCCCCAGTACTTTTCTTTTGCTTTCAAAATTTCTTTTACAAACATGAACTAAGTATGACAAAGGTTTATGACTGTGCTTTCCTCTGAAGGACGACCCTATGGACAGAATCGCGAACATCTCCACCCTACAGCGTGAAAGTGTGGTGGAGCAACAGCCTTGCAGCACTGAGAGGAGAGGTACTGCTGCACACAAACGAGTACCACACATTACTTTTTCATGCTGCACACAGAATATATCTGCACTTTTTTTGTTGTTTTCCATGTTAAGAGTTTCATTCAAAAATCTGTTAGTACTGTACATTCATTTGAAACAATTTTGGGTGCTTGGGTACAAAAGAAAATAAGTATCTAATAAAGGTGGTATTAATTATTAATATTATAAATAATTTTGAGTTGATACTTTTGTGTAAATCTTGCATCTAAACATAGAACACAGTGGTTTATAATGTATTTTTGATTGAAACCCTTGGTGTGTGCGTGTGTTCATTTTCACTCATTCGTGCTCTCAGACCTTACAGAGACTCTGGAGATGAGGGTGAACCTGCAGAGACAGCTGCAGGAGATTATGTCTGCTACCAAGCTGAGCAGCAGTCGCCGAGCCTCCTCTAGATTAACTCGACTGGGCTCAGGAGGAATGGATTCCCCCAACACCCCAGAGAGCCTGGGCCGAGTGAGCAGACGCAGTCGGACAATGGAGGCCTTACGGTACCCACAAACGCATGACTGGCATTACACAATAACACTGACATGGAGAGTAGAAACAATTCTGCCACTGTAAAACTGGTTATTAGACACATTTAATATTAGCCTATTTAATGTGAAAATCGAATTAAAGACCTCCGGTGAAATTTTGTGTATGTTGGTGGTAAATACAGAAAGGTTGTTTTTTTTTATTTGAAGCATTAAAGACCCTCCTAAACTCTCTATGTAGGATATCACGTCCAGTTGCAACGGACATAAACACAGAAGCATCTCAGAGTGAACAGATTGTGTGGGACGACCCCACGGCAAGAGAAGAGAGGGCAAAACTTGCAGATAACCTGCAGTGGCCTGGCAGCCCTTCTCAACATTCAGAACCCCTGGCCATCCTGCCCCCACCACACACAGAAGAACACCAACAAGCGCGAGACTCCATGACAGACTCTGAATTGGTTGAAATGGGTAAGGAGTATATATGTCTTTTGTGTCAGGTTTTAGTCCGATTCTGATGTGAAATCCAGTCAAATCTTTAATAAAAACAGCCTTTGGTATGAACATGCTTTTTTTTGTTAACTGATTTAAATGTTTGGTGTGGACATATTCAGTAATGGTTAAAAGTTCATCTTTCAAAATGTTACCCCAGCTGCCTGTGACGTGATAGAGGAGCAAATGAAACAGAAGGTGACTCCACCAAGGGTTGACATTGATCGGCAGGTGCCTAAAACTCCTGAAGCCCCAAGTATTGCTTTTCCCACCTCCAAACCTGCAGTGCCACCTGAGCCACTGGTAAACAGTTCTTACATAACTAAGCCGTTTGCATGTCATCTTAATGCTGTCCAGTCTTTAGGTTACATGGAGTTTCAGTTCACTTTCAATGAACATCCTCTACACTACCAGTCAAAAGTTTGGACACACCTTCTCATTCAATGTTTTTTCTTTGTTTTTATTATTTTCTACATTGTAGATTCATATTGAAAACAAACAAAATGATGAAAACATGGAATTATGCAGTAAACAAAAAAACTAGTTATACAAACCAGAATATCTTTTGAAATAAGGCAATGATGGACTGTTGTTTCTTTTTACATAGTTAAGTGGTTCTTGCCATAATGTGTAGTAGAACCATAGTAGAATAGGATCACTAGCTGCTGGTCCCAAACACATTAAGAAATTCCACTAATGAACTCCTGATGAAGAACACCTGTTAATTAAATACCATTCCAGTTTGATTCCTCACGAATCTGATTGAAAAAATGCCAAGAGTGAGTATCGCTGTCATCAGAGCAATACTGCCCTACAAAGGCAAAAGACATTAACTTCCCAGAGTGTGAAACTGGGAGCCAACTGTATGATAGGTAGGACACTGAAAATTTGCCAGGTAGTTGTCATAATGAATACATTTATATACATAAAAAATTAAGCTCAAACTTAACCTTTAAAAAACCTTTAAAGTCATTTTTTATCAGTTTCACACTCTGGGAAGTTAAGGTCTTTTGCCTTTGTAGGGCAGAATAGCTGATGTTATCAGTATTAATCTACTATTTATAATAAAAATAAAAATCTTATAATAAAAATCTTTACTCTCTGTGCAGACTGAAGAAGAAGAGGCAGAAAATTCAAAAAAGGAACCTCCTCGATTCCAGCTGTCTTCTCTCAGCCCACAGGAGCGTATTGACTACAGCCACCTCATAGAGCAGTTGGGTTGGTATACAAAAACAAATGGTGTATTGTAGTATTTTATAGCATAGCAGTAGATGAATTTTGCATCTCGGCATAATTTCAAGTAGCATGTTTAATTAGATATTATGCCAGTTCATATTGCTTTATTATGGAAATGTCTTAGTTCTTGTCTCCTTTTACGTTTAGGTGGTATTGTGCTTGAGAAACAGTGTTTTGACCCCAGCTGTTCTCACATCATTGTGGGTTTTCCTCTGAGGAATGAGAAATACCTGGCTGCCATGGCTGCAGGCAAATGGATTCTTCACCGTTCATATCTGGAGGCCTGCCGTGCTGAGGGACACTTCCTACCGGTGGGTTTTTGAGTCTTATGCTAATACATTGTGGAGAGTTGTATTTTTTTTCCCTTACTGAAAGTGCCATGAAGGTGATTTGTTACATACTTGTCTGTTTGTTATTACAGGTCTTATGCATCTTTTATAAAATACCAATGATTTCTGGTCTCTCTTTCTTAGGAGGAGAATTTTGAATGGGGTAGCCAGTCTATACTGGATGCTGTTCCCAGCATAACATCCCAGCAGAAGAGACTTGCACTAGCTGCCCTGCGATGGAGAAAAACTTTACAATGGCGCACAGATAAAGATGTACAAACCTAACACTCCCCCTGTCTTTCTCTCATACACACTTTAGAGCATGTTCAAAATATTTTGTCTCGTTACTTTCTTCAGGGTGCATTTGGTGGATGGACAGTGATGCTTAATATAGACCATGCCAGGGAAGCAGGATTCCGAAGACTGTTGCAGTCTGGAGGAGCGAAGGTATGCCTGCTTGTATTTTTCTCTTTGTCTCTGGATACTGTAACAACGTACAGTACTCAGAATATTTGTCCTTTATCATGCTTCTGTCTCTACTTAGACGAGGCCTCTTTTTTTGTCTTTTTCTTTCTTACCATCTAACTGCTACCTTTTGTGTATGTTTGCAGGTGTTACCAGTCGCCTCTCCTGCTCTGTTTAAGGACACTACCCATTTGTTTGCAGACTTTAACAGGCTAGGGCCAGATGATGTGAGAGTAGATGTGCCTGAGGCTGTGGCTAACGGAGTCAGATGCCTGAGGCCAGAGTACATTGCTGATTACCTTATGCAGGTGACACAGATGCCATCCAGTAGACATGTTGGGGGTTTTTTTTGTTTTTTTTTGTTTTTTGCTATGATACTTCAAAACCCAAGTTAAATATAATGGTTGTATAATTCTTCTTTTTTTTTTTTTGAGGTTTGCCAGATCATCATTTATTATACCTGTTCTGCTTTTAGATTTTAAAGCAATTTGCTTTTGCTCTTTATGTTAATCTTATTACAGTGATTTTCAAAGCTATTGCTTTTTAGCTTTATGTTGCTCAATGTCAAATCTGACTGCAGATTATTTCTAAAATGGAAAAACCTATTGACAATTAAGCAATGAATCTGATTTAACTTTACTTGGTTCTTCCTAATGTATCATTTGTGGGTCAATATTTCAAAGTAAGTGTCAGTAGTAACTTATTTATTTTTGTTACTCAGGATCCCTCACCACCGATAGATGCATATTGTCTCCCTGGAGCAGTCCCCAACGACCCACCAGAGGGCTTGGACCGAGGCCAGGCCACACCGTCCCGCAAGCGCAAAGCCTCTGGGGACGCCACCAGTCTAAAGAAGAGCAGAGTTAGGTGAAATTAGCCTTAGCATGTTTTAGCCGCTAATGAGATGACTTACAAATGTGAATAATAAATGTTTTATTCAGCTATTAATGTGTAGATCGGATCTAATTATATGAATGTTTTGTTTATTAAAATAAATGCCATGTTGCAAAAAACGGTCTACATTTTTGTGTGTGGCTAGAACCTGCTTTCTCTGTTCATGCCTGATCGGATGGATTTACAGTAGAAAGGCCAAAGGAACACGGTCATTGGGTTTAATCTTTTTATGGCTGTGATTCAGGTGACAGAAAAGAGTAGTTGTTATCTGAGCTTTTTGTTTTGATCTGCATACTTCAGTTGTTGAGATGTAAACAATGTCATTTAGAGTGGTTAAATGTGAAATGGTGCATTGTAGAGGAATTCACTGAAATATAGCCAGTTAATTTACTGGTCAACAAAAAACTACAACACACTTTTCTAAACCAGTTTTTCATGCTGATCAACTTTTTAAATTATGAGTAACATTAGATTTGCAATAGACTTGCATGCGTTTTTTATTAAACCAGATAGGCCACACTGGCATAGATATAACGATCAGTGTCAGTCGGCTATCATTTGTTTATCCAAAAACTCTTAACATATGATTATTATATACTAATTATACAAATTATCATGCTACATATCACTAGCTTCATCACAAAAACTACACAGATTTGAAATCAGCATAGACAGTACAAAACTGATCACTGATGATTTTGACCTGTGTAATTAGTAATGTATTAGTAAAGGTGAATTTTGGGGTGAAAACACCCCACATGTCTCCATTAATATATTTTTAAATAGTTTATCTCAAAATTATTCCAACACACTCTTGCTTATCAGACATTGTGTATCATATTTATAACCAGTTTCTGTAATAAACTGGTTAAATACAGGTGCTGGTCATAAAATTACAATATCATGACAAAGTTGATTTATTTCAGTAATTCCATTCAAAAGGTAAAACTTGTGTACTAGATTCATTCATTACACACAGACTGATGTATTTCAAATGTTTATTTCTTTTCATTTTGATGATTATAACTGACAAC
>JBBJLR010000001.1:6586337-6596477 GCA_037577145.1 Brachypetersius gabonensis | reverse complement strand
AATTGTTAGGGGTGCCAATAATTGTGGAACAGGTGATTGTATGAAAAATAATTATTTCTTAGTCAGGGAGGTTTTTTCCCCCTTAAAATTCACTTGAAGTTGAAAGTTACATTTTTCTACAATTTTCAGGGTGATAGTATGCTTCTGCAATAAAAATGCACTTTATTTTAAGGCTTTTAACACATCTTAAACAGGGTTGCCAATAATTATGTAGGGCAGTGTATATATTACTTAATTTAATAATTAAATGTACTAATTTGCTTAATTAAATGTACTATTGTAATAACATGACAGTTTCATGACTGAAAGAATGCTATATTTGTATAACAGCTAGTCCATGATTAATGTTACTACTATTACTTTTGAAGTATAATACATGAGGTACACAAGGGAAATGTTGAATTAAATAATTTAAAAGTTATAAATGGTCCTTTTTAAAGCCATAGTAGTACCATAGTTACAATTAAGTGTTATATGTAAACTATGGTAGTACCACAGCTACCATGAAGTGCTATGGATAAACCATAGTAAAACTATGGGTAGTAAAACCAGCAAAACTATGGTTACTGCATAAAAACCACAAGAAACCATAGTGAATTTTCGTAAGGGATAAACCACTATTATTATCATCAACATTACATAACAATTCAGAGTGAAGATCTCTTTAGACCTCTTGACCCTTTGTTCCTATTATTACCATATAAGGTTTTCTATTTAACGTGAAACCATCAAACTACGGGGCATAAAAACTAATTTTGGATGGTAAATAAATGTCTTTGACCCCTGGTTCCTATGCCACCGTATAAAGAAATGTATGTTTCTCTTTATTGCAACAATTTCACACCATGACAGTCGGACTTTGTTTACACTTTTATATATGAAGCATGCAGAATTTATTAAAAAAGTTACGTTTTGTTGTGGTGGGAGGCTTCCACGAACTCCAGGCTCGTGTTCTAACAGGACAATTAATACTAATCCTCTGGAGGGCTTGGAAACCAAGTCACTAATCTGAGTCAAGTCCCAGCAGAAGGGAAAAAAGAGGCATGGCCCTCTGTTGCAGCAATATGTGCTCATTAAAATTCAGTGCAGGTCCCCAGTCCAGGAGAAACCCGAGGCTGTGAGCTCCTCTCGAGGGTCTGCTCTGGTGGGGAGCCGTGGTGGGCTCGCCTGTTGCCTGTCGGGTCTCTGGCCTGGTGTTGGGGAGGAGGGCTTAATCAGCTGTGTGGGGTGGAGCTTTCCGGATGGTCCGGTAGCTCCTCCGGGGGGACGTGCTGCTGCCGTGGCCGGGGTCGAGGCACTGGAGCCGGGATAAGGCACTCGCTCGGTCCGCGCGGGGGAACACAGCTTGTATGTTGACACACAGAGGCGAGCTGAGGCACCAGAGGAGACTGTAGACGTGCAGGTAAGGAAAATATCATTTATGTTATATCACTAAATGGGATTGTCCGTGACTAGCTGGCAGGGCAGACTGTGTCAACCAATATGAGGTATTTATCTACACACACACACACACACACACTCCGGGGGGGTTCACTCGGTGTCGTATTTAACTCTGTTTCTGATGATGTCGTTTCGCGTTCCATTTTGAGAGAAAGCCAAAAGAAGAGGTTTAGATACACCTGTCTCTCCGCTGCTTGGATTTCCATGTCTAGTGCACATTTTCTTCTCTCGCTCTCTCTCTTTTATTTCACTCTTTCTTACTTCTCTATATATCTGCCTCTCTCTCTTTTACTTCTGTCTATATCTCCTTTTTCCCTGTATATCTTGTATCTCTCTGTCCTCTAACTCCTCTGTCTTCTTTTCTTTCTATTTCTCTGTCTCTCTGTTTTCCCTCCCTGTCTTCTATCGTATATCTCTCTCTCTTTTACTTCTCTCTGTCTTTTGTCTCTCTCTATCTGTCTTCTACCACCACCCCCCCTCACTTTCTATTTGTCTATCCTCTGTCTCTCTCTCTAGCTACTCGCTTCTTTCTCTCTCTCGCTCTTGCTCTCTCTCTCTGGGCCACATCAACACACACACACACACACACACACACACACACACACACACACACACACAGTACACGAGCTGTACATACACTTGTCGCAACAGCGCGACTGAAAGGAGGGGCTCCTAAGACTATGCCAACTTTTATGTTCCTCAGGAGTTGAAGGAGTCAGAGCCACACAATGCTGCCCAACGTCATTCCATGTTCACGGCATCCCTGATCCATTTTCTCCTATCAGGATAAGGTAAGACGCTTAACAGTTTGGTGTACTTTCTATCTGTGCACTCCTCAGCAGTTCAGTCTGTTCAGGAATGGGCAGGATGTTCTAACAGTGGCCGTGTCTCTGGTGTGCTTCACCAGAGCTCAAAGGATTCTGAGTCACAGCAAGAAATTGCTGACTTTGTGTGCGGTGAAGGTGTTAAAATGAGTAGGCTGGAATGTTCCACTCGAGGCTCTACGCTGGTCTGTAGTGGCACTTGAACACTTGTGATTGTGCCAGACTGGAAGGACTCTCTTATGTTGCCAGGTGCTCACACTGAAAAGTCATGGAGGCGTTCCATACAGTAGCACCTACTTTTGCATCTGTTTTTTGTTTAGTGTCTATTTTCTGTTTGCTGTACGCCGATTGTTTGTTGTTTGGATTTCTCCCTCAGTCTTTACACTGCATTGCACTGTGCTGGTCTTTGTGATAGTTTTGTCTCTTGTGACTGGTTGTAGGGTAAAGCAGCCCCCTGTTCATTGATATTCAGTTCAGTTCAGTTTTAAACAATAGGGCAGGTCTCTTAAATCAGCTTTTCCATTAAAAACACACTTCATTTGTGAGCAGAGCATGTCCCTTTTTGTGCTCCAGCTAAACAGTAAATGTTTAGAAGTGCTGGGTCATTAGAAGTCTCGGTCGCCAGGGACCATTGTGATAGGAATGCCGGCCAAAGTCCTTAACGGTGCTCCCCCAGCACTGCTTTGTTCTGTGGGGACAATTCCCTGCTGTTTTATCCAATAGGAATTTGGGAAAGGGAGTTAGCAGTTGGGGGTTGGGGGGGTCAAGTGGCAGGGCATTGACATATGTCCCTGACAACTTCTTCTGTGTCAGAGTTAAGCTTAAGAGCATGCTTGGGTCTGGTTAAGGGCTGGAGCAGAATGTTTGATGTATTGGGGGCAAGGAACAGCAAGACCTTTTCTGACAGGCTAATAATCGAGATGCAAAACATACATTTCAAGAGTCTGCAATGCTGCCCAAGGTCATGCCATGTTCACTGCACGGTATTTCCTGAAGGGCTAATAAGCAAGATGGAAAACGTGCATTTCTGTGACCACTTTATCAGGACGTTGTCTAGCAATCTCATACGAACGTCTGCACAATCCATTTAACACGAATGTCCAGAATGATGATGTGTGACAATGTGTTGGAGATGTCATGGACCCTGCACCATATCATTGTATTAAAATAATCGCATCTCCTCTGGAAACTCACTCAATATTGTCAGTGATATTGCGTTTTTTATTATTTATTGTCCCATTGAAAGAAACCTGTGTGTTTTCGGCAGTTGACTTCACTCCTAAAAGTTGACACCTTAGGTCAGTGTGCCTTAGGGGGTTTTTCAGTTACCTGAAATGCATACCTCATAAATGTTTGAGAGACATGGGCACGGTGTTTCCTTCCTGAAGGGAGTGATTATGTCTGTGTCAGAGCCCTTGTCCATCACCCACGTAAATCGGGGTCATGTCGCCATAATAGAGGCCAAAAAAGGCTCCAAAACAGATCAGCTGTCCTGTGTCACAGCCTTTGCCCCGGCTAGGTCATCGCTCAAAGGAGGGCAAAGTGTCAGAGCGACCTGCGGCTGCACTTTCTGCTACTTCATTGTGGAACTGCAGGGGAAAAGGGCTGCCGTTCTGCCAACCAGCGAACATCTGGGAACGTCCTTGGCGTCTTATCTGAACAGCTTTTCCCTTTGGCTTATCTGTTAAAGGCCAGAGGAGTGGAAACAATAACCCCAGCTCGTATGCACTTTCCTATTCTATTACATGCCTCTGTCTGATTTTCTGCCTCTTTTTTCTTACGATAGTTCATAGTTCACATGTTTGCTGTCTGAAGATTTTTTGTTCCGTGCTGGAACAAATTCAAATAACACGAAGGGAAGCTTTTATCAGACTAACTGGCATCACGTAACTCATCACGGATTTACTCACCAAGTTGAGTAAAATTATCTTAAATAGACGTGTGCTGTCTGACGCTGTGTGACACGGTGATACGTAAAAGATGGACAAACATGCGCACTTTGTCCATTTTTACAGATAACAGCATCAGCAAGAAAAAGTTTGACATTTCTAGGTTTTTTGTATGCAGTGTACATTACAGATACCATGCTGATAAATGATTAATAAAAAAAACTGATTAATAAAAAATGATTCGAAAATTAATATTATATAAGTGAATCATAAATTAATGTCAACCTGAACCACATTTATCATTGAAAAAAACATGCAGACCCATACATATGACCATGATGATGTCTCTACCGCTTGTGTACAAGGCAATAAGCTCAACCACTGTTTTATCCTAAAAGAGCGTAAAAGGCACATTAAAGTTTCTAAGGGTATGTTTTTTTAATATACATCACTGGTCACCAGCACTCTCCCTGGATCTGTACTTTCCTGGAGAACTATCTCAAACCTACTTCTAACATGCTGCCACCTTCCCTATGTCTAACGCTCCAGCCTGTCCGGGACTTCAGGGGAAGATCAGGGCCCAGAGGGGTTGTAGATTGTGGCTAGACAAAGCTTGATGAGCACTGATGTACCTGAACAGTTACATCTGGCCTTTATCTGTGAGCATCTGTGACTGTTACCAAGAGTTCCAACTGAACTCTTACATTTTGTTTTATGTTTTACGTTTACAGCATTTAGCAGACGTTCTTATCCACAGCGGCATCAGTGCTTAACCTGTCTTCATCTGTTTTTCATACCTGTAAAGCTACGCTAAGATCAACACCTGCTTTTTACCAAGTTACTGTCACACCTTAACAAACCCTGTAAAAAAGGTTAATACACAAATAAGGAAAACAGTTAGGAGGGCCCAAGGTTTTTGAATATAAAGAAAATGATGTAGAAGAGATAAAGGAGAAGACTGGTTAGTTTCCAAAGTGCTCCTTGAAGAGGGGGGTCTTGAAGACAGTAAGGGACTTCAGATCTGATCGGAACAGGGAGTTTGTTCCATCACTGGGGGGCTTCTTTTGAGCAGTAGAGGTTCCAGACGAGCAGTGCTTGAAGCTATGAGTGGAGAAGTGACACGCTGCTGATAAGTGAGGAGGTGCCAGTCCGTTCTTGGCCTTGAAGGCGAGTGTTAAGGTTTTGAACTTCATGCAAGCGGCCACAGGGAGCCAGTGAACGCTCCGTTGAGGCATAGTGTGTGTAGTGTGTGAGGAAGACTGAAGACTAACCTTGCAGCTGCATTCTGAATCAGCTGAAGTGTCTCGTTACCTTCAGTGGAAGTCCAGCCAGAACATCAATCACCGACTTGTAAACGGAGCTTTACGTCAATCGTGCATTTGAAGCAAATGATAGTGATGTTAAGGGATATTTCTGTATCCTATCAGCTCAGTCTTAATGTTACACTGTATATATTAAGAAGTGTTCGTACATCAGATACTGAGAGAATGAATGATATTTTCCATCTCATTAGTCAGTCTGCATGCAGACATTATTTCAGGTATTTGAGATTCTGAAAGGCTGTCGTTAGGGCTGTTGTAACGGCACATTTTCAGTGCTTCAGTGTCAATTTTTCTTCCCCGAACTTGCTTTGAAATTATGTCTACAAGCAGGTAAGTGGAACTTTCCAGACTCAGCAGCCATGCCTCAGAGAGCAGTATGGCCTGGTGAGGAATGTGGCCTGTGTGTAAATACTTTCCTGGGCTGTACCAGCTCTTCCTGGACTATCCGACCGGAAGAAGCAGCAGGATGTGCTGGAATAAGAGTAGAGTGGAGAGTTGTTTCAATCTGTCATATTTGTCATATTTCTACATTTAGCTGTATTACCTGCTTGTAGAGGGAGACATTTCTTCACCTAAACTACGAGGCGGAGGATCGGTAGCTGTTCAGTTATGTACAGACTACGGACAGCAGTGTGGAGAAAGAGCCTGGCGCTCCAAAGGGAAATGCACTTCCCCCATTTCCTTTCCTCCAGTGATGATCCTATCAGCGCTCTCCCAAAGGACAATGCCAGGCCTCTGGTCATTCGAGCTGAACACCGATGTTTATAGAAGGAGGAATAAATGCGGGAGAGAGAAATAAAAGGGAAAATGTGCTGCATTCAGTATTCAAGGACATTTCCACAGGCCTTGGCTTGGATGTGGAAGTGTCACTGCCTGTAGATGGTTTAAGTGTCAGATGTTACGGCTGATTTTCTTCAATGGTGTATTTAAAGGGACCATGTGTACCAATCACTCTCCAGAAAACGCAGTGAAAGGGGGAGAAACACCCTGTACAGGTCGCCAGTCCATCACAGGTTGTGTGTTTAGTTTTAAGATGAAGTCACTTTTTCTTAGAGAAACTTCAGGTTTGATATATTTGTATACGTACTATCTACGTTACACAGGTAAAAGTTTTTAAAGAGTATGAGATTGATGTGAGAAGATTGATTTCTGGCTGTTGCTGGGAAGCAAATGGCCTTTCTGAGGATCTCCACATCCAAAACAGTGGCCAAAGGGAATTTTTTAAATACATTTTGTTCAGTAATTTACATTTATGGGTCTGAAAGGTGCAGTAACAAAAAACAGACTGCTTACTTCAAAAGAGTGAGGTAGAAGAATGGTCAGGTAAGAATGGACGAAGACTGTTTTTCATGCGTAAAATGTGCCCTTTAATAGCCAGTGACTTTCAGCTTGTTCTAGAAAGCACAGATCTCACAGAATGGCTGGGTAATCTGATTTAGCAGGTGTGCAGAAGGACACGGTGGTGGTGACAGCAGGTCTGTGAGTGCCTTTGCCCTGCTGGCTTGCGTAGCCACAAAGAGAGTAAAAGTCCCGAATGGGTGCAGCCGCCCATTACAGCGATTAGAGCATGAGAGATGGATGGATGAGGGGAGATAAGGGGAGAATGGGTAGGCAGGGAGGAAGAGAGGAGCAGACTGGTGGAGTGGAACGTGTGTTCAGGGGAAATTCTTGGAATTCCTTGCCTGTTGCCCCTCCACTCTAGTCTTTGCTTCCCTTTCTTAATGAGTCACACACAAAAACAGCACACATATACATCCTCCAGTCTTCGCCACGATAATGAACCAAAAACAAAATCACCTCAGATCTCTGAGCTTTCAAGACTTTCACGAGCCTCCAAAGCAGAGTTAATCCTGCTCCTGCTAGCCCACAGCATTGTTTCAGGAATTCCTTGATTAAACACCTGATCCAGCTCTTCAGCGGACTATAGATCCTCTCATGAGCTGCGACAAGTCTGATGCTCCATCTGACTAGGGCTTGAAATTAGGAACCGTGAAGTACAAAAAAAACCTTGTGCAATTGCAATTTTAATCAGAAAAGGATGATGGTCTAAGTTAGCATACAAGATGGTATCCGCATGGCTGCTCACTCTGTAACTCATTTTAAAAGAGATTTGATTTAAATTGGTAAACATATAGACATAAAAGTTAGTTCAATCTGTAACACTGACTATAAAGGTCATTCCTTTGAGAAAGTAAATATATGAGATGATGAGGATCATGGAGTTACTGCTAGATTTCAATTTCTTTACATTTTCAAAGCCACCACCACCATACAATCAATCCCCCATCAATAAAACCTTTGATGTTGGGACCCCCCAGTGGCCACCAGCTATAGCACACACTGATACTGTACATTGATTATTTGCTACATATGCTGTAGATTAAATAAAGAGATTCCTTTTAGCTGGTAAAGTCTGCCCTAGTGCTAAGATGGATCTGCGTTTCTCCCGTGCCAATGTTTGAATGATTGTGTTCATTTGCAGCAATAAACACAACTGTATGCGTTGTGTTTTGATGAATTTGGCGGCCAACACTTTGGATGGTTAATGACTCTCAATTACTGTTCGCAATGGATATGAATATATTTGCATGTGAAATTCCTACCTATAGCTCCTTTGATCAGTGGCCGTGCTAAAGGCCTGTCACGGTGGGTCTGCTTGGAGGTGAATCAAAGGCCCAAAGCCTTATTTAACACTTATTCATCTTGGCCCAAACAGTGACTCATCACGTAATAACATGAGCATGAAGGCATACACTTCTCCAAAGCGAGCAGGTTAAAAACATTGCTCAATTAAAATAATTATCATTTTGCAGATTTGGGCTGAGATGAAATAAAGTGCTACAGTCATGAACATAAGCCAAAGCTTCTCTTTCAGAAGAGCTGTCGATTCAGTCTCTCGAAACAGGCCATTTATTAGTCAGCCAGACATTCTGATGGTGGGATTTGTCAGCGCAGCGTACTCGTCTAAATCCCTGCTGAAGGGCCCGGTTCGAAAAGCTCTGGTACCCTTTGTACGCTTCAGTCATAAGGCTGAGCTTTTCCCTGTGTGCTTGATCCTAAAGCTCAGCTCTGTCTGTTCCCTAATTTAAGCTACTAAAAGCACAGCTTTGCCACATACTTCACATTCACCAAAGGAGGGACCTCCTTTGAATTACTTCCCACCATAATGACAGATAACAGGTTCTCACTGTCTCCTCCCCAAGCCTAAACAGAAATGGGTTACTTTTCTATTCTCCTCATTTAAAACCACCAAGCCCTCAGCTATTGTGTGAGATAAAAAATGCATGGTAATTTGACATTAATTGACAATATTATTGATTTTTTTTTTCTTTATAGGTCAAAGCAAAGCTCTGTGAAAACGGGTTCAACTTCCAGTAGTTTCAGAAATACAATGGTGTGGGACTTGGAGGCTGATGCCAATTTCTCATATTTTAAATGCAGGTATCTGCTGATACTAGCACCTAAACACTGCTGCCATGATGCAAAATGTTGTATATAAATTAAATTTAATTAATTGTGAAACTACATGACATACTGTTGCAAAAAACAATAGCTATTCTAATAACCAAAACATAAGCCCTCCAAGGGAATGAAAAAGGACAAACAAAGTTCTCAGTTTGGGTGGAGAGACATGGGGGTCTATGGTTGTGGCGAATCAGCAGTTTAGAGCAGCGTGGGCCAGATGAATAAGACTAATAGGATTACTCCGACTGGGATGAGGACTGAAGTAGGGAATAAGGGGCATTTTTGTGCAACCCCCCCTGCTCTACCAACCTCACACAGTAGCCCACTCTGGGGGGAGGGTTTTGGGTTTTGGAGGGGGTTGGGTCATGTGACTTAGAAGAACAATGCTGGCAGGTGTCTGGCTGTGATTAGACCTTTATTAGGTCCAAAGCTGGCCGGATTGTCCCAAACTGCAGGATTAGGCCTCGACTTTATGGTCAAGAGGTTAGGATGCTCACTAATGAGACACCGTAGAGATCAACCCCAAGAATCACTACAGACACGGCCTTGTGTGTGTGAACAGACTCAAGAACGAATGGATATCATAAACTGGATGAAACAGTTTCCATGGCAATACCTGTGAAAGGAAGTGTGGTGCATCATAGATGATTATCTCGCTTGATTACTGTGAACTTTTGTTCCAGCTGTTTTACTCAGAAACACATTATTTGTCGAATCTTTCTTATTTTCACTCAAGAGATGTTCACAAGGATGTTGCAGTGTTTTCAGGTCACGTGGATTTGAAATCAAATGCCCTCTTGTAGCTTCAAGATGGACAATTTAAAAATTTAAGCCATTTAAATTTGTCTATTTCCCCCCAAACTGAACATTTCAATAGACGAAAATGACTTCAGGGCTTATATACATAAATTAACATATAATCGTATGGGCTGTTACTGTTCACTATAGAAGAGTTTGCGTCATGTATATAATAATAGTTATGGGAAGAAGACAAAGAAGAACTAATAAAATAATATAAGTACAATACCAGTCAAAAGTTTGGACACATCTTCTCACTCAATATTTTACTTTGTATTTATTATTTTCTACACTGTAGATTAATACTGATAACAAACAGAATGCCGAAGGAACTCCTGGAATCCTGCAGTAAACAGAAACAGAGATAAAGAACCCAGACTCTGTTCTGTAATCAGGGAATGA
>JBBJLR010000001.1:6542821-6557703 GCA_037577145.1 Brachypetersius gabonensis | reverse complement strand
GGGAGACAGCAGTTCAGTGTAAACTGTACAGTACAGTCTCTACAGGAGTAACATCACTATTAACATTCTAGCACTGCGGGAGTTCAGTGTTTGCCTTTACATTTTCATTAAGGGTAATGTATTAAGCTGCGTTTAAAATGAAATGAAAGTGTTTTGGAAACATATTTAGGGTCTACACTATAAAGATATACGCAAGTGCTGTTGGAAAGCTTGCTCCAGTTTTCAGGCTCTCTTACCTTCAGCTGTCCAATAGTTTTGAACCGGTACACTTCATTCTCCCAAAGATCCATATTCTTTCCCAGCACTTTCTGGCATTTTCTGTAAATAGGACAGAGACATGGCAGGTTTCTCCCCTGCAACATTTAACCTTTAAGTACAATAGAAACTTCTCCAGTACCTGGCTGCTGCATCATAGTCTCCCTTTACCACGAGATGATTGATGTAGGCCATTCCGATTTTCTGCTCATTCAGAAGATGCACAGTTGGTATACAATGCTTTAAGCTGCTTATACAAGAAAGTATTAAAGCAATGCTACTTTAAACGTGTAAAATGAGATGATTGTGCTGTCTGTACCTGAACATCATGCCTCTTGATATTTTTGAAGCTGATCTCAGCTGCCATTAGTGCCTCCTGGAACAAATACATATTAAGAATAGAAGCTGTGCATTTCACATCACAGTCTAACATTGCTCTGACAATATAATAAATTCTGTCTTTTAATAAAAACGATTTCATAAATTATATATAGTTCTAAATGACTCACTAAACTGCAGCTGCACATATGAACTCACATGAGCATCTAGACTCTTTTCAGTCTTGGCCCCCCAGTGTTGGAACGAACTCCCTCTTGCAATCAGATCTGGAGTCCTTCGCCTCTTTAAGCGTCGTCTGAAGACCAAGATGCTCCTTAAAGACCTCTTTAAAGAGCATCTTGGCGAGTAGCCAGTCCTCCCACACATCTCTTATATATCTTTTCCTATATATTTACAAATCCCTCAGACACTCACCCTCTTAACTGTTTTAGTGTTTTTACTTGTGTATTAATCTCTGACTGGTTTCTCTCTGACAGGGTTTGTTATGGTGTGTAACTCCAGCAGTAACTTGGTTAAATAGCTGTTGCTGATTTAAGTGCAGCTTTACAGGTTTAAGAACAGTTGTGGACTTTAAGCTCTGATGTATGCCGCTCTGGATAAGAGCGTCTGATAAATGCCGTAAATGTAAACATGAACAAACCTCATATTTTTTCTTGTCAAGCAGCCAGTCAATATGGTCATCCTGATCTCGTTCTTTCGCCACCACAATGTCTTTAGGGCTGATGATGTAGAACAGAGACTCTCCTTCTGCATGCTCTATGAACAAGAGACAATTGGATCCTGTTTCATTTCCACTGGATGGTTCATATGAACTGATTCATTGAGGAAAGTTCATGATCCAAAGGTAAAGTATGGGCTGCTAAAGTAGTGGAGTAAAATTTGTCTCAGTATTTCATTGATTTCTCTCTCTCTCTCTCTCTCACCCAGTCTGTAGTCCCGGCACTCATTCTCATGAAAGTTGCGAACCGTCAGAGCATCTGATGAAATCTCCTCACAGCTTTCTGGTAACGGCTGAATGATGTCCAAACGCGGCCGTGCTCTGAACTCCTCTTCCTGTCATACACAAACACATTCACTTAGCTGAGCAATATTCAATAACATGAAAGAGATCACCTCAACTCTTTCTCAGCTGCCCAGGCCAATAATTATTACAAAATAAATAAATTCTTATTACAACAGTGTAAGAGGCGGAGCAGACAGTGTAAGAGGCGGGGCCGACAGCTTGAGGGGCGGAGCCAACAGCTCGAGGGGCGCAGCCGACGGCGCGAGGGGCGGAGCCGACAGCGCGAGGGGCAGAGCGGACAGAGCGAGGGGCGGAGCGGACAGTGCGAGGGGCGGAGCTGACAGTGCGAGGGGCGGAGCTGACAGGGCGAGGGGCGGAGCCGACAGGGCGAGGGGCGGAGCCGACAGGGCGAGTCGGTTGATCAGAGCCTTTGGTACAGAGTGAATGGGAGAGAGGCTGTTTAAGCAGTTACTGATTTATCATTCTGTGGTAAAAATAAGGATTTCTCCAAACAAAATGGCGTCTCTGCTGCACTAAATGGTACTAAAAGCCGAATAGAACATTCATTTTTATTCTTTTAAGCTCAAATTCTGAACATAAGTTGACAATGTTCTATGGGTTTTCAGTGTCAGAAGAAAAATTCTTCCGACAGGGACGATAAAACACGGCTGAATTCAAAAAGGTTTGACACAAACATAATATAAAACCCGGTATTCCATCCTGTGTTGCTGTTTGAAAATAAGTTTACATAGTTTACATTTTTTTTTTACATATTTTACTTCTCTGGCGCATGAAAATTCAGAGTCTTAACTTTGAAATGAGTCCAACTGCTAACAATAGTAACAATAATAATTCCAAGATGGCCACCAAAACATGGGGTTAAAGCTAACAGTGGGCTACATGCTGTGATGAATAGATGGGCCTTAATTTTGAAAACGTTGAGAACCACTGTTCTAGAAAATGCTTTTTCCTTAATGTAGAAAAAAATCTGATTTTGAGAAATAGCAAGAAAATAGGATTATCCAGCAAGAAAACTTGTGCTGTTTTCTGTCATTAGTTCAAGGAGAAACAGACGATAGGTGACAGTTTGGTTTCTTCAAGCAACTAAAATAAGAAAAAAAAGTGTGCAGTGCTTGATGGACGGAGAGGGATCATACCATGTGCTCAGAATTCTCTTTAACGAAGTAAAGAGTGACGAGCTGATCAGCTAGAGGAGCCAGGCCACTGATATAAAACTCTGTTTCAAATGCAGACACTGAAAGAGACCAGGTCAAACTATTTAGACACAAATGTACCAAGTATTTGTGTAAATGTGTGAAGCTGCATGTTGTGCATTAGCTAAGATTATAAAGATACCGATCTCCACGTAGCGGCTGGGTAAATCTCTCATCTCCGTAGGGTCACGCTCTCTGACGACACAAATCTGAAACACAAACAAATTTGCTTGAAATTTCAAGCCTGATTTTCTCTTTTAGATATCACTGTAATAACCAGCCCTAGACAAAATGGTGTTTATAGGAGAATGAAAAGGTTAAATATACATTAATACAATGAGATTTTATTTTCATATTGTGTCACAAAAGGAATTAAAATGTTTTGACAAACAGGCACTATTTTAAGTGACGCCAGACATTTATATAAGGAAATCCTCACTAACCAGTAAAGATTCAGCCACACTGAAACATTATTATACTGTTTTAAGGTAACAGCAACTTTAAAGAAGTCCAGAGTCAAATTTGTTTTCTCATATCAAAAATCTATTAATGATCTAAATACTAACATTCACACAGTTATTAGTTGATTGCCATTTGGACCATTTCTGATGTAAAGCTCGTCCTCGAGAGGGCGTGGTGGGCAAGGCCCTGACATTTTTTGCGAGGCAATACCTAATTTTTCATGCATTAATAAATGAATAAAGTAAATTAATAAGAAAAATCTTATTGACTAAGGTCACATAAATATTAATGTAAATTCAACCACAATACTTTCTTTCAGGGTAATGTATTAAACTGAGTTTAATGAAATTAAAGTGTTCTGGGAGCAGATTTGGGGGCATATTTAGGGTTTACACTATAAAAATAGGCATTTTTACACCACATCACAACAATGTGTTTTTTCACTATACACGGGTGTTCTCAGAACCTAACCCCTGCTGTATATGGATTGGGAGCTTATTATGCGAACCCCAATTAAGAGTGTCACCCTAAGAGTGTGTTGCCCCTTGCACAATACCAGAGTGTGCAGGCAACATGGGCACAAAGCACTGCACCCGTTTTAAACGGGAGATTCCAAGTGCTATTGAAATGTGATCATGCCATGAGATTCTGCAATTCAATTCCAATTTGAACCCATTTAAATACACACATGGTGTAAAAGATAAATTAAGAAACAGGTAACACTTTCTAAAAAGATACAGTAACAGTTGACTGAAACATGCAATAAAAGAAAAGCAAGTTTCAGACACAAGCACTTCATGAAACACATAAACGATGTGCAGAAAGAGGAATAAAAATAAAACTATGCAAAAGACATTGTTCATTCACGGCATATGGTTGGACCTCAAACTGACAGCAGTTCTGTAATAGAGAACTGTTTTAAAGTATTTAATTGTATATTAACCACTCCATAAACTCCAAGCATGACACAGATATGACAGAGAGTGCTGGACAAAATGTTAATATTTCAATGAAGTGTTTGTTACTGGAGTTCATCTTTACGCTTTAGCACGCGCACGCGCACGCACACCTTGACAGAAGATCCCCATCCGATGATGAGCGTAGTGTTATCTTTCCAGCAGAGGCTGCAGGGGTACATATCAGGCCTCAGACTGGTGTTGTCTCTTAACACATTTGTGATGCGCTGCTTAGTGCTGATGTCGTATATCTTCACCCCCTGAACAGAAAAACAGACTGAACAGCAAGAACCATATCTGCACTAAAACATAGTAGTATGCAGTATTTAATGGGGGGTATCACTACATATATATCAATGTCAGAGCTTCTGTTTAAAAATGACAAGAAAAAGATCTATGTTGGATATTTGGGAAAATAAAATAAGGCAGAACTTCATGCCCGGTACCTGTGACAGGCCCTCTAACACATTTACAGCATGAAATATTTCATCTGCGTACTCACAGTAGGGCAGAGAGCTTATACCAACCCAGAACACCACTCTACTCTGTAAAGTTTAGCCGTACCACACTGTTAGCCCAGGCGATCAGGTTGGCCCTCCATTTGACGTTGGTGATGGTTCCCTCTCCCTCGTGCAGAGTCGACGTCTTCCAGCGGTTCAGCCAGTTTCTTTCATACAGCAGCAACTACAAGAGAATACACCACAGTTCAAGGGCAACAGCTTGCAATAACAGAACTGCTTTTGCAATTTCAATTCATTTGTAGGAAGCTATACATTCTTTTATTATCCTGAAGCTGATGATTCACTAAAGCTGAATTACACTGAGAATGAAAGAAAAATTGTGAAAATATTTGAGAAGGCAGGTACCACTACATCCACTGTAAAACCTCGGAATTCTTTACTAAAATCTTCTGCATGAGATTTATATTTATATGGAATATTCTTGTCAAGACTTTTTAAAAATACAAGTAAACAGACTTATAACTAACTTCCATTTACTATCTTTCCTACAAAACCACATCTAAAGATGCGTTAGATGGTACATACTTTACCGTTGGATCTTCTGGTATCTAGTTCATCACATTCGAACCTTGATGTTTTCAAATGTAAATATTTTAAATATACCATGTTTAAGGAATTGAAATGAATAAAATAAAGGGCCATTTTTTTATTTGAATTGTGAAGATATACTGGTCCAGCTGGCAGTACTAGTAAAGGCTGATCTCAGTACCTGGTGTTTTGTTTTTACCACCAGAAGAGGGCAGTAGAACACAGAGTACCATCAGCCCTGTAGACTTCCTGTGAACTTGCTGAATCTGCTTAATGCATACTTACCTGTGCTGATCAGAAACCAGTTTTTATGTGTGTTGGTGGTTATAATGTAGTTTGGCTTAGTTAAGAAAGGATGTTCTTATGTCCTTGATGTTCGAGTGATCTTTAAGTGATCACAAGACACGACTGCCTTTATAAAACATGCATATTACAGAACAATCCAAATGTACTAAAGCTGAAGCTGTAGCTCGAGCAAAAAGATCAGCCAGGTGACAAAAGTAATAGTAGATCATTCTTAAACGATGTGCGTCGCTCTAGATAAGAGCATATGCTAAATGCAGTAAATGTAAAAGACAAGAGATTATTAAGATAACGTAATATAAACCTTTATTAACCTTTATTAATTAAGAATTATGAAAACAATAGAATAGAATAAAATACTGTATCACCTGTACACCATCTTACAGCAATGGCTTCGCAAAAATCGAATTTATCCTCTTATACTAAATGTAGTGGATCAGCCAAGATGTTTGGTGTTCAAGTTTCGTTTTGTCATGGAGCTACAAGACTAGTGTGGCTAACAGTAATGGCCTCATACAAACCTGCTCAATCATCACACATTCACCTCAAACTATGGCATAAAAAGACTTGCTTATGTGCTTTCACACGCCACAACAAACTTCTTAAAAGACAAGAGTATGTAAAATATATAAAACATTCATAGATTAACTTTTAATTGATTTAATCGATTAATTCCAATCACCTACAGCTTCCACAGCAATACAAACTCATCACGCTCTTGAGACGAGTAAGAACCATAAAAACGATCCGCAAGAAACAAAGCGCATGACATGACATAAGGCATCAGAATTCCAAACGATATCATGGCCCTGGATTAGCTATACTACTTCATGATGATGAAGACTTTTATCTCAGCAATTTAACCTCCAGTGGGAAGGTTCAGGAGCGCCTGTACATCTGAAAGCAAAGCACATGAAAAGGAGCCCATATGGAAAAGCAGAAGTCACACAGCTCAATCAAATTAGAAGCAAAGAGTTTCAGGCTCATAAACACCAGCAAAGTCTGACCTGACCCCAAATTCAGATACAACAGGGAGAAAAGACTACAGCGCGGGTCAGATCCTGCACTTTCGGCTGCGTTAACAGATCACGGCTCAGCAATAGGAGAGGACACTCCAGGAGCGGAGCAGACAGATTTGAATTGCCTTTGACAAGATGTGTCTTCAGTGGAAACCGTATTGATTTTCATGGCAAGGCAGCATTATGGGGATCTTAAAGCAGGGAAACAGGAGGAAATCAGCGGAGGGCGAAGCCAAAGGCAGGGACACACTCCAGCTCCAGACAGGATGGGGCACAGCCCTTTAATCACCTCTTACACTGCGGCGTGTGATGATGGGTAACCATGTTGTATGGAAAAATACAAGGACAGACACTTTCTTACTGTGGAATTTAACTATTCGACATTTTCTGAATATCTACAGTATAAGGTATAACTTCTGCCTGTTTAAACTGCTCATAGTTTATTCCCCTCCATTTGAAGAATGAAACGCAGCGTAATACTTTGGAACTTTGGAACCTTATGACTTAGGAACTGCATTTTTGTATTTTATTATTTAAACTTAAAACAATATTTATTATATAATTTAAATCTATTCAACCAAAGGAAAAAAATAACCTAATTTTCTGATCATCTGGGATGAACAGAAATTTCTGGGATTTCTTATGGGAATAAATGAGGACTAAAAAATGTTGCTCATTTCGAAAATCTCTCTTGAAAAGTTCTGCTCGACAAACTGCACACTAGGAGGACGGGTTCGTCTCTTCACGCCGGGCATCATGGCGTCCTCTGAAAAAATGAGCATGTATTTGTTTAGTCTGCGTGTTCTACATGTTGCAGACACTATGGCACTCTGGGTAATAACGGTTATTTGTTGTGCGTAGGGAGACAACACCTCTCCTGTTGAACAACACTTTGAGAAAATGGACCTCTTTCTTGCTTGAGCGCCTTCTTTCTCCATGTCTCTCTCTCTCTTTCTCTTTCTGTCTCTATCTCTAGATTTCTTTGACCCCGGTACAAGGCCGAGATGGAAAGTGTGTTTTAGCTCCAACAGTCTGAGCTTCAGGAGCTGCAGATCCACCCCACCCTTTTAAACGCTTCACATGAAGTGCTGCTACTAAAAAAAAGAGTCAGAGACGGCGCTGTCCTGAAAAAAGGCAAAAAGATGCATTTTAGCATTAAAACCAAAAGAAAATTTGGTTCCAGTAAAAGAAGCTGCATTTGTCCAAGAATCTGAAGTCACAAAAGTGACCTGCTCAAACCTAGTACGAGTCACAGGGAGGTGAGTTCACCAAATGAATAGCGTTCAACATTTGGCCAACTTTATACCCCCCGACTTCGTTAAAACAATAAATAAATAAATAAAAATTTAAAAAAATAATACCTCACCTTGTTTCCACCAGTTACAAACTGCTTGTTGTTGGACTTGCTGAACTGGGGATGTAACGCCACCACCTGGATGAAAAGTAGAAGTAAGAAAACTGCAATTGCAATTAAGAAATAAAACAAGTATGTTAAGAGACCAATGGAAACATAGAAATACAAATATGTTGCAACACCAAAAACAATACAAAATACGTCAATTCAAAGATGAATTTCATGAAATTCTTTTCTTCCTAAATAAATTTGGTCTATAAAACAGCAGTTCTAGCGCCGGAGGGATCTACAGATCAGGCTGTATGTGACAATCGGGCCTCGCTTTAGGAACAATCAGGGATATCAGGGACCAAAGCCATCAGAACACGGCCACGAATCACAATAATCAGAAGCAGAAAACTTTATTGATTATGGAGGAAACTGCTTGATGATGAGACACGGGCCAGTCATAACATGCTTGCAGCAACATCTTTATATTTATGATACTCTAAAATGAACTAAAATTGGTTAATGCTGTATAGAAAGCTGTTATAAAATTGTGTTTAGTAGAGATTGCAGCAATAGGCTTGTTAAGTTCTGCAATACTACATAAAGAGTCCCTTACGTCCATTTTTCTTGAGGTCTAGGATAAAAAACAATCATATTTCAGTTGTACATGAACATGTTCCCTGAGAATGAAGGAAGTTCATTTTATTTCTATGCCTTTAATAAAAGTATGTAAATGGTCTCTGTTCTTATTGGCTAAACTGAACTGTGCCTTGTTCAAAAAGCAGTTGGAGAAATTCTTATACCTTTAACAGCTGATATATGTGTTGTTTTTGTGATGTATTTAAGCTTAATGTCCACATCTTGTATTGTCTGGGAGGTGAGCTGTATGTTTTGAAACTTTAACAATGCTTACATTACAAAACTTAAAAAATATATAAACGAAATGCTTTTCTGTGCGTACGGTATTAGACTCAATAGAGCAATACCTGAGAGTTGTACAAGCTGAGGATGCCCAGGAGAAATCAATTAAAACCTGCAGGGGGGGCTGAAGTCATTATTTCTGTTCTGACAGAAGTCAAACTCAAAGGGTAATCGCCCATCAAGTCTCAACAAGTTGGCCGGGGAACAATAAGCAAGTTAACTGCTATAACTTACTTTGATGGGACAGTCAAAGTTCTCATGGAAGCCCTCTCTAGTGTAGAGGCCAAACACCTGCACCTGTGAGGTAAAGAATAAGAGTTTAGGAACCAAGAAACCAGACAATTAGAGAAAATAATCACAGGAAACCAGCTAAAAGGTAAAATGCTAAAATAACGGGAAAGCTGACATCTATTGTCTTTTTCTTGTTTTGGGGTCGATCTGGGCCAGACCTCACAAAAACATCACATCTAGTTAACCACCCACTAGGCCTCCAATTAGTGGACAGGTCAACACACTCTGCCCTGCCAAGCCTTCATAGAGCGGTCTTGATCTCCGCTGTGCTGCAGTCCCCGACGGCTACGAGCCTTAACTCCGCAATTCACCTGCACCTGCCGTCCGAGCCAGGAACCAAAAACACTACAAAGTGGGAATGAAAAACCCTCATGCTGACCTCTGTGCCACGCTGTTGCATTACTATGAAATTTGTCTTGTTATCTGCAAACTATCATTGGTGAAGGGAATAATTGGAAAGTCTCAGGTCCATGTTTAAACTAGTGCCTGACACTTAGTAACATTCTGTCACTGTTACTGATCTTAACCAATATAACTGTCTGACATAAAACACACTTCAATGATTTGTTAAATGGTGTTTCACTGTTTTACTTGTCAATTGTCAGGTTTTGACAATCACATAAAAGTGTAAAGCACTGTGTAATAAAACAGAGTATGTTTAATTATACAGTCTACAAGAATATTTTAAAGGGCCCAGATCACGAAAACAGATTCTTCTTGCATTTTTACCCATTGTCCACTCGATTAGATAACATTATATTAGCCCCACAAGTGGGAATGCAGTGGAAAATGTATAAGAAGGGGATTTATAACATTTGTGTAGGTTTAGGGACCGAGAACAGGGGGCTTGACAGATAAATATGAATGAGCTCTGTTCTGACTGGCTGTCCAGGTTAAATTAAGCCCTGGTTGTGAACAGGTGGGGCTAAACTGAAAAGGCTGAGGTGAATATATGTGTTTTCTTTGACATGGGTGTTTCTGCAGTCACAGATTTCATATATAAACTAGAGTGAATGGTATGCTTTAAAACGTTAATGCTTTAAAAACTTTACAATGTTTACACTCTGTATCAAAGGAAAATGAGAAATATATCATGATATGGGCCCTTTAAAATATACACAAAATAAATGTTCACCTTATATGTAAAAAAACAAATCATCCTAAAAACGGCAGATTTTGTTGATGCTGATAAATCTGTTAAACTGCAATTTTGTCCAATTTTACAGGTTACACACTTAATTAAAATTCCTCACCTGTTGAGGGATTTGCCACAACATCTCAAGATGTACGAAGTTACACGAATAAAAAAAAAGGATGAAATACGTAAACAAATAAGGTCTAAGACCTTCTAAAAGCGTGTCGTGTCTGACATATCTCAGCTATCAGAGCAGGGGCTAAGCGGGCCCAGTATTAGCGGCTCTGGGGAGCGAACAATGGCTGCTGCATCAATTTTAATTGGCAGAGTCACAGCGCACGCGACAAAGATCTTGTTTGGCTGCGAAAGCGTTGGGCGCGGATGCCTATCTGCTCTCAGATCAGTCGGAGAAAGCCACCCACCATGGTGCTGATTAGCCTGAGCAGGCACATTAACCGCCCAGGTCCAGATCGCTAAGCAGATAAGTGGGACAGCGAGTGAAAGAAATCACAGATGGGTGGACAAGGAGGGGTATTTTATTTTAAATGTTGTTAACATGGAAGCAAAACATGTTTGCTGTGTTCCTGTAAGTTCCTGTGCCAAAGATTATTGTAGCTGATATTGCTGTCAGGGAGAAATACATGTACAGTACTCTGTAAAAACTTCTTTAAACTTGTTTAAAACAACTGTTCTGAGCAGTAAACTCACATATATATAAATACATTATTCTACACAGAATAAATAGAAATAAAGTTCCAGATTTTCCTCAGACATTCACATGCATTGAATGCGTTTTTTTATTATTCCATCATCACCTTGATTTAAGTTCATTAAAGACTGATGAAACAGGTATTAGACTGAAACTATAAAAGATGCGCAATAAGCTACTTTTTAACTCATTATTGAACTTTGCAAATAAAAATGACAATTAATATATACATATTCCATCTTCTACAGTTTATCTAAACATTCCCTTCAGGTATCACTTGTTTATTTTTATCTAGCTTTGGTCGGACAGCCCATCATTCTTTTTTGTTTTCTTTTTGTTATCTGTACTAGTTCTATTGCTATTTCTGGTATTTCCAAGAGTTCTTCATAAAGCTGTGAGCAGCAGCACAATACAGGATTTCATCCTCCCACCAGTGACTAATGCTCAGCTACCAAAGCCACCCTGGTCTGAACAGAGCTCTTTCAGATCACATGGTGTAGTGAAAGCTGGCCCCTGACACTCCTGGTCCAGTCACAGAAATGTAAAGGCCTACCTTTCCATCCTCTGAACAGATCCCCACATGCTCACCGCTCTCATCCAGGCTGATCTGATTTATCTTCACTGAACTCTGCGGAAGACAGACAGACTGTTTAAATCTTATTAACCAGTTTTAGTTTTTTTGTGCATGTTTTTAAATTATCTGGGGGTGCAAAACAGACAAAATGGAGTATTATATTGCAACTGTACTGCAATTCTTTTATACCTTGCAAAACGTTAAAACCATTGCAGTGAGCCATTAATAGTTTAAATATAGTTAAAATATAATGGCCTGCATTTTTTGACTAAAGGTTTTTGTTTTTTTTACGTGAATGTGTTAATTCACAGAAACTAATCTGGGATGTTTGAGAATTGGCCCAGAGCACTCAGTAAAATGTGTAGTGATTTGATTAGGGGTTATTACTGGTGTAATCAAATTAGAAGCTACCTTGAAGTATTAGGGAGGGACTAGCTCCCTAGAATAATGAGTCATGAGTCATGCGTGATCCAGCAAAAAATTCTTATTTTGTGCAGGTTAGACCTAGGAAACATTCCTATCAGCTGCCCTCTAAGCAAGACAAACAAGCTTATACCTTTGTTTACTTACAATCTCATACTTTTGGGTGACATTCCCTTGAATGTCCAGTAGGAAAACCTTCCCAAAGTGAGTTCCCAGAGCCAGAAACTGAAAGTCATTAGGAAGACGGACATGTTAGAGAATATCTCTGCACACCTGGCATGAATTCAGACTTTAAACTGCTGTATTGGGGGTATTAATGCACATTACTAGGCATGAGTGTGTGTTTGGTGTGTGTGTGTGTATGGTGTGTGTGGCTCCAGCTTGTCCCCTCGGGGGCAAAAAAGTGTGAAATTGCTGGAGGACAGAAAAGCCTATTTATCAGAGCGCCCCAGTGTGAAATGGCATTTTTTCGACATATCAAAACACCTCAACATAATATATGCAGCGTGGATCACACGCCCTAAACTCCTCAGCCACTGTCAACCGCTCGGCCCAGGAGGACAAATGCATTTGGAAAAACACATAAATAACATTCAGTTATGGAAATATCTATGAATCAATTGACACTGTAAGCTCATGCTAGCTAAAAATCTAATACTCTAATATGTCCCAGTGGTTCCTAAGCCCAGTCCTGCAGGAGACTCTACAATATGCAGCATGGGTGGCTAAAACATACTTACTGATTTTCTACTAATGATTAATAAATAAAAGAACACAGAAAGCAATTCATGTGTTAACAGATTTGAAGTAAAGTATGCCACCATATATTAATGTCTTACATGAGATTTAAAGACAGTCAGGAACTTTGAATTTCCTAAAACGCTTAATGAGAATATCCGCACTTCGATTTTCTTAAGAGCTCTGAATGCAAGAATAGTTTAAAAAAAAATATAGCCAGGTTTTATTATACGACAGACCAAAGGTACGGAGGCAAGCAGTAATTTCAAAAACAGTTTACAATTAACTCATTTTGCCAACATCCAACGCATTATATTTACTGAAATTTAACCAATTTGATTTGATTACATTACTTATAAACTACTAATCAAAGCTTAATAAGACTATATCAATAGAAAATCATACATCCAAGCATGTGGTACTGCTGGTACTTTAATGCGATGAGCTTATAGTGAAAGTGACCATTCTGTCCAACGTGAACAGCATGAAATTCTTCCTCTGCATTTAACCCATTTATTAACTCAAGGCAGCAGGCAGCCAGGAACTAGGGCTGCACGATATCAGGAAAACATGCGATACTTAATAATGTTGAGTGTTGCCATGGCGATATCATGCGATAAGTGATTAAAAACTTAGCCTTTATAGTGTTCATGTGTTTCTGCTTTAGATTTGCTGGTGATAAAGACTCCAGACACTGACTAGTCTATGCAGAAAAAAAATGAAATGCAATATTTCCATTCCAACATGTTTTTTCTTTAAGAATGTACTTAAACAGAGTATTTTAATGCCTCCCATAAAACATTTGAACCTGAAAATTGAACATGAAATTTAAATTATAGTAAGTTCTTAGCCAGAAAAAAATAGCAAAAGGAACAATCTATAGCAGCAGCACAGAAGATGAAGAAACTGCCCAGTGATGTTTTTGCCCTCTTCTCTGTGGCACTGGATGAAGAGCGTTGTGGGATGGTACTTTGCTCCGGGTCCCTCAGAGGCACTTCGCAGTCTTGAGAATCAAACCCACGACTTCCTGATCGCAGGGCGGATGCCCTAACCACTAGACCACCAGCTGCCCCATTTACAGAGCATTGCTATATTGGATAGCAACGCTTAACGGATCCCGTTACTTTTCAATCAGACAGTCCTTTCTTACACGGCCACACCATGAATGATGGGTTGCAACGTTGCAAACTGGCCAATGCAGCTAGCCAATCAGGAGCCACGGGAGGTTTACATGGCTTGTATCAGCAGCTCAATGTTACCTTTTCTTACAATGTTCTGGCATGACAATAAAGGATAATGTCCATAAACAAACAAAGACAAACAACAAACATAGAAACTGCTGTTTGGTTTGGACAATAATACACTGGACTTACTGATGCTGGGATACTGACTGATGCACACCATGTTAACCTCCTGATTATTATAATAAAAGAGTAGCATTAATTACCTAAAATTAAATTGCCTAAGCAAAACAGAATCTCAATTGTTTTTAGCAGGGAAAACCCCCATAACACCCATGCACAGCAAGATGGGGGGGGGGGCACATTTACATGAATTTCTATGGCAAACCAGTTGTTTGCTGTAAGAGTTGATAACGCAACGACAGTGTAGCAATTTGGGTTTGGAACCAGTCTTTAATGACTGCTAATTGAAACCTTATTGAGGAAGATAAATCAATGCTTGTACAGAGCTGTGGGAATGGTATTTTTAGGTCTTTGGAAGGAACAAAACCCTGTAAAACACTTTCGGTCCAAGGTTTGATGTTTTAACTTCTATAAAACTACTACAAACTGACTTTTTTATATTTCACAATGAGAAAGCAATGCATACAGACTGGAACAAAGTTGTCTGCATCACTTGTCTCTTCTGGTGTCCCACAGGGGTCTGTCCTTAGACCCCTGCTCTTTACCCTACTGTATGCTTTGAGCTAATGACCCAGGTGTACAAAAAGGAAACTGTATCACCGCTGATCCAGTCTTGTCTTCCTTTAAAGACTGGCAAGACAGAACGCATGCATTTCTCAATCTCAAGACAGTCCATGTCCCTGATATTTCTGTTAAGCATGATATGTCCATTCGCCCTGCGATCAGAAAGTCCAGGTTCGATTCCCAAGACCGCTAGGCACCTCTGAGGTACCCTGAGCAAGGTA
>JBBJLR010000001.1:6439855-6450367 GCA_037577145.1 Brachypetersius gabonensis | reverse complement strand
ACACACACACACACACACACACACACACACACACACACACACACACACACACACACACACACACACACACAGTCACGCAGTAAGTCAGTGCTCAAGCACAAGACAGGTGATTTTTTTCACTCTGGCAGCTCAGCAGAGACAAGAGCTTTCGGAAAGAATGACGACACACAACCAGCACAGGCTCCCGTCCAGGGGTCGCTGAGGTCAGCCCAGGGAGGCTCTGTTAAACACAGGAACACCAGGGCTTTCGTCTTCCCTCTCCTGACTCTGGACTGAAGTGAGGGACAATAGTGAGTTACCTTAGTATGGGTCAGAGATTCCAAAGGGAATAATGTTAGTCTTTAGCCGTGAATGGCTGCTACCTGCACTGTCAAAACAATACTGAGAAATTATAATTAACTGTAAGCAATTTCACCAGTAATTTACAAGAAGTATACTGTAATGCATATTTAGAGATTCTTCTAATTACAGTTGATTATTGAATGTGGAGGGTCTTTCACAGAACCCAGTTTTTCTAGTGTACTCAAACTCCGCGGCGCTGTAAAAATAAGATAAAATAAGATAAACCTTTATTAGTCCCACAAGTGGGAAATGACAGCCATACCATTAGAGAAATCAGTATATAGTAAGTATCAGTATAAATCTAATAGTAAGTTAACAAAAATTTTTGTTAACTTACTATTTGTTTCATTCGTTTGATTTTTGTTACGTTAATTCATATGTAGTAAGGCAGCTTAAGTTATAAAACCAGTTAATTAAGAGACGTGCCAGTGGTCTTTATATATGACACTTATTAAGGAGATACTGGTGGAACTAGATTGTAGTTGGATGACGTGAACATTCAGGTTTATTCATATTTTAAACCAATGTTTCAGCTTTCCTGTTAAACCTATTTAATTAGTACCACTGTTTTAGGAATGACTTAAAACAGATTTAATAAAGTTTTTGGTACTGGTTTTGTCTTTCTGTTTTGAAAGATATATAACAGATAATGAACTCAACACCTATCATATCTGTGGTGTGGTGCCTCTGTTGTAGTCTTTAGAATGATTTTTGTGAATTTTCCTCTTGGTATTCAGTACGGAAGCAGCGTTTGAATAGTTAATATATGAATATAATATGACGCATATGTGTGTGTATATATATATATATAAATATGTGTGTGTGTGTGTGTGTGTTCTAAATGTTGCAGTATGTCGTTCTCAACGTGCCGTTTCTTATTAGTAATTACATCCACAGTCTGTGCTGCAGCTCATGGCTCGCCCTGGCAATTATCTCAGTGCAGGTCCTGCGATTAGAGCGAAGCTGATGAAGTCACTCGGCTCTTTTAAGGAGAGCAGAAGGTCAGGGGCTTTCTTTAACGAGACAACAGAGCTTATAAAGCGGCTCCGTTAAAGGCACGCCGTTACCTGCAATGTTACCCTCGTAATAGAGCCACATGGGGCTTCCTCTCCCGCTCCCCCTGTCTGTCTCTCTTTATTTGTGTTTTCTTCTCGTCATGCTCTCTTTTTTGTTGCTGCTCCCTCTCTTTCTCTGGCCCTCCTGACCGGAGGCCTGCCTTCGCCTTTGATCTTCTCCTCCACTTTTGATAATTTTTTGACAGAACTATGCTGTGATTCACTCTCTCTCTATATCTGTCTATCTTTCTTTTTTCCCCTTCTCCTCCTTTATTTCATTTCTCCCCCTCCTCCTCCCTTTCTCCCTCCTTCCTTGCCCACTAGTAGCGGCAGCTGGACTTGCCAGAGAGAGCCACATGCGCTTTCAGGCCCTGTCAAGCCCCTGCAAGACAACTTGCCCCAACATTTCAGGCGTGAATTGGACTCTTGGCTTTTTCCCGGGTGCAGATGATATATATAATTCATGGCGAGGTGTGAGAGTGGTGTCAACGTGTCAGCCAATAGAAGAAATATAAAAGTGGGCTGTTTACTGGTCGAGAGGCGCTTTCTCTCTTTCTCTTTTCTTTTTTTTGTTCTTCTCCTCTGATTCCCTTCCTTCTCTGAATGGGGAGGGCTGGGGGGATCAAATGCACGCCTGTTTGTCCAGCTCTGATGCAGGAGTAGCTGTGCTAATCAAAGCGATGCCAGTCCCAATGTATTTTTCCAGTTATCTCCCTGGAAAAAAGAGCAAGAAAAAAATCCTGGTTTTAATTATTCAGGCACATCAATTAATTATGGAGACTCGCATGTTCTGCACGCACATCTCTCAAACGAACGCTTGTCATGTCAATACGCGTATGGCTCTCTCGTTGTGCATTGATCTATTGTGCTTCACACTATTTGCGGTGATTTGTCTCACCGCTGTAATTAAATATGCTCCCGAATCCAAATGAATTTGTCCTGATGTGAATAAATGGAGGCGTCATGTGTTCTGTGTTGGGGCTAGTTGTCATCGTTATGTTATTTGGTGAACCCCCCCACCCCTTGTTCTACCTTCAAAGGCAGACTATTTAAAGTTAATTTCTGAACAGACACAGACAAAAAACAATGTCTGTAGTTGTTTACCAAAAACGTCTTGACAGGGACCTTGTGGAGAACTCAAATCAAACAGAACTTGAATCAGACTTTGCTGACTGATACCTCCTTGTTGAAGACGTGGCATTATTAGATCTCTCTTTGGAGGTCAGTTGTAACCCAGTTGGTGCCCGTCTCTTAGTTTTCTCAAGCATAAACAAAGGTCATGTCGATTTATATAGCAGTTATAGCGCCTGGCCTTCTCTTTCTTTTTTGGAACGCCAGAAAAGTGAGAAACGCGGGTCATTTAAATGTACCATGTTGGTCTGGGAAGTCACCTTTGCTGTGAATGGAAATAGAGTTGGGTGTTTATATTTGTTAGGAATGAAGACGCTGTTTACGATGTTGTGTATGTCTTTCCATACATCTGTGGACTGTGGAAATGAAAGGATGGGTCAACACTGTGAAATCTTTTCAAAAGACACAGCATTTCTCCATATTCAGTGGCACCCTTGGTGCCTTTCAAGGACAGATTTGACGGTTTGAGTTTTGCACCCCATTCAGACAAAACAGAAATTGACCTCGACTTTGCTGAAATGGTGACTAAAGATATGTCTTATACATGAAGTCTCATACGCCGTGTGGAGATTTGTTGCAAAGAAAATCTTTGTTTACTTTGATATACATTTTCTCTAAGAAAAATCTGTGTATTGAATGGGTCTTTTCTATTTTCCAGATCAAAGGCTTTCTGTCTATAAGGTGTGACCTAGGATATTATCTTGTAAACTTCAGTTTAAACTTATGAAATTGCACAAAAGTACATGGCAGAATTTCCATGTTCCACCAACTGAATCCAAAGAACACAATGAGAACATCCTGTAGTACGTTGCCTGTTGCTGGAAAGCCTAGGCCTTGACTGCAGTGAGAGCTTTCTTAAATGGAAGAGACACAGCTAAAGAGAGAAGGGGAGAATGACACTAAATGAACTCTAAGGGTCCTTAAGAGCAGGGGTTTGGAGGAAGTGCTCTGGCATCAAAAAGTCTGGAACATCTTTAAATAGCCTGAAGGGCAGTAATCCACTTTCCATAGATACTTCTAGAACCATGGTCTTCTCAATAATTACAATCTTTCTGCCGGGAAGCATTAAGCCCACTGGAAGGAAAGCAGTGATGATCCTACAATTTTATTGAACTTCTTCAGCTTTTAAAAGAACTAAATAATCAGGGTCCATTAGTGAATGAAGAATGTGATCCTTTTTTAAACCTGGTTTCCTACAAATCTCAGTGTTCTGAATTAATTAATTAATTAATGATGATGTGTTTTCTCTCTAAAATCTATCTGAGCTTGTTGACATGTAAAGAGGTTTTAGGTGAAGATCATCACTAATATTGTCAATATAGTGTTTGAGTATAAGTTTGGGATTTTATAAAAATGATATACAGTAATGAATTTAAAACGAAATCTCGGCCCCTCGAACCGCGGCCTGTAAATCTCGGCCGAGATGCTGAGCTGCATTGCCAGAAGCCACAGGGCATTTGAGTGGCAGGGCTTTTAGCAGAATGAAACGAAAACAGGAGAACAGAAGGGCAGCAGCCAATAACTGGAAATTTAGCTGAATTTATATTTGGATTACTATTTATGTTATTAGTCAATAATACATTTTTAATCATTTAAAACTAAAATGTGTGGAAAAAAACATATTGCCACGAAAAAAGCAAAAAGAAAATGCGGAGATTATTTGCAGTTTCTGCATTATTGTGGAGATTTCTGCTTACAACTATGAGTTCTCAAAAAAATCTGCGTGTGAATCCATTACTCCTGATCCGCGTAAAACCAGGGGTTACTGTACAGCCCTTTCAAACAAATGTAGACGGACTGGTTTGGAGTGGAACAGTATACACTGTAGGCATGGCTTGAATTACTGGGGGTACTGGGGGGTACCCCGAACAAGACCTGTGCCCCCCCCCCCCCTCAAAGAGGCAAAAATAGCAGTTTGTGGAGGTTCTTAACAGTGTTATGAGGGCAGTACACCCCAATAATGGAGGGGTAATTCACACTCTGACTGTAAGTGCTGTTTAATGTATGTGAATGTTCAAGTTTAATCAAAGCAACCCCCTTGCCTTTATTGCAACAGCAGATTCATTCTTTCCAGCAATTTTTGGAAATAACTTGTGTCCAAACCCTCACAGCAGTGTTTCAAGCAGCGAACAGTTCTGTCTTTTCTTCTTCTTTAGGGTTTTATGGCAGCTGGCAGCCCACATGAAGGTGCACTACCACCAGTTCTTTGTGTCTCCTTAAGTCTGAGATTAGTGTGAGTCTACCGTATTATAATTAATACAGGCTTTAAGAAGAACAAAACGGAAAAAATAAGAAACACTCGAGACGCTCCACGGGGAAATTCTGGACAGCTTCACAGGGCAGCAGCCAATCAGCATCAATGAGAAATAATGTTCGTAGATTAGTTACTTTTAAACATCCCACCTCTGAGAACAGCTGACTGTGACGTGCTGGCCTTGTCCGCCACGCCCCCTCGTCCTTGTGCTGGTTGTTTATGTTTGGGGTGGCGCTGAGCGGAGGAGGTTCTGATTGCCTTGCAAACCCCTGCCCAAACATAAACAACCTGCGCGAGGATGAGGGGGCGTGGCAGACGAGGCCCAGACAGCACCAAAACCAAAAATATGTGGAGGATATCTGCAGTTTCCGCATTAGTGTCTGGGTTTTAGCGAACAACTATTAGTTTGGTTCTCAGAAAAAATCCATGATGGACTGCAGAAATGTTTCATTATGTGGAGAAATGTTCACACATATCTAAGTTACGAATATATCTGTAAAGAACCATCCAATAAATGGAGCTCAATAATCAAAGTTCAAGCGGTGGTCTATGAGTGAAGCTCCTCCCCATTCCATTTAAATGGCGTTTCTCTGACTTCTCTGCCTTTTTGGTGTTGGAGCCACAATACTAATATAATAGAAGTCTATTATACCCAATAAAATTTTGGATGACAGACTTACATTACTTGTTAGCTAAAAAAAGCAAAATTAGCCTATCAGACCTTTGCTAATTGGTTTGTTTAAAATCATGTGCATTTGATTTTCCATTGAACAGTTCCATCAAAAGTGTCATTACTAAATAATCAGTGTAAGGAAGACTAACAGAAAAAACCCTGTAGTTTAAGGGCTGAAGGCTGTCTTGAAATCTTGTTTTTGCTGTTTTACACAAACTGCGTAAGGTAGGACACAGGAACATGTCCTCTATCTATTAAGGGAAACAAAGCCCTTTCGAAACACTGCTGGAAGCATCGACTGTGGTTTTGTGGTTTGCTGCACAGGTGTCATAGAACCTTTAAAAGTATCCGCTCGCTGTTTTCTTCCTCCACAGCTACCTCATCACTCAACTCCCAGCTTCAGCATCTTCAGCATCTCCAACAAATACAGCAGCACCACCAGCAGCAACAACATCAACAGCAGCAGCAGCAGCAGCAGAGAGAACGCGAGCAGCGCGAGAGGGAGCAGCAGCAGCGGGAGCGAGAACAGCACTGCGGCCCGGTCCACCTCCAGAAGCCCAATCAGCTGCACCACCATCAGCTGACTCCGCCCATCCAGTCACAGGCTTCTGGTCCCTCCACAGGAACGATCTCTTCCTGTACTTCCTCCAGCCATGGTCCAGCTCCGGCTCCGCAGTCTCCACCCTCTCACAGGCCCAACCAATCACCAGCTCACAGCCTGCCCTCGCCAGTCACTCCTCCAATGCCACTGCAGGTAAGTTGTTTATTGTTGTTCATCAATCGAATACATCCCTGTGTTATGTAGCTATTACATATAATATGTAGGCCTCCAAAAAATGGGGAGCTCAAGCTTTTACTACAAATAAACATGTTTTCTTGTTTGTTGCAGTAATTTAACATTTTAAGAAGAAATGTTTTAGATCTTGCGATTTTCTTAAAGGTATTAATAACATATTTCTATATATTACTCAATTGCTGGAATTATTTTTGTTGTTCCTTGAAAATGGAAGCAGTTTCATTGCTCCTTACATTTTGTTAATCCTTGAAAAAGTGACAATAAAGATTTATCTTTATCTGTATCATATCTAGACCATTCCAGATTTTTCCCACAGTTTTGTATCTTCCATAATGATACCATGTGAAGACTACCATGTGCTTCCTCCCAGTAACATGAAGAACTGCATTTTTTCAAGCTGTGTTAATGTAGGCACTTCAACATGCTTGGAGGAGAACACTAACTTCCAATTCTGTCAACTATCCACTTTCATTGGTTGTCTTGACTTTAAGGGATTAAGACAGATAAAGACAGAAGAAAACTACCCTCGCAGAGAAAGTGAAGCCAATTATTTCCTCAAATATTGAACATTTTCAAAAGAAGGCTAGATACGCCCAAACATTCGACAAACAGCATTCTAAACCAGTGTTATATCTTCGGCAGAGCTTTCAGGTCCTACAAGCAGTTGCGAACACACAGGCGAAGGCAGCAGACGAACCACAAAATGAAACACCTCCTTTTGTAGGATCAAAACAATATTGCTGACCAATAACTGTTATTTTTCCTGTTGGCCTAAAGTATAACAGGCTCCTTAGACAGTTAATGCAACTTAAGTCATTTGTGGTTTGACATAAACGGCGAATGATGATTGAACGTTGAATGTCCAGACTTCTGCCTGGCATTGAGGCCTACGGCCGATCCATATAATGCCTCCTAAATATGATATCGCCCCACTTAAAGGACTAGTTCTTCTACATTATTCACAACATGCCTGGAAGAATGGAGGTTATGAGTGACACAAGGTCTGGGATGAATCTTAGAGAATGGTGCAGTAATTTAATTTAGTGATTGGATCTGTCTGGGGAAATCTTGGATATTACAAATATTGTTTCTGGAGGAGGTACTTGTTTGCCAAGCTAGGTCCCTGGGAAAGAATGAAAATTGAAAGTTTATTGTTAAGAGTTCATCCCTGCCATCTTGCTTGCGACAGCAATAGAGCATTATTGAGGATGAAGAGCTTCAGAATATTAAATTATGATGTTATGATGTTTTGGGTGTAACCTGATTTGAATCAATTACATGATAATTACTTATTGACATGTTTCATATGGGTACGGTATAAGCAGCTGATGCTGCATTTAACTGCTGGGATTTTAGAGGATGATCTTGCTTGGTATTCTATTGTAGTTTCACTCCTGTGAATAGCATTGTGCCATTTGTCTCCATTGACCCATCAGGTTTAGATGATGGGTTTTTTATATTATAGATGGTCAAGAGAATGTGTTTCAAAAGTTCCTTGTTTGTGCAGTTTCATACAATTTAGTCTGTGGAAACTCACAAAGCTCTGGATTTACCCTTTGTCCCTTAACAACACATCAGTCACTGAGCCTGTGGTATTATTTTGAAGACATAAATGGGGGCTTCATCAGCTGTGGGTTGAAATGTCATCAAAACAGTTCCACAGTCAGTAACCTTGACTAATTAGTACTGGACAGTTTGACTAGCTACATGACCTCCACTAATATATTCGCCTCAACCAGGCCATTACACAGCAGTTAGCTAATGCTCTGATCTTGCTGATATCAGTCAGGAAACCCAACCGTATTTGCAAACTCCTGTGGTCTTATGTTTAATGGGCTGTTGCAAATATTAAAAAATATCTCACTGATACTAAAGATAAGTGGCTTGATTATCACTGAGTAAAGGCAGATTTTAACAGTAATTAAATTGCAGCTTAAAACTGTGCTGCCTCATTATGAGTCAAAGCAAACCCCCCAATGATAGCGGTTTACATAATTACGCAGCTTGAGGCAAAGGTAAACACTCCTCTTCTTTAAATACACGATGTCTCTCAGGCTGTCTTCTCATTTTTCGTCTATTTGTATATCCGTCCGTCCGTCCGTCCGTCCGTCCATCCATCCATCCATCCATCCATCTCTTTTCCTCTGTCTGTCTGGCTGTCCCACTCATTTTCTAATAACCTGTGCACCCCCCTCCTTTTATATCCCAGTGGTTTCATTTCAGCCAGAGAGAGGCCAGGGTCGCCTCTGTGTCCTTCCCCACATTCATCAGCGTCACCACCCTTATTGCTCTGCACTGAGGCCCCTTCATGGCTGCCATCAACTTAGGCCATTTATTTCACCTTCCGTCCCTCTGCCAAAGCCCTTACACACACACCAGCTGGACCCAACAGGGCCTGATGCTTAATGGTCCCTGGAGCCTGCAACTAGTGCTTTTCAAAGAGCCTCCTTCGAGGCAACTGGCCATTGCAGATGTTTTTTTGGTGACAGTTGAAGCACATCTGATTCAGTTTGGCATGTGATCTTCGATCCCATAATTATGTGATGTAAGTGTATTAGAGTTGAGGTAGATAAAGCAGATAGGGCTACAAAAAAGAGGCCTACAGTAGCGAAGCATCTAACTGCAATGGTCAGATATGCTCTAAAGCTTGTCCAAACCCATCAAACGTCTTACATATCTTCTCAAACGTTTGGGTTTTTAATCTGCAACAAGTCACCCACTCATCAGCACTATGTACTGTTTAGAGTAGAGTCTTTTGGGATGTTCCTCAAATTTCAACCCAGCATTGAATAGATACTAATTAGGCTGTTAATTTTACATTTTATAGTTTAATAAAATAAAGCTCTTATTTGCTGTCCATACCATTTAAAATTATTTTTTGTTGTGTCCAGACACACTGCATGACCTTTCTCCTGAAGTACAATATTATTATTACAGTATTAGCTTGGCTGTGCATCATGGCTTAAACTAAAGCTTAGTGGCTCTTTGTCGAGGTCAGAGTCACATTAGGGCTCATTACAGTATTGCCCTGTCCAATGGGATTAAGTATAGCGGTACCACAAACAGGTAAAAGGTTTACTGTGTCCCTGGGTCATAACTGAGAGCGACATCACATCAGGACCAAGGATGGAGCCCTGAGGATCACCCTAAGCTCCGGCAGGGTCTGCAGTGGGTGGACTTCAATCTGCAATAGGATTTGGCCACTACTGTCTAGCTCTTCTGTCCCAGGGGGTGCATGATTAGATTTCTAGTTAAGAATCAGTGTCTGCTTAATCCACAGAGAGATGGGCCAGCGGCCCATGCTTCATTAGCCACCGCTGTGCCATACCACCCAGACACTCCCCGCATGTGAGAGAAAGTGAGAGTGTGAGAGGGGTGTTTGCATGGATGTGGTCTAGAGGGGTTGAAAAAAATCTCTCGGTTTTGGGGGGTTCCCATTGACTCTGTGTGTGTTTGTGAGTGTGTTTCCCTCCTGGGGGGCCTGAGACCATAATTGGCCTTGCATTGGTGTCAGAAAGAGAGTGTGCTGCACTGGGCTTTACCCGAGTGTTACCACTGGCCTTGAGGGACAGCCATGCTTAGGTGCCACAAACACCCAGAGAATTATGGGAAAGTGTGTTTCCAGGGCCCTTCATAATTACCCCTCCTGGTAACGTAAGTGCAAAACACAGTTTTTTCCTTTTCTCCGCTGCTCTCTCCTGCTCAATAATCACTTGAGCTTGGGAGCAGGTCTGCTATCATCAGAAGGACCTGAGGGCCCCCTTTAACTGAACTGACAACATGGCATTGTGTTAGCATTTCACTGGCACTTCTCTCTTCCTTCTGTCTTAGTTTTCTCTCTCTGTTTTTATTGATTAATTTATCTCTCTCTTTCTTTTTCTTTCTTTCTCTTTCTTCCTTTTGTTATTTTTTCTTTCTTACTTCCTTTTTTATTCCTTTTTTTATTACTTTATGTCATTCACTCTTTTGCTTATCGTTTTTTCTTTTCTTTCTTTCTTTTGTTCCTGCTTTGCTTTTATTTCTTTCTTTCTTTCTTTCATTCTTTCTTTCTGTTTCTATCTTTCTTTTTTTGTTCTGCAGGTTTTAGACGGGCTAGATTTTACTGGGTTTTTATAAGCAATAAGTAGTAGAGAAAACACACAAAATAATCCTCAGAGGTCCCAGATAGGAAAACAGACTGAAATGTATTCTTTTTTTGAGGCCTTTTTTCTTTTCTTTTTTTCGGGGGGGGGGGGGGGGGGAGTTAAAACCACCCCCCGGC
>JBBJLR010000001.1:6383143-6393470 GCA_037577145.1 Brachypetersius gabonensis | reverse complement strand
GTTTTTTCCCTCCCTTTTATTTTAATGAGTAGGTAGAAGTTGGACTATTTGACATTTTTTTGTTTTGTGTCCCTTTTCACAGCTGTACTGCTTTTTCAGTAATTGTGCAGAGATGTGCCATATCTCTCCTGCTATTGTGCATCAGTTCTCAGTCTGATGTGGCATCATGAGGAGACAGAAGACAGAAATGGGGCTTTTAGCAACTCACTCAAGAGTCAACATGCTGCAGTAAAGCTCACTTACTGCATTAGAGTTTCGTTACTCTGTACAAGGTAATAAAGAACATCAGTTCACTGATGCTTGGTGCGCGTGTGTGTGTGTGTGTGTGTGTGTGTGTGTGTGTGTGTGTGTGTGTGTGTGTGTGTGTGTGTGTCGCTGCTGTATAAAGCCATGTGTTCATGCTGGAGCTTCTACAAGTCACTGATAGAACCAGAGAGAGGTTAGGCATCGATCTGCTTCAGTGTATCCTTTCTTCTTTGTGACTGATTGGGTTGTGTTTAAAGCTTTTTCTTATAACACAGCAAAGTAGGTTTGATATACACCTGCCCACACAAGCCATAGCATTACCAACCACAAAATTAAAGCCACTGGCAGGTGAAGTGAATAACATTGATTATCTTGTTACAGTGCAACCTGTCAAGGGGTGGGAAAAAGTGCACACTCAGTGTTTGAAGCCGATGTGTCGGAAGACCGCAAAATAGGCAAACTTGAGGATAGAAGTGTATTTCACAAAGGCCAAACTGATGGCTGGGTATATCCAAAATGGGGCTTTGTGGCCTGTTGTTAATATGCAGTGTTTAGTACATTTACCCATTTACATTTACTTCCATTCCCTAACTACAGGGGGCAGTCTTCCTGGAGCAACTTGGGGTTAAGGGTCTTGCTCTGGGAACCCAGTGGTGGTGCTGAAGGTAGGAATCGAACCCATGACCTCTTGGTCCAGAGAGGTACCTACCAAAAGTGGTCCAAGGAAGGAGGACTGGTGAACCGACAACATGGTCATGACCGCCCAAGGGTCACTGGGAATGAAGAGGTCCAGGTGGTGTGATCCCACAGAACATCTACTGCAGCTCACTGACGTACCGCTGGTTATGATACACAGACACAACACACAGTGCCTGTTGATGCAGACCAGTCAGAGTGCCCATGCTGACCTGTTTCCACAGCCAAAAGCTCCTACAATGGGCATGTAAGTGTCACAACTGGACCATGGAACCATGGAACCGGGTCGCCTGTTCTGGTGAATCGCGTTTTCTTCACATTCGCTTACTTTGGGAAGATATGACACCAAGAGTCGCTAAGCAAGGAAGAGGCAGGGTGACACTCTGGGCAATGTTTTGCTGGGAATCTGGGGACCTGCCATTCATGTCAGTGGTACTTTGATGCATTTATATTCATGTTTTCCATCATTCTAGGGTCACTCAGGTCTGTACAGTATATAGCCATACTCACACACAGTCATAGTCAAATATGCCCTACTGACCCATTACTACAGGTAACAACAATACATCCCTTTTGGGTGCTCTGCTGGACTATTTTTATAAAGGTCATTTGAAGAGCAATTTATAAATGGCTTTCCATCAAAGAAAAGAACCATTGAACCAGGAAAAGAAACATTTATGCACTTAAATGGGCATTCCCTTTTTAGAAAGAACCCTCAATATAGGGTACTCTTAGTGCAGTGTCTAACTAATAGTGACAATTAGTGCAGTCAATGTGAAACATGAATAGAAAACACATTTGTAGTAAATGTTTTGATAGTGTTTCTTATTGTGAAGGCATTGTTTCTTTATGTCCATTCCAATTTCCTAGGACTCAAAAAACCTGACAGACCATGCATTGGGAAATTTCTCTTGAGGTGAAGCCATACCTCGATATATCTTGAATGAGGTAATCCATAAACCAATCAGTTTTAGTAGCGTATATTCAGTTCCCAAAAGTTTGTTTCTGTGCTGAAGCTCCTGTCCATTGGCCTGTTATAAGTGTATTTGAATGAGCATTAAACTTATTGTTACTATAAGCATGATCTGTCTGTCTGTCTATCTGTCTGTCTGTCTGTCTGTCTGTCTGTCTGTTTGTCTGTCTGTCTGTCTGTCTGTCTATAGAAGAGATGGTATATTCCTGTAAACACATCCTCTCCATGTTTCACATACAGCTGTCACCAGCATAGACCAAAAGTTACACTTCCATTCTTTGTTACAGTCCTATAACTATTTGCTTCTGGTCTGAATAGTTGCTAGTGACACTCTTTCTAATTCAGGATGCTTCAGCCACAAAGTGTATAAAATTAGTCACAAAATGATGCAATGTTGCAAAATATCTGTGCTGCTAGTTCTGTCCTGGGCAACTATCAGTGGTATTATTGTGAATGGAAGTGCCTAGAAACAGCACCAGCGCGCGTGAACTCACAAAGCAGGGCCACAGAGTGCTGTAGCACTAAAAAATGACCAGTCATCTGTTGCATTACTCTCTAGAGAGTCCCAAACTGCCCCTGGAAGTAACATCAGTATAACAACTGTTCATGGGTAAGCTTGGTAAATGTTTTTAATGGCCTCACAGCTGTACACACGCATGGGGGTGTAAAGCGCACCACTAATGGACAAATCTGAGTTTGGTTGATGCTGGGAGAATGCTCTCAATCAAGATGTGTGTAGTGCCAAAACTAAAGTTTGGTGGATCAGGAATAATGGTCTGGGGTTGTTTTTCAGGGTTTGGACTAAGCCCCTGACATCCATTGACAATATAGAAAGACTTATTAAAAAAGTATATCTTCTATTTCTGTGCACAAAGCAAAGTCCATAAAACATGGTTTGATAAAGCTGGGCTGGAGGAACGCCAGTAGTCTGCCCAGACCTTCACCCTCAGTCCCCTGGGATGAACTGGAACTTCAGTTACGAACCAGACCTTGTTGGACTACATCAGTATCAGACCTTACAAGTGCTGTTCATACTAAAAAAGCACAAACTCCCATAGACACACTCAAACACCCCATCCGTGTGAAGACCGCCAAGGGGAGGGTCAGCTCCAGATTAATGCCCATGCTTTTAAAACTGAATGTCCAACAGGTTTAAATAGGAGTGATAAGGATTGGGAATAAAGAACAGGTTACAAATGATCACAATGGAGCTTAATAGCATTATATATCAAAATTATTAGTCCCCCCCCCATTTTAGTTTCCTGGACAACTTCCGAGAGCCCAACCCCCCGACCCCGACAACAGCGACAACAACTGAGACTTTGCACGCAACCCCCCCAATACCACCCCTCCCTACACAAACACCCCACACACTCCACACACTCCACCGAGACGCAGACCCATGCATCCCCCCACATTAAAAATGCTTCCGTCGCCCCTGGTTTAGAGTCGTACAGCGTGTCCGAAATCACGCAATTGCACACTTTTAGTGCGCGATTTTAGATCGTAGTCACACTGAAAACTGAGCTAAAACTCGTGCACTGCACTGAAAGAACCCGGATGCTGCACTGAAATCGGCCAAAGGACGCCGTGCAGAACGATGGACACTCTGCCCTGAACAGGCGCCATTCTGACCACGTAGCGGAGGGAGACTTTCAACAAGGGTCGAGTTGAATAATGGCAACCAACAGAGAAATGCAAACCCAATCGGAGGCAACTGGTTTGTATAAATGTAAGTAACATTAATAAAATTAGTGTACTGTCGAAGACAAATGCTAGTCTGTCACTTCTGCTAAGTGCAAAACGTTAGTTTTCCGTTTAGGACAGCACTGACCCACAGCAGTGCGCACTACAGAAGTCACCCACACACGTCAGAGGTTATCGGTTCCTTTTAGTGCCGTCAGCATGGCAGCTGCAGGCTGTAAAAAATGTGCACTTCAAGGCATGGCTGCTGGAAACTTTCCACAAGAAGAAACCGTGACAGAGAAGAGAAAAGCATGCCTCAGTGCTTTCAGTGCTACTCCCAACGTCTGTTAAATGATGATCTCAAGTCATCCTCCAAACACCAGCAATAGGTTAGCAATAATATCTTTCAATGCAGCACAGGCTGAAATTCCACAAATGGCATGTACTTGACTGTAGCGCATCCATTAATGAGGGCAAACATCTTCTGTAATAGGCTCAGCACTTTCTCTCTGACTAGGAAAGCCTAAACAAAACTAATGCTATTCTAATGCTTCCTGATTTCATCTGTCTTAGATGATGTGGACTTTTGTTACAGACAGCTTGAAGACAACAGCATCTGTTCGACTTGCCCATCAACCCAGAACTGTTCATCAGCCAGTTTTATATTCTAAGAGTTCCGTTGCAAACTGAGTATTGTTCGTTGTCAAGCTGCTGTTAGGGGTGATCATGAAAGCAACAGGATAGAGGTGCTTCTACAGCAACAGTGGTTTGCCATAAACTCCAGAAAACTCACCAGCATCTACAGCTGTACCACTGAGAGAATTCTGTCTGGTCGGATCATCACCTGGTACAGCAGCTTCAATGCTCTGGACCACAAAACCCAAGAGAAGACTGGCTCAACTGTTAAAGTGTTTAACACAGGACTCTAAGTAGCCTTTTATTTTACTATTTTACTCCTTATTCTGGCTGTGTTTCCACTGTAAACTCAAGGGGACTCTGAATCCAAGAATTTCTGGTAAAGATGTTTTGTTATCTGTATTGAAATCTCTCAGCGAATCAGAGTGCAGCGTTCAGGTCAGGAGACATAACAGTCTATTCGATTCTATTCAGCAGAAGATCTTCGTCTTCAAACTGTCTTTTAAAAACTTTCAGACTTTAGACTCAATTAGTTTTGCAATGAGATGAAATTAAAAAATCAGAACAGTTTAATATTGTAAGTTGATGTAGTAGTGAGCAGAGATATCTGTAGTTAGAATCTATGACGCAGAAAAATGACTTTATGTATTACTATTTATTAAAATATTAAAGATTTCTGCAGATGAACTCACTTGTTCAACAAGTTCTATCCTTTCAAGAATTTGTCATTTATTTTAAAATGTTGAAATGTTCTTAGGCAAACATTCTATGTGTGTGTTCAGAGGAAATAAAACCTGAAAACCTGTTCCGGCCTTTTACAGGCGTCCAGTTCGTGAGTGTGGTGGCCATGTGTTCACATCCTTTGTTCATTTAGTGTAATTTAACTTCACTGTTTCATTAGTTTGGACAATGTTTTAGAGCTGCTGCTGATGCATAATAATTAGAACAATTAATAAAAAAAGAAAGCAAATATCCACTTTTTGGATGAGAAGTATGACCATGTTTAGTATGTTACAGAATGCATTTGTGGGAAAAGCTGAATAAATTGAAATAATTGATTGGGGTTCATTACTGTACGCACATGAGACACTCCTTTATTGGTCTCTTCCAACAAAATGTCATACATTAAAATAATGCTATATACTGACATACCACTCACTGCTGTGCACTTTTTGCTGTAGACATTATTTTTCACATTTGTGTGTCATATAAGCTTTTGCTTTGGGTTTGATGTTCAAGGAAAATGAAAATCGTAGAGAAATCATTAATTTGGACCATCTGGCCTCAAAGACAGACTCTGCATTTTTAGTTCTGTAGGACACATGATGGGTGAATTCTAGATTATTTTGCTTAAACGCAATGTAAAGTAAATGCTTATTTTTAGGATGTGTCACTAGGCCAAATTTCAGAGTGCATATGATATTTGCTGCATTATTTCACCAAGAATAATCTGAATTATTCCTCCAAAATTGTGTAAAATGCTAAATGCATGCTTCCCGTGGTCTGCATTTATGCAGTGCTAAGTGAATCTGATTAATTCAGCTTGTTTGAGAGCAGTTAAAGCCATAAATATCCTCAACTTCACACTGTTTTGCCCCAGCCCCCACCCACTCGCCCCAGCCCCTGTAATAAAACACAACTTTCAGGCCGAGAGCAGTGAGAGAAGAAAGGGAGAGATGGGCTTGAGTGGGGCGACATTATGACTTGTCAGCAGCTCAAATGGATTATGTTTCAATATCAGTCAGGACACTACAGAAAGGAAAATGAGAGAGTGTGCTGTACGTTTGCGTGCGTGTGTGTGTGTGTGTGTGTGTGTGTGTGTGTGTGTGTGCAATGCAGATGGTTTTAAATTGCCCCCTTTGTTTTTCCATTCGAAGAGAGGTGCTCTCATGCCTTATCTCTCTCGTGGACGGCCAGCAGAGCCGATGTTCTGAGAAAATGAACTGTCTCAGCATCGCTCAAACGCCACTCCTGTACCTCCTCCTCCCCTCACACACACACACACACACACACACACACACACACACACATTCACATAAACACTCACTCTAATTTCACACCTACAACTCCCCCACTATGCTCGCCATCACATTCACATACATTTTTATTCTGTCACGCACACCAGCAAGAAACGTACAGCCACTCTGTGCCTTTGCTGTTTGCACACACCTTGTTGCCTCCAGAGGGGCAATTACCGATGCTCATAGGCTGTCCAAGAGTCTGCGCCTGGACTCGTACTTTTGGCCCCTCTGGCCCCTGTCCGTCTCAGCTCCCTGTGATTAAAGAGGAAAATCACGCCACCACCCCCCCACACACCCCCACCCCCCGCGCCGCGCACTGATGGAGCCGTGACTGGGACACGCTGCCGCCCTCCGCTCCATTTAGCTTTAGCGGCCAGAGCCGGGGCTGAATGCCAGAGGAGTTTTGCGCGTCGTAGAGTGACTAATGCTGTATTACAGCAGGAATAGTCTTTGGAAAGATTCTAAAACTACTGTTTGCTAAAAGGCCAGAAATCAAAGGTTAAGATGAAGCCGAATAGGAATGTCCAGGTAACATCTTTAAAAAAACTGAACAGAATCTGCGATTATTCAACGCCTGGTGAACTAAAATAAACAGTCGGTTAGCAGAGTAGGTTAAACACCTACATTCCTGTGATTTATGACCATAAAGTAGCTGAAGTAGAGCAATAAGGGGCCGTTAAGGCCTCCGTGGTGACTGAGCCCCCCTCTGGCTACAGGACACACTGCCAATAGTTATGCCACTGCTGCTGAACAATGTATGGTTCAGGATAAAGCTTTTATTGTAAGGACTAGATAACTATGTGTCTCTTTCCTCTCAAAGAGAGGAAAAATGAGCAAGAAGAAACAGGCTTGAGGGAGAAGCTCAGGCCAGACATGCAGGAGGTTCTGTTCATTAGGAGCGGACCACGTTCGGCCCTCCTGGCCTGCTCTCCCTCCTTCTCTCTCCTTCCTCTCTTTCCTCTCTTTCCTCTCCAGGCCATGATGAAACCTTCATCAGCTGCTCAGAGGGAGAGAAAGAAAATGGCTGCCGAGGGAGGACCAAATCATAGAGGGGATTCGCTCGGAGAGGCTGGGAGTCAACAGGCCCATAATGATTCCTGATGGTCCTGGAAAACACTCTCTCTCACTCTCTCTCTCTCACTCTCTCTCTCTCTCACTTCTCCTCTCGCCCCTCTCAGTCTCGGCCACCTAAGTTGCAATGCACTTGAAACGATAATTAGAGGTGGTAGGCTAACACAGAAGAGACTGTGTGTTATCCGTAAACACACACACACACACACACACACTCACACACTCACACACACACACACACACACACGCACACGCACTCACGCACTCACACACACACACACACACGCACACACGCACTCACGCACTCACGCACTTCAGCCCGTATTTCCAGTGGCCAAGCCCTCTATTTTATACACCTCAGCCCTCAAAACTCTTGCTCTGCCCCTTACTTTAAAAAAGTGGATGGCAAAAACAGAAAGGAGAGAGAAGGGCGAGGGAGGGAGGGAGAGAGCGAGAGAGAGTTCCTTCTGCAAGTCGCCAAGGTGCTCTCTAGTCCATTGTGCAGTGTGCTGTCAGGTTAAATTAGGGAGTACAGGCTCCGCGAGTGTAAAAAAATCAATACTTGATGGAAGATTGCTCCCCGGAAAATCTGTTTTGATTCCAGGATTAATTCTTGACCAAAGACTTCGGCGAAATGACATGCCATTAGGGCCAAAAATGAACACATTCGGCGGTGGAAATTGGATGGAAATGTGTCAGGTGATTGCCCCGGCCTGCTTGTTTTGCTCTCCGGGAGAGAGAGAGTGGGGGGGGGGAGAGTGTAGTGTGCAGCCGGAGTGAAGCGCAGGCAGACAGAAAAAAAAAGAAGAAGAAGAAGGGGGCAAGGAAAAAGCCTCAGAGCCTCCAGCCCCCTTTTCTCCGTCTCCATTTTCTTTGGCCCTCCCGAGTATTCTCTCGCACTATTGTTGTCCGGCCTCCTGCAAATGCACCGGGCGCTGGCACTCGAACGCATTTGTCCGTCGGCCGCATCTCTCCTGTGTGTTTCCTCCCTTAAAGCGCAGGATGAAGGATGGCCCCGTCTCCAGACAAAAGCAAGGGGGTTGGGGGGGGGGCCTTTTTGTCCAGACTCCATGGAGCAACGGAAAGAGAAGGAAAATGCAATATTGATAAGAGGAATAATGCGTTTGTCATCACTACTAACATGTTCCCAGCACCTGAGTACAAGAAACAAACAATAAAGAAGATCCGCGCAGATCTCACCTTAAGAGTTTACCAAATCTTAGATTAAAATCAGGCTTTAGTTTCTTAATGACATTTAGGGTAGGCAAGTTTCATTTTAAATCAAAATCACATTATTAGAGTCTCTTACACACTAAAATAATAACCAGGCCAGTCCCTCATCTGTGTACAAGTTTTACCTGAGGACCCTGTCCCTCATAAAGCTTGATTAACAGCACTGCACATAGATCTACTGCTGAAAAGAAGGTCTACATACACATAAACACTCTCCTACGGTTATTTCCACCTTCCAGTGACTGATCAGGACATCCTTCTCATCACGGGCCCTGAAGCAGGAGTGCCCCAGAGGTGCTGGTGTGATCCAGGTGGCATTATCCTAAACCTGCAGGACTGCAAAATATTTGTCCCATCAGGACGATGAAGATTAATGAGGGGTCTTAATTCACTTCATTATAAAGGTCACAGATCTGCTCTGAGCTCGCCTTCATCACTGAGGCTGCGCAGCCCTTCAGAGGATGAGAGCTTCCCGTCCAAGCTGAGCCTGTGAAGGAGATGAGGCTAATAAATCATGTTACTCGCCGAATCACGGCCCTCTTTACAGGCGAAGAGAGTCTCGTTTGCTTAAGTATTACTGACGTTGCGATTTGTGCATTGATTTCTTTAATGTTGGACTAATTCACAAACAGTCTGTCCGTAAGAGAGGAAACACAGTCGGAGTCCTCTGAGACTGAATCAGACCAAATGTGTAAATTATTATAAAAAATCAATATACTTTATATTTATTAATCCATTTATATTCATGCACACTCAATACCAAAAAGAAGTAGTCGTGATAAATGTTGGGTAAATGGAAGTAAATTGAACATGAATGCAGCACCATCTAGTGACAAAAGGCATTATAGGCCTTCGAGGAAAAAGTTCATTTGTGGAGGCCAGATTTTGGTGGATTTATCATTTTAAACATAATTATTCAAATATATTTGCACTTACTGTCATTATTTTCTGTTGGCGCATCTCTTTTTAAGCTTTAGCTTTTCACTTTTAGGCAAAATTAATCATAAAAAGGCAGTAAAAGCCCCTCTCTACTGGGATTTTCCCCATTCATATGTTTTTTTTTGTTGCTATTTTTACTTATTTTCATTAAAGAACCTGAATCTGGTTTAAGATTAAAATATATAATATATAAATTGCAGTAGTTGCTATAATTCCCAGTTTGATTTGGTTTTATTTTGGCTCAGTTTAAGTAATAATTAAAATTGATATCATTTATAATTAAAACATAATAATAATAATTTGATTCTCATATTCCTTTCGGAATCAGAAGCAGAAAAGTTGATTGATTCTGGAGGAAACTGCTCATGTTACGACTGCGAGGACAAATAAAGACGCAGAGAAAAGAACAATATAAAATATAAAGAATGTGAATAATCCTGCGAATAAGAATCTTCCCCAGTGATGTGTTTAAACACTGCAGACGAGTGAAAGAAAAGGAAAGTTAACAACTCAGACAGCAGTTCGTTAGAGGTAACAATTTACTACTTCTTTTTTTTTTACCTTGCAGACATCGGTAGTATTTAAGTCATGAGGAGACACACATGTAAAATACCGCACATGTAAGATACCGCACATGTTAGATACCGCACATGTGAGATACCGCACGTTAGATACCGCACATGTTAGATACCGCACATGTTAGATACCGCACATGTAAGATACCGCACATGTAAGATACTGCACATGTTAGATACTGCACATGTAAGATACTGCACATGTTAGATACTGCACATGTAAGATACTGCACATGTTAGATACTGCACGT
>JBBJLR010000001.1:6343326-6354271 GCA_037577145.1 Brachypetersius gabonensis | reverse complement strand
CCTTGCTCAGGGTACCTCAGAGGTGCCTAGCGGTCTTGGGAATCGAACCTGGACTTTCTGATCACAGGGCGAATACCCTAACCACTAGGCTACCGGCTGCCCCGGTATAATGATTGCATAAAAACTAAGGGTCAGACAGAGGGCACAACAAATGGTGTATGCCATTACTTACAGCATCTGGATTCTGTTGAGGAACATTCTAGTCATATTCATAATCAAAGTCAGTCCCTGTCATGTTGAAAACCATCTCATGAAGTCTAGAGATGAATAGAAAATGACCAACAGAATGTAAAGATCAAGGAGAGACTAATTTCCTTGTTGAATCTTTCCGCAGCCCTTGTAAGACTATGGGCATTTCACAGATTTATCCATGTTTCTGCTTGCGAAGCTGCGAGGAAGATTTAGCCCTAAATCCTGATTTAGTTTTCTGTTTTGTTTTCTTTGAGGAGCACGGGTCCAGCTTCTTGGTTTATAGTCATTGTTGTGTTTGTGTTTCTGTTGTTGGTGTGTTGTATTGAGTCGGGAATTGTGTTTCTGTTCTGTGTTTGTTTTCATTAAATTGTATCTTGTAAATAGCACTGTGGCGTCCTCCCCTTTCCCTCCCAGCACCGCACCATGACAGTGTGTAGTTATCATGCAGCACATCACCATAAGTCCACATTTACTCCTGAACAAGAAAAACTTTAAACCTACTGACCTGGATAAACAAATATATATAAATCCCTTTGCATAACCTATAAAACACAGGAACTCATAGTGAAGCTACTTTTAAGCACCGACCAAACTGGTCATTGTCAAGAGACATTTACATTTCCCATATGCTTTTATCCAAAGCGATTTCTCCCTGGAGCAACTTGGGGTTAAAGGTCTTGCTTAGGAACCCAGTGGTGGTGCCAAAGGTAGGATTCAAACCCATAACCTCTTGGTCCAGAGGCAAGGATCCTACCCACTACGCCGCCGCCACCACCAGACAGTGACATAAAATACTGATTATATGCTGTGATAAGCTGATGCTTCATTTTACCTAAAATAAAAACACAATAGTAACACATTGTTATTCTTAAAATTACTTTAGGAAGCCCAACGAAGTCTTCAAAATGATAATGCCAACCAGTATTACTAATGTTACATCTTGTTTTCAAGTATATGTGCATTTGAGTAGACTTACCTTTGAAATTTTTAACCAATAAATTAGAAATCCATTGCAAACCCAAAAACATTTATTCTTCGTGAATTTTTTAACCTCATTCCTGTAGAATTAGAACAAAAGCTTCTTTGTTTTTGGGTGTTTTTAGGTCATGCATGCACTGATTGAGAATATTCTTACCTTGAATATGTGAAGTAAAAATATCCTGTGGTACGTCTTTCCACGAGCTGAGAACAGTTTAAAACTGCTTGCACTAGTTTTTACTCTAACGGAAAAAAACTGCAATGAAGGAGGTCAGTGAGAACTGTAGTGAGGATCCATGCCTTTTGAACTAGCCACTACCTCAAAAAGGATATACAGTAATCCCACAGTTTTACATGGATCAGGTGTCACGGATTCAGTTGCACATGGATTTTTAAAGAACCAAACTCATAATTTTATGTGGAAATCCCCAAAATAACGCGGAAACTATATCCTCGCCTTTTTTTGAGAACCGAACTGTATTACTGCCACCAGCCCAGCGGTGGCAGTAATACACTAAAAAGTTGTCAACCACCATAAAAAGAAGAAGTAAAAGCCTGCTGCAACATGCCTGCTCCATGTCTTGTCCTCCTATTTCAGAGATGTTCACAAGTCATTTTAACCAAGTCTCAAGTCTTTGTGCTCGAGTTCAAGTCAAGCCTCAAGTCTTTGAGTGGTAAGGTTTAAAAACGGCGACTCTAAATGTGGGATGTTTGAGCTGTAAATGTTGAGCTCTGAACGTTTAGAAGATATGCTAATTGGCCACGCCCTGTGATTATAATTGGCTGTTGCTAAGCAGGGGGTGGGATTGCGTGCTGTGACCTGCCCTCACCAACATGGAAAATCTTCCTTACAAGATCTTAAATCTAAATATTAAATATGAAAAATATATCTCCACTCTAAGGCCCTGTCCACACGTACACAGGTTTTTGGGTCGGTGAAAATATAGGTTTTTGCAAACTCCGGCCAAAGTGGCGATTTTTGAAAACTCTGTTTTTGTGTTTACGTGCGGACAAGAAAAACTGAGATTTTGAAAAACGGACCATTTCGCGTTATACTGTGCGCCACTCATATAACGTCATCGTATGCGCCTTGGTTGTCATCTAAAATGCCTGACGTTTACAAAACACTGCTGCTCTCAACCGTGTTAGAAGTGATGGTATGTTTATACTTATGCACGGAGTTACTGTCCATCCAGTATGAAGGGCAGAGACGCCAGAGTCAGCTTCGGATGCTATTACATTCAACACAGGCACTGTATCTGCCCAGCGCCTGCTGCCAACGACGAGACCTGGGGGGTATTCCATGAAACAGAATTAAAGGAAAGTCTGGCTTATTTCATGGGAAAATAAGGGGAAGTAAATCAGACTTTCCCTTAATCCTGTTTCATGGAATACCCATTTGCCCCCCCCCCCCCCCCCTCTCTCTGATTGGCCACCAGTGCTATACAGTTTAAGGTTATATCACCACCTGCTGACTTGGCATGCTCTTGATAGCGTTTTTTGCGATTGTGTGTGGACGGAGATATTTTTGAAAACGTGCTCGTGTGGCCGCGATTTTTAAAAAAAAACGAAAACGGAAAATTTCAGTTTTCAGAAATACCCGTTTACATGTAGACATGGCCTAAATGTGACACTCCACAGCTCCATGACCCCTTTCCAACGACTACTCGAAAACCGTTATAAACTCACCTCGAAAAAAAGTAATGGGACACCGGAGCGAGGTGAACGGTTTTCGGGTCGTTGGAAATAGTGCGAGATATGAGTTATGATATAGTTTATGAGTTATGACTCACAAGTCGCAGCACCCGAGTCGAGTCTCAAATCATTGAGGGCAAGTCTGAAGTCTTTGTTTGTGCGACTTAAGTGCGACTTGAGTCCGAGTCTCAGACTCGAGTCTCCATCTCTGTCCTATTTTTGTGTTATCTCAGTTTATTTAGTATTAGTAAGCTGTGTCCTGTCTAAACATAGAGTGGAGAGAGTAGAGAGTTATTTCGATGTCTCTTTAGTGTATGAGTCTTTGCATGCTGCTAATGTTAACTGCTAATGCTAACAGTGTTTCTCTCTCCCCTGTCATACACCTACTCACTCACACACACACACACACACACACACACACACACACACACACACACACACACACACACAAATAAACCAATTGTCTTAACTTAACTGAGCCTCAGCACAGAGAGCTGTCTTGTTCTTTTGTGTATGAGTCTTTGCACGATGCTAATGCTAACTGTTAATGCTAATGTTTTTTTAAGCATTAAAGTTTTCTGATTATGATTATTTATTTACCATTACATTTTTTTTAAGGGTAATGCATTTTAAAATGGAAATAAAATGTTCTGGGAGCATATTTGGAGGCATAATTAGGGTTTACACTATAAAAATGTGCATTTTTTAACCACAACACAACAACGCTCCTTTTCAATATACGCGGGTGCTCTTGGAACATAACACCTGCGATAATCGGGGCATTACTGTACACAACTATTCTGGGAGCAGTGCACAGAAACTCATCTGAACCAGTTTTCGCATGCACACTGTTAACTTCCTTGTAGGCATCCTTTTCAACTCAAGGAATACAATGTATGAATTATGCGTTTAACTTTTTATCATGTTTCACTGCAAACAAAAGATCCACTAAATTAACTAATTTAACAAGGTATGTAAACAAGTGTGAAACTCCCTTTTCCTATTTCCGTTTGACAAATGCCTCATGGTAGTTTTGATCCTATGATTTATCCTTCTTGTGAGTTTTTCCTTTATTTAGGAGATTGGGAGATTGAAATTAGCTTTATTTAGCATGTAGCAGCATGTAACTTTGGATCAGTGTTTAATTTACACTTTAATGGACACCTCCTAGACTCTTGTTGCTGGTTGTTGGTTAATTTTGGTGAACCCTTAGGTGTTCTAGCACTCTTTAGCATAAAGTCAAGAGAAACAAATATACAGTTTCTCAGTCATTGTGTTTGGAGAACAGATCTCTTTTAAAACAAAAGAATTCATAAAAGATATCACAGACCCCAAACCTCTGCCTGTCTGTGTGGAAAGGGTCCCTGCTTCCGGGTTTCTGGGCACATACATCAAAGATGATCTCTCCTGGACCACCACACCATACCAGCAGTCACGAAGCCACAGCAACAATTCTACTTCCTGAGGGTCCTCAGGAAAAACAACCTACAGGAGAAGTGCCTGGAGTTATTCTATTGCTGTTCCATCAGTAGAATCATTCCACAGGGGGCTGGGCACTGCATTTCCACAAGCAATTGTTCCCCAGCAGCTCAGGGGTGGACAGGAGAGCCCCTTGGCAGGTCATTAGCACTGCCCTCTTTAAAATCACTGGTTGCTCACTCTCCTCTTTAGAGGATCTTTTCAGCTCTCACTGCCTCAATAGAGCAACAAACATATTAAATCATCCCTCCATCCCTGGACATCATCTGTTTGAGCTGCTGCCCTCTGGATGCTTAAGATCTGTCACATCACAGACAAACAGACTTTAGATCTAGACTTTATCCCAGACCCAAATGTGAACTGAACACTGCCAAACACTGACACTGACCTGTGAAACTATCTGAACGAATCAATATCACAATGTTTACTACATTTTATTGCATCTTGCACTATATACGATCAAAGACGCTCTACTCGATTTTCTTTTTGCAAACTACTTATTGTATTTCATGGTTTCAGTTTCTCAGATGCTGCTCAAAGCTTTTCTTCAACAGCTTTCATGCACATCATCCCCCAAATGGTACTCATCTATGAGTGAAGCTGTGGGTAATCCGTTTAACCTGAAATAAACTGTCTGGGCTAGGAGTTAAACTTAAAGGGAAATGCTGTCAATTTTTAAAACATTTAGATCAGTCTTTAAGATATAAATAAACTTTTGAAAACATTTATTTTCAGAGAACCTGAAAGAATTATTCACAATAATGGGAAATGGTCATCTAGAGTCTAAAGCTCCTTAAAGCTCCCTCACAGAAGGTTATGTTGGATGTTTGAAAGGCCTTGTATGGAATCAGAAGTGGAGTCCCAGTCAGGTCCTACCACACAGCCCTCTCCAGATCACTCCTCCAGGATTTCACACAGGCCCATAAAGCCGAGATCACCAGAGTACTAGGCTCAGGTAGTATATATAGACGTTCAGGACGATCTACCTGTGCGAAGTATACTAAGCCCTGCCTAGTTACCGTTCTTCCTGTGTTCTGAATTGTGTTTACACTTTTCCCTGTGTTTCTCTGACCCGTTTCAGGACCTTGGATCACCCTTTTGCCAAGTGGACTGGACTTTGACTGCCTGTAGATTGGATTTTTTGTTTTTGGATATTCGAAATTTTGCCTTTTGTATTGCAAATAAAAACCCAATCTTTTGCATTTGGATTCATATCCTTGTTCATTAAACTACATTTGTGTTGTACATTTACCAGATACTTTTATCCAAAGCGACTTCCATTCCCTAACTACAGGGAACAGTCTGCTTGGAGCAACTTGGGGCTAAGGGTCTTACTCAGGAACCAAGTGGTGGGATGCTGAAGGTAGTGGTATGACCTCTTAGTCCAGAGGCAAGTATCCTAACCACTAGGCTACCACCACTACCACGATGTTGTAGCCATTGTAATCCCTGGTTCCATTTACTACAGCTGCAAATAAATCTAAATAAGTACCAAATGCACTCAATTTGTTTACACCTCACTGATGAATGAAAGTGGTTGAATCAGAACAGTTCCCCTTTGCCAGTGCATGAAGTAGTCAAACCCTCAGCACCAAAACAGTCCTCAGGGCAGTGTATACAGGAACTGTATCTAGAAAGATTTGGAGTCGACCATTGGCTGAGCTAAAGGGTATATTCATATGAAGTGATACCATGTGTCACGCTCCTCTATTCTTTCCAAATGAGGACAGGCACGGACTTCCATCTTAAGTGTATTTTATTTAACTGAAACAAACAAAAACCAGGCACGAGGTCCAATATTCTTCCAATGACAAACATAAGGAACGCCGTATACCTTGAAAGGAAAGTAGTGCAACGGTTGATCCACACCTGTAGAATAACTCAAAACCTCTTAAATACCCAACCCTAATCACCTAGTCACCTGTGCCACAACCCCCCAGACATTAACACATGATTAAACGCAGGTGACGTTAACCAAACACAAAAACACACTTTAACCAAGGGTGGCCCTATAGTCCATAGACATGACACAATGGTTGATAATGTTTGACTGCCAAAGGTGTGGAGGCGCATGGTTCACTAATCTGCACTGATCACTACAGCCACTGAGATACAACACAACCATTTTTGATTGCATATTAAACTATTTACTACTAATGACACCCCACATTTCCCTGTGGAATATCATCAATTTGCTAAATTCTCAGTGCAAATGTTCAACAACTTACAGTGCATTGGGAAAGTATTCACAGTGCATCACTTTTTCCACATTTTATGTTACAGCCTTATTCCAAAATGGATTAAATTAATTTTTCCCTCAGAATTCTACAAACACCCCATAATGACAACATGGAAAAAGTTTACTTGAGGTTTTTACAAATTTATTAAAAATAAAAAAAAACTGAGAAATCACATGTACATAAGTATTCACAGCCTTTGCTCAATACTTTGTTGATGCTCCTTTGGCAGCAATTACAGCCTCAAGTCTTTCTGAATATGATGCCACAAGCTTGGCACACCTATCCTTGGCAAATTTAACCCATTCCTCTTTGCAGCACCTCTCAAGCTCCATCAGGTTGTATGGGAAGCGTCGGTACACAGCCATTATAAGATCTCTCCAGAGATGTTCAATTGGATTCAAGTCTGGGCTCTGGCTGGGCCATTCACAGAGTTGTCCTGAAGCCCCTCCTTTGATATCTTGACTGTGTGCTTAGGGTCATCGTCCTGCTGAAAGATGAACCGTCGCCCCAGTCTGAGGTCAAAAGTGCCCTGGAGCAGGTTTTCATCCAAGATGTCTCTGTACATTGCTACAGTCATGTTTCCTTTTATCCTGACTATTCTCCCAGTCCCTGCCGCTGAAAAATATCCCCACAGCATGATACTGCCACCACCATGCTTCACTGTAGGGATGGCATTGCCCTAGTGATGAGCGGTGCCTGGTTTCCTCCAAACGTGACAAATCTTTGTCTCATCAGAGAATTTTGTTTCTCATGGTCTGCCTTTTGGCAAACTCCAGGCAGGCTGCCATGTGCCTTTTACTAAGCAGTGGCTTCCGTCTGGCCACTCTACCATACAGGCCTGATTGGTGGATTGCTGCAGAGATGGTTGTCCTTCTGGAAGGTTCTCCTCTCTCCACAGAGGACCTCTGGATCTCTGACAGAGTGACCATCGGGTTCTTGGTCACCTCCCTGACTAAGGCCCTTCTCCCCTGATCGCTCAGTTTAGATGGCTGGCCAGCTCTAGGAAGAGTCCTGGTGGTTTTGAACTTCTTCCACTTATGGATGATGGAGGCCACTGTGCTCATTGGGACCTTCAAAGCAGCAGAACTTTTTCTGTAACCTTCCCCAGATTTGTGCCTTGAGACAATCCTATTTCCAAGGTCTACAGACAATTCCTATGACTTCATGCTTGGTTTGTGCTCTGACATGAACTGTCAACTGTGGGACCTTATACAGACAGGTGTGTGCCTTTCCAAATCATGTCCAATCAACTGAATTTACCACAGGTGGACTCCAATTAAGCTGCAGAAACGTCTCAAGGATGATCAGGGCAAACAGGATGCACCTGAGCTCAATTTTGAGCTTCATGTCAGAGGCTGTGAATACTAATGTGCTATCTCAATTATTTTATTTTTAATAAATTTGCAGAAATCTCAAGTAAAGTTTTTTCATATTTTCATTATGGGGTGTTGTGTGTAGAATTCTGGGGCAAAAAATTAATTTAATCCATTTTGGAATAAGGCTGTAATATAACAAAATGTGGAAAAAGTGATGCGCTGTGAATACTTTCCAGATGCACTGTATTACAACTTAGACTATCTTCTTGTCAAAAGGCACGTACACTCCCCAAAAATGACAAATAAAAAACTCACAGGTCTAACCATACAAATTTAGACTGGTAGGATAATATGTAGGTGTAAGGTTAATTTTTGGTTGAGAGTAATCAACTGTTTTCCAACATTTGGCATATGTTGGGATTGGGAATGCTGGTACTGAACTGAATTGCTTACTGAGCTGCAGTGACGTATCTGTATATGGCAAATGCTAAAGTGTGTTTTATCTAATAAAGCCATATTTATGAACAACCTGTATGTTTAATATTACACACACATGTTGCCTTTTGTCGTTTAATTGGTGACTATTGGTGGTGCCAGTGTTCAACTTTACCTTTGCCCAAGTGGGAGATGCATAGATTTGCCACTGCTGCTTTGCTCTTCTTTTACTGTTAGCAAAGCTTAACCTTATCTTTAAATGGCATCTCCTCATGGGTTTGATTGTTTAAACAAAAGGTTTTTGCACAGCATGCAGTATCGGTGGTGGGTAAGCTCACTTCACTATTGGTTGTGATCACCTTTTACAGTGTATGCACTAACCCGTGATGCGTGTATGTGTGTGTGTCTGGATAGGCTTTTGAAGAACAAGCATGTGTGGTGTATTCTGGTGGTTTTTCTTCCTTCAACCAGGACAAGCAATTCTCCCTTGATGGCAGTTTCAATTCGCTTTAATGCTTTTCTGATATCTAATTTCTGCTTGCTGGAGGCAGCCTTTAGCCCCCTCTACTCATGCTTTTGATGCCTGTTGTCATGACATGTATCTATATATTTCTCTGTTCAAGTGTTTGGTGCCATCTAGTGGGTGTGGTTAAAATCTGCTATATATTCTGGTTGATTCTTTGACATATTAAGGTTCAAAGTTCACATGCAAATTAGAAGCAATAAGTAAGGGGGCTTTTCCTAAGACATTTATGCCTTGGAGGGCTTTTGTTTGTAAGTGTTAATAATGCAATTATGTTCAACGTATACTGTTATGTTTACTGAAAGATAAGTCATGAGCAGCACATTGATGTTACTATTTATGCTGTTTATCTTAGCTAATGTTGGCTAGCCATACTTATTAGGACATGGTTGTGAATGTTCATCTGTAAAGTGTCAGTGGTTAGAGTTGGCTGTTTGTGAACTGCAACAGCATATGTTTTGTGTGGACTGTTGTGAGATTTTAAGGGCAGCTGATATTTTACAATATATATTTTGTTTATTTTCCAGTTTTACAAAAAAATGATCTTTAATGTGATTGGACCAAGAACGAAGTAAAAAAGGAACCATACTTCTGCGTCTGATATTCATTAAAGCTGTTAGCTGTTGGTCAAGTTGAGCAAAAGGACGCACAATTAGGACAGAACACCTGTGTTTATTTACTGACTTGTTTACTGAGTTTTATGAATAATTTCTGATTTTGTCTGAGGTGTCAGCAGTGTGGAAAGTGACCGTTTTTTAAGTTTTCGAATGGTCTCTGTCCTTTCTGAAATCTTATCTCAGTATTAAAGATAATATGGTTTGGCATCAACTTAGCAGTATATCTCAGTAAATCGAGCATTTTAGAGCAAAGACCTTCCTTAAAACTACCATCATACCAATATCTACCCAAAAGGTCACATTATCAATGTAGGCAATCAATATTTTTGTTGATGATGCTCTCCATAATTTGGTGCAGAAGAAAAGCATGTCATTCTCTAATGAAAAATGAGTCAGCAGTTATTTTCTCATGACATTCTTGGAATGTTAATGAATTAAAATGTGTCCTGAGTTTCTTGTGTATATATAATGAGGTCTGCTCAAATGTCTGCTCAACAAACGTGTGTTGATATGCAGAGCACTGCTCCGGTATCTCCCACTGATCCAATCCTGTCTCAACCTTTTAAAAAAACAGCTACGCTGAAAAGCATTAATGCTGCATAAATACTGAAAGCAGCACCATTTGTCCGGGAGATTCTCCAGATTGCAGTACTGACCAGTCAGGAACTGGTACCAGTTTAGTACTGGTTCTCCATGTCCATTTTTAATGAGCAGAATTTGGTTCAAAATTAAAAATGTGTTGCAGGAAAACAAACAGAGAGGTGCCGTGTGTCTTCATATATCATACAAAAGGATTCTGCGAAGGTGGTCGGGGAACAAGCATTTTTCTCAATTAGAACTCCAAGGTCAGATATAACAAGCTGTTTCAAATAATAAAGAAAACTTATTTTATCCACCGTCTTACTGGTATCTGTTGAAATAAATCCTTTATATTGACTCATAATTCAACATTACATAGTTCACATGTATGCACAATTGTTTCACATTTATGTATAAACACACACGCTTGGTGCAAGCTCTACCACTGGCTAAGGTTGAAGTCCAAACAGATTAACCACCAGTGTAATTAGGGATTGACTATGAATATGAATATAATCAGCAGTCCACTTTACCATGAAGGAATCACTGTAAAAATGCAATGCACAAAGCTCAAATATATGTTGATATATCAGTTATTACCTTTTATATAACTGGGATGTCTTTTACAAGCTTCATGTGTACATGTGTAATGTAATATTAGTAAAACATCATTCACATGCAATCCTATTCTAAAACAGTACTGGCAGAATTTAGCATCAGTTTAAGGACTTATTACTGTTAAGTGACTGATCAAATCTTTTCACATGTGTGAAGACCTACCTCATCCTACTCTATAGAACTCCTGACATCCACAACATATCTATGGATCCCACCAACAGGTAGATCACTGGGTTGATGAAACAGTGAGTGGTGGCCAGAACAGTGGCTGCT
>JBBJLR010000001.1:6244626-6254792 GCA_037577145.1 Brachypetersius gabonensis | reverse complement strand
GACTTCTTAAGCACTGTTGTACGTCGCTCTGGATAAGAGCGTCAGCTAAATACTGTAAATGTAAATGTAAATGTATCGATAAATGTGTGTTTTATTCATTTGAATACAGAGGTATTTTGTAAATGCATATTTATATTTAGCGCAGGTTCTTCTCACACTTAGCAAAAGAACAATGACAGTATTTTCATCGCTACTCAACACCTACATTTATCCAAAGCAACTCCCATTCCCTAACGATAGGGGGCAGTCTTCCTGGAGCAGCTTGGGGTTATTCTTCAGGAATCCAGTGGTGGTGTACTGGAGGTAGGACTTGAACCCATGACCTTTTGGTCCAGATGCAAGTGTCACTAGGCCACCAACCGCCCCAACAGTCAGTATCTGCACACATCCTACTATTAATCCTTTAAAGTCTGTAAACGTAATCAAATGAACACAATATCCATCCATCCATCCATTGATCCATCCATCCATCCATCCCCAAGTATCTCCAAGTTAATCACTTAAACATGTAGGTAAACAACTCTACAGTATTCAAAATAAAACAGGCAGGGGGTCCTCTAGCCAGATTACAGCAGGGGGAATTCTCCTATGGAGGTAAATCATACATAAAATTAATCATTAAAATATACGAATTATAAAAACAAAGGGCTACAAACCTGCATTTCCCCGTGCGATCGTACAGCGCCCTCTTCAGGACGGCGGAATAATGCATTTCTATTCAAAGCGTCCATAGTAACTTCAATACAGGGCACAATGTCAGGCTGAAAATTAAAGTTCACACTTTAAACCTTTAAAAGGTATATATGTTCGTTCAAATACATACACACAAACATCTATATTTTTTATTAACTGTATAGTGTAGTTTTTTTAATATAATATACTGTTCTATTGTATAGCTTTTATTGTGTAGGTTATGCTGCTTCCACTTTCTTCTCATGTTCCACTTTGCTGTTGTAACAATGCAAATTTCTATTTATATATCTCTATTTATCTCACCTCATCTCATCTCACCTCATCTCATCTCGTCTCAAAAAAAGAAGAGCCGCTTGGGAGACGAGCCAAAAAAGCGACTCTTTTGAGCCGAGCTAAACGATCCGATTCCCATCATTGATTCACTGTGGGAGAAACAAGCGTAGCTGCATGTTAAGTGTTTCTTTTTTTTGACAGATTATTTACAGTTTATCACCGTGTGTTAATTTCCCTTTCCCAGAATCATGCTGCCTAACGGGGTGTGTTCCCCACTCGTGTCGAGGATCCACCCGGAGGGAAGCCGGCAAGTGGAAGATCAGGTAATCTGGAAAAGAATAAAGTCCTTCATATCATTCTCCTTTAGGCACAGGCACCATAGAACTGCACTGATCTAAATTTCAGTGGCTGAGACTCCCAACACATTACTGTAACACAACATGGACAAAAGTATCGGGACACATCTTAATTATTCAATTCAGGTGTCCCCTTAATGCTTCAGGAGGCCACATTCTGCACAGCACCATGCTTTCAACTTTGTGGACCCAGTTTGGAGAAGAACCTTCTGTACTCCAGCAGGACTGTGTCCCAGAGCACAGAGCAGCTCCATAAAGACCTGCTGGAGGAGTTCAGTGTGGAAGAACCTTCTCTATTCCAGCAGGACTGTGTTCCAGAGCACAGAGCAGCTCCATAAAGACCTGCTGGAGGAGTTCAGTGTGGCCTTCTCGCCCAACATCAGTGTTCTACAGCCAGGTTTCTCAACCACTGGGCCGCGAAGGCTTTTGATTGGGCTGTAGATGGTCCCAAAAAACTTTTTATGTCGTGATTGGTGTAATAGTAAAACGCCATTGGTATATTATTACAACAATTCGTTAAATGTCGGAGTTTGTAACGTTTCAAATGAGCCTCTCGCCAGAAAAGATCAGTCTGAGCCCCGCTGCTCTCGGTCCGATTTTTTAAATAATAAAACAAAGTGTGTGTTTTGAGCGAGTTTTGTCAAGTACTTGGTGCGGCTGGCCCTGAGTTCTGAGTGTTTGAACCGAATGGTGTACCGAGGGGCGGAGCCGACAGTGCGAGGGGCGGGGCGGACCGTGCGAGAGGCGGAGCCTACAGTGCGAGGGGCGGAGCCTACAGTGCGAGAGGCGGAGCGGACAGTGTGAGGGGCGGAGCCGACAGAGCGAGAGGCGGAGCGGACAGTGTGAGGGGCGGAGCGGACAGTGTGAGGGGCGGAGCCGACAGTGCGAGGGGCGGAGCCGACAGGGCGAGTCGGTTGATCAGAGCCTTTGGTACAGAGTGAATGGGAGAGAGGCTGTTTAAGCAGTTACTGATTTATCATTCTGTGGTAAAAATAAGGATTTCTCCAAACAAAATGGCGTCTCTGCTTGCACTAAATGGTACTAAAAGCCGTAGAGAACATTCGTTTTCTATGAATTGCTGAAAAGAGTTTTGACAAAAGCATAATATAAAAATGTGTTGCCTTATGAAAATAAGTCTTAGCTTTGAAATGAGTCCAATCGCAAACAATAATAATTCTGTGTGACGGAATTGTGACTTTATAAAGTTGGTTCTGTAAATTCCAAGATGGCCACCAAAATAGGGGTTAAAGCTAATAGTGGGCCTCGGCAACATGCTGTGACTGGAAAGGTGGGTATTAATGCTGAAACGGTTGAGAACCATTGCTCTACAGAATTAATTACCACACAAAAACTCAAAAACCTTTTTGAAAACCTTCCAAGAAGCTGTTATAGCTGCGGAGGGGGCAACTCCATATTTTAGTCTATGCATGTGAATACAATGTCATTAAAGTCCTCATGAGCGGAATGGTCCCAATACTTATGTTCATATAGTACACTTTTAAAAATCGCCATTTGAATAGAGGCTTCCTTGCCCTTCTGGTTTGGCCTGATCTGCAACACATGACCTTGTTAAATAGATTACTAGAGCTGACTACCGTGTGGATCCACTTGATTACAAAATCGGTCAAAATCATGCCACTTTAATAAACAGTTTTTCACTGTGTTTTCATTATCAAACGTGGTTTGGAGACCTTTTGTGTGACTCTCTGTTGTTGCTTAGTCGTAAACTGCAACCACTTTAGGTGTTGTAGTGTGAACAGGACTTTATAAGTGATGTAGTGTCTCCAAAGCACTAGCATAAGCATCAATGTACATCTGTGATGCAGGCCCACAGTTAAAACTACTCTACAATAAACACCAAACTAAAGCTAGGCAGTAGCCTCCTGAAAGAAATTAGTTTGACTGCCCAACAGGATCATTAGGGCAGACCACAGAAGTTCCAAGCAATCCGGGCTGTGCCTCAATTAAGCCACCTGATGTGGCTTAAACTGAGCTGGTTAATTGGCTAGGCAACGGGTTCCTTAGGCTATATAAATAATCAACACTAGGCCCACGTCTTCTCCAACTGTGACAAAAGCGTTCTTATTGCCAGTAGCAGGGCTTACTAAGTCACACTATGGGAAAAGAGCGGATTCACATCAATCTTGTTATTATTGGCCATGTTGACAGTGGCAAGTCAACCACCACAGGTCATCTGGTTTACAAATGTGGTGGGGTGGATCCCAGAACCCTGGAGAAGTACGAGAAGGCTGCTTCCCAGGTCAGACCCATGCACTACAGTTACTTAGGATTTCTCTGTTCTTGTAAATATCAATCCTAAACTGAGTTCTACTTTCCACAGATGGGCAAGGGTTCCTTCAAGTACGCCTGGGTTTTAGACAAGCTGAAGGCAGAGAGAGAGCGTGGGATCACCATCGACATCTCCTTGTTAAAGTTCAATACTCAGAAGTATGTGATCACGATAATAGATGCACCTGGCCACCGTGACTTCATTAAGAACATGATTACTGGAACTTCTCAGGTAACCTGGTGTGAAATGCTTCCCATGAGGTCATACTAGATTGACCATCTCTGGCTTGGTTGGCCTTACTTCTGGGTCCAGTCCTAACTCTGGTGTTTCCACATATAGGCTGACGCTGCTCTCCTGGTTGTTTCTGCAGCAAAGGGAGAGTTTGAGGCAGGCATTTCTCGCAATGGTCAGACAAGAGAGCATGCCTTGCTGGCATACACACTTGGTGTCAAGCAGCTTATCGTGTGCATCAACAAAATGGACTTGACCGAGCCGCCTTTCAGCCAAAAACGCTATGAGGAGGTGGTGAAGAACGTGAACGTCTTCATCAAGAAAATTGGATATGACCCTACAGCAGTGCCTTTTGTTCCGGTCTCTGGCTGGGGTGGTGAGAACATGCTTGCACCATCACAAAAGGTAAGGTCCACATCTCAAACCTACAGTGCTGTCTGGCTATCTCTGGTGACATGGGTGTTTGGATCAATAGTTTGAGATCACTAATGCAACCTTGGTCTGTCTTGTTTGTGGCTCATTTTATATCTGATTTCTTCTAGATGGCTTGGTTTAAGGGATGGAAGATTAAGAGAAAGGATGGTTTTTCAAGTGGCAAGACTCTGTTGGAGGTGCTGGATTCGTTGTACCCGCCCGTCCGAACTGCTAACAAGCCCCTCCGTCTACCCCTGCAGGATGTCTACAAAATTGGAGGTTGTGATGCAGGTCTTATCTCTGAATGTGGTGTTGCAGTAATGTAAACTGACTGTTCCCGCACCATTTTCAGGAGTTGGTACCGTACCTGTGGGGAAGATTGAGACCGGGATCTTGAAGCCTGGAATGGTGCTGACCTTCTCTCCAGCTAAGCTGACTGCGGAGGTGAAGTCCATTGAGATGCATCACCAGGGGCTTCAGACAGCTCTGCCTGGCCACAATGTGGGTTTCAACATCAAAAACGTGGCTGTGAAGAACCTGAGACGAGGAGATGTGGCTGGTAATGCCCAGCAAGACCCACCCTCTGATGTCAGCAGCTTTATTGCTCAGGTAAGCTGTGGGAGAAGATGCTTGCAAATAAAATCCTTTGGTGGAGAAATATTAGTTTGAACACTGAATTTACATTTTTGATTATGCAGATAAAAAAGTGCCAAAAAGCCAGATGGATCTTAAGCCCTGCTAAAGAACATCAATACTGGTTGCTTATGGTGGGTTCAGTCATAGGTTTGGAGACCTCACTCTCCCCAGTGCCCCCCCAGATGTGATGACTTGTCGCCCCCAGGCTGAGATTGGGATTTTACTTGTGGTTATTCTATTAACCTTAGACTTTACTGCCGGGTTGAGGAGCACATCCAGACTGTCTGAATTCTGTCTTGTACTGCAGTTGGTTTATTATAGTGGGATTTAAATTGCAGCTTGAACTCTTTAAAACTGCAATTTTGAAAATTGATGCAATAATCCAGCAATAGGTTCCATTGTGCTGATATATTTTATCCCCATAGGTGATCGTTCTGAATCATCCGGGCAAAATCAAGAGTGGCTACTCTCCAGTACTGGACTGCCACACCACCCATGTGACGTGTCGCTTCGCTGAGTTACGGGAGAAGCTCGACCGTCGCACTGGGAAGAAGCTGGAAGACTGGCCCCAGATCCTGGTGTCTGGAGACGCTGCCACCGTCAAACTTGTGCCCATCAAGCCTCTTTGTGTGGAGAGCTTCTTCAGCTATCCTCCTTTAGGTAAGATGTTTGCTACTGTTCTAGACATTAACACTAGACTGGTGGCTGTCAGATGTTCTACAAATGCTTTTGCAGAATCTCTTGCAGTTGGAGCATGTGGTTAACGTTCTGTTCCTTGCAGGGAGATTTGCTGCCAGGGACCTGAAGCAGATTGTCGCTGTAGGGGTGATCAAGTCTGTGGAGAAAGTGGATCAGACCAAGAAGACTGGGCAGAAAGCTCAAGTCTCAAAATGAGTTGATTTAACCCTTTTATGACCCTTTGTTTACCAGCAGTCTGGTATGAGCCTATAAAAGGCTGTGTTTGTTTCACTCTGGAGCAGTGTTTTATGTTTGCTTGAAAGTGAAGGTGCTTTTGACCTGGAAATTGTCTTAAGTTACAAGACTGCAAGATTTGGTTTGATTAGTCAAGGTTCAACTTTGAATCCTGAGTTCACACAGCCTTCTGTTTTACAAAACTCCTGTATATGACAAAGGAATAAAGTAAAGGTGGTGCTGTTCAGAAATGCAGTGTTTTTTCAGTTTTAAAGTGAGTTTCTTAGAGGACCCAACACTTTTTAAAATGGAGACATCAGTGCTAGCTTGGAGTTAATAATGCAGATGTGTCCTCGGCTAACTCAACTTCCCACTTTGACTGTTGTAGGGAAGTACTGTATTTTGGTTCCCCATCTTGGGTGCATGAAAAAGTAACTGAATATAAGCCATACTTGGGCTGAACTCATCACCCTGGAACCTGAGTTTGGTTCAGTGCAATTGGTGCTCTTTAAAATGAAGAACCTGAAGCGGCTGTTCACTCGTGACCACAGTATGGTGCTCTGCGAAGTTAACGATGAAGACCAGGAGTAGCACCACCCATAGCTTTTCATTCCCTGACTGAAATGCCATGTGTTCCACTGAGTGACATTTTTGTTTCCCAACCAAAATGTAACAATTTAAATACTTTGCCACCGAACATCATTTGCCCTGTTAGTGTTGAGTTGTGGGGTCGCTTAATGTGGTACATGTTTACCCTCAGCAAGCCTCCTGATGCCCCACAGGAACATGTCCTACAGTTTAGACTATGAGGACGACTGCAATAAGAGGAAACCCCTTATGCCCTAGTTATACAGGTTTTGCTATGCTACGATTTTGGAAGCTTGGTGTTCCCCTTTTAAAGAAACTCTATAATTAGACGTTAATGCAGGGGGAAGTAACATTTGCAACTTGGCAATTACGTAACATCACTGAAGGAACTACTAGAAGGTGAAAATGGTTCCCAGGACAAACTGCCAAACCAACACCTCGGCTCTTCAGAACGGAGTTCATTGAGCTTGGGGCAATACGTGGTGGTGAATGCTGATGGCCCTGGAGTAAAAGGGGCCTTCTTGGCCATTTAGGAGCACACAGGCTACAGCCCTGATGAGGCTGGCCCCAGTCTTAGCTGAGTACAGAAAAGTCTGAGAACTTTAAGAAATGTACAATATTCCCCTTTTATAACTGCTAAAACTGTGGTAGGAGCCAAAGTGATGCTTGAATACAAGGTCAAAAGTAAACATGTTTTTAAGGTGTTCCAAAACGTCAACTGGTTACAAGCTTTCCTTACTTGTTCATTTAAAGGGAAAAAGCTATGAAACTAATTTTGGCTAATTTTGTTCAATCGTTCCAACATATTCCAAGTTTCTGATTAAAAACCCAAACTTGATGTGGTTTAGGCCCTTTGTGTTATGTATTAATGCTTTTGTAAATACAGTCCTGGGGTTGTCTGGAATGATTGTATATCCTATGGCTGCAACCCCTTGCCCTGCAAGTTTGAATGTTAACACACATCTGAAGAATATCTGTGGAATTGACTGGATCAGGTGTGCTGGGAGCTGAGGGACCACTAAAATGTGCAGGACGGGGCACTCCAGTCTTAAACCATCCCTTCAGGTCTGCTCCACTATAATCTGGATGTGATTTGAGACGGTGGACATTTTTTACTTGGATTATTTTATATTGTCTGTTCGAACGTCTGTCTGTTCCTCCAGGACCATTAGTTTTCTGATTAGATTTGTAGCTCCGGATCTAAACTAAAGAAGCAACATTTGTACACAAAAATGTCTTTGCTGTTATAGAACAGTGTATATACAAATGGTTTCAGGTAGCCAGAAACATCTTTTGAGGGAAAGAGTATAATACTTTAGGCCTCAAAATCAGGAGGATGGATAATGGCGGCTTTTGAGGGTCATGTTGTAGCCTTGATGAAAAAGTAACTTTTTAGCACCTTTGTAGCAAAAGTATAAATGCAAACTTTGGATTCCAGCCTTGGTGGCATTTGTGGAATTGGATTAATACGGTTTTGTTTTTGTTGGTGAGATACTGCTTTAAGGTACTTTCAGCACTGCCTTGTTTGTAAAGAGATGACACCAACACTGGATTTCACCCTTCCATCTCAAACAGTACTTTATTTCATCTTTTGAAACAGATCTGTTGGTTTCCAGTTCCATCATGTGGCTCTGTGTGTTAATCACAGCAAGGCTGCTGAGTTTCAGATCTACTCCGCTGCGTTTCGTTTCGTTTGACCTGAAGACCTGAGTATTGGACTAAAACTGCCTTCCCAACATGAAGCAGTCGCCGACGGTAGCAGCGCCACCTGGCAGGCTAGTGTTGCGTCACCACCCGGTACGTCCCTCATCTACGTTCTTAAAACACATCAAGAATGACTATGAAAAAAATAACCTGTTCTTTATGCATGGAATGCTTCAAGTATCCTTATCATCTCAATGCCTTCAGCTTTAACAAAGAGGGTGAACTGAAACGAAGAGAAGAACCTCAGTGGTTCTGTTTCTGTGAAGGAAACGTAGAGGGTCAAAACTGTCAAAACCGTGTCCTCTGATAGAGATGAGCAGTCCCTAGATCAGTGGAGGTGGACAGACAAGGAGACAGTGGCCACACACACACACACACACACACACACACACTTTAAACCACGACGACGGGTGTGTGTGTTACACAGGTAGAGTTATTTCACAGAAGAGAAAAAAGGGCGAGAGAGAGATAACGGACTTCCATCCTCGGGTGTTACAGTGGAACGGGGAGAGACGTGGAGGTAAAAACATTTCAGTCTTCAGTCTGCGCTCCTGAAAACCAGGACCAACTGTTTCTCTCATCATTACCACTTTGTTTAAGAACGATCAAGAGACTGCATGAATACTCAGCTTCCTGAACAGAACTGGCCCTGGGTGTGATTAGCTGACATCCAGTACACACCCTTTTCCCACTTTTCGCCACATTAACACACGATTCTATTCACACAAACAAACCAACACGCGTGTGTTTGTGTGCAGCTGACACCGATATATCTATGTACAGTCATATACAGAAGCGTTTAGTAACAGCTGCAGTGGAGGATGTGGGTAAACGCTGGGTGCAGTCCTGACTGGTGTAGACTCTAAAGAGGACTGAAAACACTGATAAAGTTAGACACTTATCGCACTGCGCCTCCTTGACGGGGAGGAAGTTAATAGAGGGATTTTGTTTTCTGCTTCTTTTTTGTGGTTTCATTTTCTATCATTTATTTCATAAGTCCTGTGGAAGTCAGGACGGCTATTTACAGCATTTCCTTCAGTAAGAGGTGAAGGTGGTCGGGACGGCGACGGACCCGCGGGGGTCAGTCAGACAGGATGTGGACGAAAGACATGGGGAAGGCGCCTTTCCTCTCCGGCTGCCCTTCGATGTGTCCAATCTAAAAAAGAAAAGAGCAAAAAAATAGATGATATGGTCATTAAATGAGCAGGTGGTTTGAGCAGAACCTCTTATTTTCCCTGAACACATTTAAAGGCTTATTCCAGAGCTTTTCAACCAAATCTACATCTGTGTCTGTGTTGTACCATCAGTTACAGCAAACAAACATGGTTTGGATTTTCCTATTATTTGAAAAAAGGGGGAAATATCAGTGCAGTGAAATATTGTGATACTGTGATGCGAAAATGTATTATGGACATGTGGCAATGCATTATGGAGAACAAGCTTTAAAATATGATATTTGATGTGCAGAGCTGTTGACAGCAAGTAACATCATACACCAGGTCTATTCAACTAGCGGCCCAGGGGACGGATCCGGCCCTCGAGTTTCTTTATGGCCCTCAGACTGTCAGGAAATCAGTGAGTGATTCGTGCTAATGCTGAGTATAGCTGGCGGACAACCGCACACAGCGAGGGGACAACCGCACACAGCGAGGGGACAACCGCACACAGCGAGGGGACAACCGCACACAGCGAGGGGACAATCGCACACAGAGAGGGGACAATCGCACACAGCGAGCGGACAATCGCACACAGAGAGGGGACAACCGCACACAGCAAGGGGACAACCGCACACAGCGAGGGGACAATCGCACACAGCGAGGGGACAATCGCACACAGCCAGGGGACAATCGCACACAGAGAGGGGACAATCGCACACAGCGAGCGGACAATCGCACACAGAGAGGGGACAATCGCACACAGCGAGGGGACAATCGCACACAGCGAGGGGACAATCACACAGCGAGGGGACAATCACACACAACGAGGGGACATTCACACACAGCGAGGGGACAATCACACACAGCGAGGGGACAATCACACACAGCGAGGGGACAATCACACACAGCGAG
>JBBJLR010000001.1:6183156-6201696 GCA_037577145.1 Brachypetersius gabonensis | reverse complement strand
GCTGTTGGGGAAAAATTTGCACCCCCCCCCCCCCCCCCCCCTATTTTCCAAAACAGCATACATAATATTTTCTTGGACAAATTGCACCCAATTCAGCTTAGGACACTATTAGGTCAAGCTGTATCAGGCGTGTCTGAGAAAGGAGATCTGCAGTACAGGGGACATTTCACAAAGCAGGACCTCTCAGTAAACTGGATAACTGAAGGATAAAGTGAAGCTTGTCCAGTAAAAACCATTTGCCCACAACTTGACAGGCGTTTGGACTTGATTTGTAAGGGCAGCCCAGAGAATGAGCCAAATTTGTTGACTGGGAATCGTTTAGTAAGCAAACTCAAAAAAGGGGCTCAGATCCCAGTTCAAGAGCAAACAAAGAGCTACTGTGAGACTGACCTTGCTTATAAGCAGAATGTGGAAGACCCTCATGCTTTAACTGTTATAAATCCTAGATCTCCACGTTTTCCCACATTCAGGAGCTCCAGCATGGTCACAGAAGCAAAGGTATCGAAAGGTATTTGACACTTTATCATCACGCCATCCTAAAAGAAACCAACACCTATCCAGCACAGAAGAACTGATGGGCTTCCTCACGGACTGCAGACTGCACTGATCAGGTTTGCACTTGGTCAAAATAAAACTGGGGGACTTAAAAAAGAGCATCAAACTCATTCAGCTTAGTTGGCCAGGCTTATAAACCCTGACCTGAACTCTGTGGGATTGTGTCATTCAATATTGTCTCAGATCGCAAACTAAACAAGTGCCTTACCACTTTGAAGCCTCAACTGGTTTCTGACAGGTCCCTCGCTAACGGCGACCACATTTTGAAGTTAAATAAGATGCAAAAGTCTAACCCTATCAACAATTGGAGAGAAAACCAACTCTTTCTGGTGTGAACAAGAACATGTAATTATGTATGGATTATTTACAATAAAAACCAGCTCATTCTGACAACACCATAATCAACAAAAATGGGGAAACAAAACCATTGGAAGTAAAAATTAAAGTCTTGAATCGTTCCAAACATTCTCCGCTGGTTCGGTCCCAGATCAGCTTTACAACTTCGACTCTGGTGCCGTAGCGTCCGACCCTTCGCTTGCAGATCGGCTTCCTTTAATAGCTCAGTTCCTTCCCATCGTAACACATCTAAAGAAGATAGCAGCCTTCTGAAGGCCTCGTGTTTAAATGGATAAGGACAGTTAGATCTGAACTGTAACCAAACTTTTACAGGACGCCGGAACTCCAGGAGAAGGACGGGCATGACCACCGCACCTCCAGCAGAAGGTCCAAAAATAACCAAAAAAAAAGAAAAGTCAGATCAAATAGTGAAAAAAGGTCAAATCTTCTCCTGGATGAAGGGGTGCTGCAAGGCCTGGTTGATGCTGATACGCTTGGCTGGGTCCAGCATCAGAGTGCCATCCATCAGATCTTTCAGCTGCATCACTTTCTTTCTCTGCTCCTCAGGCAGCCTCTGGCCGCCAATCAAGTCTGCCAGCAGGTCCTTTGTGGGGTTAATGGTGCTCATTACTGTCACTTTCTCCTGCACACAGGGAGAGAGAGTCAGAGTTAGAACATGTAGGTCTGAGCATTTAGAAGGAGGAGATCCTCTGCCATTATTAGGATTTATTTATTTATTTACCCTTATTAAGGGTGGGCTATATGACGATATGAGATAGTGAAGACGATCTACGTACCAAGGCAAGGAGATCGTAGTGGCATCTATATAAACTACATTCTGTCTATCTATTGCGGTTCTGTGCTCTTCCTAATTATATTTCCTCAACCAAATCGCACTATTTGCTAGTTTGCTTAACGCCCACCTTATAGAAACAGGGTTCAATCAAAGTGAAGTACGGCTCTAACATACAGTTCAGTAACTTGCAGAATAGTAAAGAAAAATCAACAGTTACATAAATATAAATAGCGTGACAAAATCGAAATCGTGATTTAACTGTAAAAAAAAAATAAAATCGTGATATGATATCTTGGCCATATCGCCCTCCTCTAACCCTTACAGGCACCACAGCACAGTGTGAACAGTGACACTAGCAGTTGGGATTCAAACCACCAACCTTCTGATTGCAGGATCAACACCCTAACCACTAGGCCACTCCCAAATATCGAATTTGTTTTGTCCATGAAATCAACATGTATACATTGTGGCTGCCCTGAAATTTGCGGTTATTGATTATAAACAACAAGGAGACACATAAATCTGAACATACCCTTTCGGTCACTTTATCCACTTCTATGTACAGGAAGTTCAAGTTCTGGTCAAAATGTTGGTCTTTGAACAAGCCTTTCCGGATCATCTAAAGATACATTCAACAAAACGAGTTTAAGATCACACTTCATGCCAGAGAAAACCAGGACAATTACTCTGAAACCATGAAAACATATTAACAATACAATGAAAACCGTAACCAATAGATTGGGTCAGACCTTGTTGGGCATTTTGCCCTTGAGGTCCATGAATAGCTTGATCATGTGGTTGTTGGAGGAGCCAGGAAACAGTATTTTTCCTGTGTAGAGCTCATACAGCGTGCAGCCCACTGACCACATATCTATCCCATAATCATAGGGTTTTCCAATAACTGCGGAGAGAGAGAAGAGACAAATAAGCTAATATTCTATTAGAACAAAATTCTAACAGTTATCACAAACATCAAATACCAAATAGTCAATTGTATTTTCGTGCCAAAACAAATCAAACCAGAAGGACAATCAAGAGCTTACTGATTTCAGGAGCTCTGTAGAACCTGCTGACCAAATAGGGCGTGATGTCGTTGTCGGCCACATGAGACGCCGAGCCAAAGTCACACAGCTTCAGGATGGTTTTAGACTCATTTACCTTTAACAGGCAGACACAGGAGAGAGGGGGAAAAGTGCAAAGTTATATCACTGTTTCATATCGTATCACAGCCTTTGCTGTGATACAAGAGGTCAACAATAAACTGTGCATTCAAAGTCAAGCTCCTTTAGTAACTACTTTTGTATCTCAAGACTGCAAAACATCACTGCAGCCCTGGTTAAGCTCACCAGTATGTTGTCAGGTTTGATGTCAGCATGGAGGATGTTGCAGCGCTTCAGAAGTTTCAAGGCCAGGAAGAGCTGCTGGCTGTAAGAGCGAACGGCCTTAATGTGGAGACCTACATCCTTCCCATACTTCTTCAGAACTTCTCGGAGATTCATACTGAAGAGAGAGGGACACAGAGAGGAGAACAAAAAAAAGATGAGAAATAAAAACACTTTTTGGGGGCTTGAGCACATGCATGTGTTCTGAACAATACCTAAGAGGCTCAAACACTAGACATAAGTGCTGTTTGTGGTAGAAATGTCTGAAGAGACGCAAACAGTGGAATTTATCATCAGGATCGGCATCGTTGAGCTTCTTCAGAAACTCCAGTTCCTTCAGTCCTGTCTTCTGCCTGTTAGTGGGGAAAGCAGTAAAGAACATTCATTATCTGGAGTATATGTAGGAAATTTAAATAAAAGGTACAAGAAAAAGAAAAAAAATGTTTTCACGCATTACATCTCAACATAAAAGATAATCTCACATTCAAATCCTATATTTAACAGTCGCCTTGTTACTCAGAGCAGAACAACAAAGTAATATGTTTCACTGTCGAGGTCGTGCTACAAAACGGTCATGATGGGTTTTTTTAATAAAAAAAAAAAAACATGAGCAAGCCTTGAATGACCAATACGGTATAAAACCTGGCATGAAGAATATTTAAAGTGATTTTTTTTTTTTTTACATCTCAACATAAAACAATCTCACACCCTCAGACATTCAAATCTTATATTTAACCTATTTTGCAATTTCGAACCCACAGTTCATTATCTTTACCCAGTTAGACCCACACAAGCTTATTAATTATAGCAATTAATACCATTTAAAAGTATTACCACTACTGACATGAGCTCGTTGTTTCGGATGATTTTCACTGCCACCTCCTGGCCAGCACGGGCAGTGTCTCTGGCTCGGACAACATTGCTGAAAACACCCTGCCCTGTGTAGCCATAGACATCGTAGCGCTTATCCAGCATCTCACCAATGTTCACACCTAGAAAAGAGGAAAAAAGAAAACAAAAAAGGAAAGATTAAGTGGACATTAATTTTAAAAATCAATACAGAAAAATAATTGACAAAAAGATTCTTTTTTTTTTTTTGCACTGACACTAATCCACAAATAGTGATGAATAGTAGTTTGTTTCAAGTCTGATGCAAAGCCAGTTAGATATTGCTACAAATGTTACAACAATTTACACACTTGTATGTGAACACATTATGAGCAGATAACCTTTACATGTGCGACTTATATTTGGTGAAGTCAAAAAACACACATTGGTCGCTGTAGCGCATTTTTCAGGAGGAGCGGCACTTACGGTAGTAGCCTTCGGCATCAGTCCAGTTGTCCCTGAGATTCGGGTTCTCTTTAAAGTCCTTCCCGATGCCCACAGCCCTGAGTCTGGCACTCTAAAGGAAGAGGAAAATGGAGGCGGAGAGTAAGAAAAAGCTGCACACGGAGCTCGTCTAAACACTGGGAATCAAGCTCAGAAAGCAAATGAACAGTATGCCAACATTTCCATTCTTCCACCCTAAAAATAACTCTCCTACATCGATTAGAATTGCATTCAAAGCATATTACATTCTTTTTTTGGGCTAGCCAGTGAAAAAAGCAAAATTGACATCACAGAGAATGCAGGCTGAACAATGAACTGCGCTTCCAAATAAAGCATGTCTACACTGAGACTTTACACCAGTAAACCAGTGAAGTCAACATAAACGGAGCCAAAACTGGTCAGGAAATGTAACAAATCAAAGAAAAAAATAGCCAAAAAAACTCAAAAAGATCTGTTATTCAAAGATAAAGTCTGTTAAGCAGAAGTTTAAAGCCATATCAACAACAACGGCATGGCAAAAAGGTACATCAACAATATCAATTAAACAAATAAAAACACATAAATCAAAAAAAGATTCTTTAAAATCAGTATTTGACAAAAATTACAAAACCTTATGAGGTGGTATCTTATTAAAAACAATCTTCCAGACGACTTTTCAGTAAAACGTTGCCTTGTGTTACTCAGAGCAGAACAAAGTAAAATATGCTTCACTGACAAGGCCGTGCTACAAAACTGTCATGATGGGGGTCCTTCATTTTTTAATAAAAAACATGTGCAAGCCTAGAATGACCAATATGGCATAAAGCCTGTTTAAAGGCATAAAGAATATTTTTGTTGTTCTGCAGGGCCTGGAGGGCCAGGACTGTAAACATTATCATGATTTTGGCTGGCCAGAATACCACAGACTACCTAAACATAACACATATGACCTCAAAACGTATTTACAGATTTGAAAGAGCAGAAATTTTTACCTATTCCACCAGGAAACAAAACTGAGCTTGATTCCATTCTGTGGTGTTTCTTCTAGAATCTCTGCTCTGATTTCGGTGCTAACGTTTATTTTCATGGAGCTTCAAGGGTTTAGTTAGAAACATCATTTTTAGTAAAATCTAAACTCGGCGCTCGGCTGACGCTCTTCTGTTCTACTGATAACTTTCTGCAGATTAATCTGTTGTTTGTTTGTTGTTCATGTAGAGAACAGGGTGGGACTCTCACGCATTGAGCGAGAGACTCACGCATCAGTGAGACTAATATAAATAATAGCAGTATTACAGCAACCTTATAATGAACAATATACAGAGTTTAGTTTATCTTTAGAACCACTGAAGGGAGGAAACACTGATGTGATTTTCTGAATCAGCAAAACTGGACTAAAATTACAATGAAAGACCTTTCATAAAACTGTTACCCAGTCTTAATAGCCATTGTACCTATTTGCCAACAAATGGGAAAATATGATTTCAACTGATGACAGGAACTCCTTTAATATTTCTGTGTTTTAAACTTTTAAGGAAGAAAACATTATATATGTTTTCTTTAGTAGTAACATGTTTTTTCATGTTTACCCCAATATGCTAACTGCAGCAGTTAGATTTGTGAAATAGTTGCAATATCAGGTGCAATGCTCTAAATGTGCAATACCTACAATGCTACTTGGATTCCCCTCGGCGAATAGTTGTATTTAAATAAATAAAAAAAACTCCTTGAGTAGTTACTACCACCCAGAGTTTACATTGTATATGATCTATACTACTAGTAAATTGCTCTATTCTCTGCGACCTATCATAAAAAATGTAACTTGATTCGAAGAGCTTTGCACAAGAATTCCAATGTGCATGAACTGCTGGTCTTATGCAGAAATGGCAAATAAAATCTTGAATCCCCACTCAAACCAGTTTAGAGGCCTGTTGGGTATATATGTTCCTATACAGAGTTATAGACAGCCAAGCTGCTAACTGGAAAATTTGCTTAACTTGGTACATTTGCTAATATGTATTTTTGTTCTAAACCACCAAACTTACATCAAAGTCTGCAGCGAACATGTCGTCTGACTCAGTGAACATGTCGGGGGCGGTGGGTTTTTTTGGGTTGGCTCCTGATGGACAAAGCACACAAAACATTGACGGAAAAACACTGTTAGGAATGAAAGAACCGTTCTTACAGTCAGTTTTGGGTAAAAATAAGTTAAACTTCTATTTGGTAAAATTACTGAGAGAAATTGTAGAAACGTGATGTAAATGACAACAACGCACTTATTTTGTAACAATGTATTTTACATACATTAATAACAGAAAAAAAAAAAATCATAAAAGTAATTTTGAGAAACAAAAGCAGTGTTTTCTATGTAGATCTAATGCTATTAAAGTTCACTTCCTCAATGCTGGTTACTTCAGCTACTCATTTCCTACTGATCCAAAGACAAATCTGATCAAAGAGACTTTGCATAAGGATTTTTTCCTTCACTATCAGACTATCCGGACTCCTGAGAGCTGTGCTGGGGCTCACCTTCTTTCTCCTGGGCGATGAGGTTGTGCTTGGCCTTCACGATGGCCTCGAACGTGTTCACGTTCTCACGCTCGTACTCCTTCACGTCTGCGGCCGCGCGCTCCAGGATGTCGTCTGGAGAGGCCGAGCGGCTTCGCGTGCTGCTCTGAGGGCTGCTGGGCTCCGACACCATGGAGCCCATATTGCTGTCTTCGTTCACTGTTTTGTATTTCTGGATGAATAAATGATGGAGTGAAAATGCAGTTAAGTGAACAATGCCTGATAACTAGGGGTGGGTAATTTTTTAGATTCCGATTCTGCTTATTCAATTTCCTATTTCAATTCCACAAAGGTTAAAAAAAAAAAAAGTTTTAAAAGAGAACAACTGTTTAAATAACAAAACCTTTATTCAGAATGATTCAAACCAGACAGTCGACTGACTTGTTAACAATAAAACAAATAGCAATTTTACATTAAATAAATAACTAAAGAAAGTAACATTACGTAAAATGCATGTTTTTTTTGTAACAAACCTAGCGAATCTTAACGAAAACACGTCCTAGCTGATGCAGTGTTTAACACTAGAACGCCTGACAGCGTCAACTGACGTAATTTCTTCAGAATCGCATCTATTGGCCTATTAGAGCAACAGCAGCTCTGTAAGAGATATGGGTGTGGTGTAGGAACATGGACACATGGATCTTTACATATTGGTGTTGTCTATACTGTTGTGCTTGAGAGACGCCATCGGCCAGAATCACATTCCATGTATGTGTCGCTCACACACTCGGCCAATAAACGCAATTCTGATTGGGTGACTGGTGCTGTGCGACGGGTTCTGGGTCTGAACTCCACTGGACCCTTGCTGTATCTGCTGGCCGCAGTGTGGATGTGTGCCGGCGGCTGCAGGACTAAACACCCGAACAAACTGCAGCAGCGTCGCATCAGGAAGCGTCATGTGCAAAACTGGGCACTGCGTCAATAGACGCACGCAGCCGTTATAGGTATACAGTTAGCCAATTAGGTATACAATGGCAGTTAGCCACCATTCTAGTGCTAAGAACCGATTTACAGAACTGAGAAAAAAAATAATAAAAAAGACTCTTATTTTGAACCTAATTTCGGTTCCCATCCCTACTGAACCTTCGAGATTGTAACTGTTTTATGAGTGTGTGTTTACAGGAACATAATCAGAACAACAAAAAAACCTGGAGAAACACCTGATCACAGGTCAAAATGTTCTGCACTTTCCTACCTGAACAATAGCCAGCCGCTGCTGTCGACGCTGTTCAATCAGAGCCTCCTCGTCCTCCTCTTCGGCATCAAAATCCTCCATCCTGAAAACATACGTTTCACTTATTAAAAAACACCAAGAACATCAACACACACTACAGCTTTAAGCACAGCTGTTTATATTCCCACCGCACATTCTGCCATTTTCCTTTCTACACTCAGCCTTTTTTTTTATTGCAATAAATATTTTTCTTATGGATGTTTTCACACAAGGGGACACGTTCACATCGCCGTGGTGTCCCAATACTTTTGTCCCACGACTTTCTGAGTTGCATATCTGAGCGGAGAAAGCACTCAGACACTTCAAACTCCACAGTTCGATAAATCTTTCCAACGAGCCCTCATTTGTATTTTCATCCCGAGTAGATCAGGGGTTATTCGCCAAAACCCGTTCATCTCGCCGCCGTGTCCCAATACTTCTGTCCCACAACCTTCCGAGTTGCATATCTTGGCAGGGAATTTGAATTAAAAGAGGCGAATACGGGTTTACCTTTCTATTTTCTTTCAGGGTAATGCATTAAACTGAGTTTAAAATGAAATTAAAGTGTTCTGGGAGCAGATTTGGCAGATTTAGGGTTTACACTATAAAAATAGACATTTCTGGGCTTTTTTCTTTTTTTTTTTTTTTAACCAAAACACAACACGTTTTTTCATTTTACGAGGGTGCTCTGAGAACGTAACCCCCCACAAAAAGCAGAGGGTTACTGTATACAATAGTTTATAGGTTTATCTGTGTTTTCATCTTCATCTCACTGCATGACTATAACCGCAAGACAAATTCTCCTACTCACACTTCTTCAGAGGATGAGTCTTGGTCCGCCTTCATGCCCTCTGACAGGCTCCCCTTGAACTTATCCTCGTCTCGGCTCCGCCTCCTCCGACGCTCGCGGTCCCTGGAAATGGAGCGCCGAGGTCTGGAACGGCCGAACCGATCCCGGTCAGGGGACCTGAGGGACAAGCAGAGCAGCATATTCAAAATCACTGTAAATAATCCAAAGTCAGACCTTCTTAAGCTACTTGATGAATTCCAGGTGTTTCCTGTTCTTCATTTATTCATTTATTCCCTCACCTTCGTCTTAGAGGAGAGCGGCTTCGTCTTCTTGGTGAGGGACGTGACAGTCGTCGAGGCGACACAGACCTTCTTCTGAGTGGCGAGCGGCTGACCCTGCGTCTGACTGGGCTTGAATCATGTGACCGTCCGAACCCATCTGCTCGAGAACGCTTCCTGAAAAAGGCAAAAAATATTCCATTAGAAACACAAGGCCATGCACTTGGAGACCAGAAAATAATGGCCAGTGTGACCCAAACTGCTGGAACGTTCCTGGCTTAGGTTAGAACTAAGATCTGGAATACAGCGTTCCTGATGTAGGCATCTTGATCGCGACCAAAACGAAAAGTTCAGGATGCACAATTGTCTCATTACATTTCTACAGAGTAAACAGTCTATTTCTACAGGAGGTAATCTTCACAGTGAATCTTGACAAACACTGATTATTCATCAAGCTGAGGGGTAACACGCAGAAAGACTGAAATTTCTAGAGGGGGTTCACCCACAAAGACTCTCTCAACGTTGGGATTAATTTATCATATAAATTCAAAAACATCCCGCTGGAGCCCAGAAGAGGCGACACCCTTCGAGCCCACCCCACCCCCCCCCACCCCCCATCTGTGTTTCTGAAAAGGCAGGAAAGTTTTCCAGTGATTGCAGTTAATATATGGGCTGCCAGTCTCTGTTTAATACACTTCTGTTAAAGGCCTACAGAGAATGTTGTTTATCTTTCAACAGTTTTAAAGCTCTTGTTCTGAACGCACTGTGTTCAGGCACTTCACTCAGAATATTAATATGCTCTTGAATTCGCTGGTTTTATGAGAGAAGAGATGTAATTGTATAATTTTTCAGCTTTCTTGCCTTTAGGCTATTCATGAAATAAAATAAAAATATTTTATTTCAATTTTTATTTATATTGTGCATTGTTTGAATGCTAAATAAACATTTTCATAATTATGTAAGATTTATTCTTTGAACCATGAATATTGATTTATGCAACTGCAAGTACACACAGCCCCAGTCATAACAGCAATATTACAAAAAATTTGTTTAATTTCTTTCGTGCTTTTCGGCCAAAATAAATAAATAAATAAATCATTTCGGCACATCCCTACCAATCTTCACCCACACACAGACACACCCCTTTACTCACCGGACAGTGAATCTATAGTATTAAAATATTGCTGTTCAGGGTGTACAGCCATCAGGACACTTACAAACAGATACAGTGCATTACAAACAGATGCATAGCCTCCCCATGCTAAGCTCGTTGGACACTAGGACTGTCACAACTCTACGTTTGGGGGAATTCATCACAACTATGAATGTACATTTAACCTCAGGCTTGTGTGCATAATAAACTAGAAAGTGGGAGTGAACACCGACATGACTGAATTAGGTTATATGTTTTATGTTCCATAGCACTAGATGTTGTTTAATTAATATACCTATTATTGTAACAATTTGAGTCTAAAAGAAGGCCCAGTTGTCCACCAGCACCAGGACACTTGCATACTGGGCTCCGTTACCCAATTTGACTTCATAGCAACATAAGGGACTAACAGACAAAAGAACGGCAAAACCTGACGACGTGGCACCAGTGGGACGACAACTCAGCAGAGGGATTCTGGAAAGACGGCTACAAACCGTCACGGGACACATCGCACCAAAACTTTGGCCAAAACTTGACATAACAGCTGGTCAGCAGGAGTAATAATTTCCAGGCTGGTCAGGAAAATAGACACTAACTGAAGAACATTATTAACACCATTCAGGCTCAGTGAGGAGTAAAGGCAAGCCCATCTGTTCCGACTGTGCTACTGTAGCACAGTTTGCTGAAAACGTTAATGCAGGTTATGACAGAAATTTGCCAGAACACACAGTGAATCACAACTCATGTCCAACTCATGGAGGCCTAATCTTGCAACTTACAGGACTTAAGCATCTGCTGCCACCACCTTTGCACCAGATATCACAGCACACCTTTAGAGGTCTTATGAAGTCCATTCTGAATGGGTCAGAGCTGTTTTGGTGGCTCAAAGGTGACCAAAAAAACATCAGTAAGGTGGTTTTAAGCTTATTGCTGATTAGTGTAGCTTTAGGTTTAAACTTAAACTCCACAGAGCTTTCATTAAAAATCTTTCATAAAAAGAAGCGGAGTTTTTAGGCTTTCCATGTTGCATTGTCAATCAAAAGCAACTCACGCTGGCAAAGATAAGCTTGTGCTTTAGGTGTCCAGTTTGATATCAAACTAAAAATAGTACTGATCCTAACCAACACCACAGGGCACCGGAGCCAAGTGACAAGATACAAGATCATAATACAGGATACAGCATCTAATCAGCCAGCTCTAGCCTCTACTGTACGGACTGGGGCAGCACAATGGACAAAGCGGCTTAATATCACGGTTTCTGTATTTACACTCATCTTTATTTATGGTGTATAAATTAAAGGGTAGAGAATGACCTGCATACTGGTCTGGGGTTACCGCTTAAGGTTCACACCACAAACTACACAAAAATGCTACAGGCCTCATTTACAAACTGCAGCCTCCTACAATATCATACATAGCATTTGAAACTGCAAATATAGCGGTCAACAAAACATACTGGGCAGCTGCCACATACATTTCTTGTAGTTCCATTCTGGACACAGCAGTGAGGAAGCATACAGACCTAAAGATAATACACTCTGAGCAGAAACATGAAGCCACAGATTAGGGTGGGCCATAAGGCAAAAATGTATCAATATACTTAAAAACATTGATTTTAATGTCCCATCCTAGGCTGTTCTGTTTTAAAAGTTAATAATAATAATGCCACTTTTAAACAGCCCAACCAAAAGCTGTCAGTTGTTTGCAGTGCTGCATTGTTTTGCAGCGTTATCTTACTTGTTCGCTAATCGTTTTAGAGAAACAAGCCGTTGTTCCCAAATATTTTAGCCAGTGCTCCCAGGGATGTTGATTTTTTACCTCCCTTGCTCTGACCAGCACCTCAGAGTGAGCCATACCCACAATAAAATCCAGTGAAGCTTCACCAGCATTATTCACCATTATGGTATTGAACACAAACACTTAATGCAGATATAAGGTCCACATTGACCAAACATGTCTGCTGTACAGCCAATGTTTGTGAAATGTGACACACAAAACAGCCCAGACGTCATATAGCCTACGCCTATTCAGTGTGTTCAATGATTGTTGATACTGCAGATCTTCCTATTTTTCTGGCGTTTGTACTGATAACCTTATATCTGCAAGGCACTGAAGAAGTGCCCTCGGACAGAGCGTTTAACACCTAACTGGTCTGGGGTCATCGCTCCATCACCGCACTCCAGTAACAGTATCTCACCACACCAGGTGAAACACAAGCTGCATACCTGGCTGGGGAGTCTCTCCTGCGCTCAGGTGAGCGGCTGCGGGCCCTTCTGGCAGGCGACCTGTTCCTGGAGGGAGAGTGGCTCTGTTTGGAGCCCCGCTCGGTGGAGCCTGTAGGTGGATGGTGGGGCTGGCGCTCTCTGTGACGGGGGGAGGAGCTGCGATGGCGCTGAGGGCTTGATGCCCGTCTGTGGTGTGGCGAACGGTTCTCCTTCCCTGAAGAGGCATCTTTGGAAGGAGATTTCCCCGGCCTCTTTTCCCTACCTGTCTCTGAACGAGCAGGGTGACCATCTTTGGAGCGGGACCTGCGATCCCGTGAGCGGCTCCTGCGTGACACTGAGCGTCGGCCACTCTGCTCTTGAGTCCGCTTTTCCTCCCCCCGAACAGGGGAAGATCTTCTATCAGAACGTCCTTTCTGTTCTGTCTTCCTCTCCCCTGAGGAGCGCCTCCTGCTGGACGGAGATGGGGACTTCTTTCCCTTATCTTTGGATCTGTCCTGACTCCGGGATCGCCGCCTGTCTTTAGATCTGCTGCGCTCCTTAGTGGTTTCTTTGTTGCTCTCTTTGTTGCTCTCTTTGTTGCTTTTGGTCATCCTGCTGGCCTTACTGTCCCTGACTAGCCTGTCTCTAGACCGGCTGCGGCTCCGACGCTTCCCACTGGCTTTACTAGTGTCCGGCGAGTCACGTCTGCTTCTGGCGCTCTGCCCTTTGCTGCTCTGGTCCCGGGAGGTTTTGGCTCCACCTGCTCTCTGGCGCTGCTCCCCATTTCGCGCCCTCTGTCCCTCTCCATCCTCCTCTGAACCAGAGTTATATCCCTGCAGGATAAGCCCCATGCCTGACTGCACCTTGCCCTCCATAAGCTGACTGTCCAGCTCGGCTTTAATGAGCGCCCGCTGCTTCTCCAGATCCTCCAGCAGGGCCCTGTCATCCACGTTCGGGTTCTCAGAAGAGACAGAGTCATCCTCAGCCTTCTTGTTGACAGCTCCTGAAGACGGAGATGCCACCTCTTTGCGCCTGTGCTTCTTATGCTTGTGTCTATGTTTGCGCTTGCGCTCCTTCTCTTCCTCCGACGCATGCTTATGCTTTTTGTGTTTGCTACGGTGCTTGTGTTTCTTCTTCTTGTGTTTGCTACCGCTGCTGCTGTGGTGTTTAGAGCCTTCTTTCCGGTTTTCTCCATTCACCTCGGCCTGTTCCTCACCCTCCTCTTCCTCATCGTCCTCTGACATGGCACCGTTCTCGTTTCCGCTCTTCACAGGACTTTCCAAATCTTCTTTCCTGACGATGGAGAAAAAATTTACAAACGTGAGGGCAAACACACAGCCACTGAGTTCTGTTTTCTGTGCATACGCCGCAGAAATTCACATCAAAACATTTCAGCGAACCTAGTGTGGGACTAATAAAGTGTTCTCTTAAACCTGTAGCAAGATGTCAACCTTAATATGCCCTTAGCATGGCCAAAATGGGGCCCGAGGACATCTGATTTACCCTAACTAATTCAATGAGAGGACAAAAAAAAATTTTGCGCTTTATTAAAGTGATTTTTAAACCAATTTATAGCCCAACTACCTTGAAAACTCCGGGCACCTCAAACTTAACTCGAGTTAGTATTAATCGGACTTGATAAAACGTACTGTTTGGTTTAATGTCTATAAAAGATAACGTAACTACCCTAGTATGTCCCCAAAGCTACCTGGGCTGGTTTTGTTTTCTCTCACTGTTCACACATGTGGCCCCAAATGACAAAAACTTTAGCTCCACCGCCTCATATATTCCACCTGCCATTCTTTGTTTCCATTTCACAGGCCACTGGAGATGGCATTAAACTTACTTTCACGCACATTTCAACCGGGGCTTCTTAAGACTTCTTAACTCACATTTCAACAGAAGCATCCCTGGAAGCTACATGAGAGGCTACATGTGTGAGCTAATGTGTTCGTTAGCAGACCACCACACCAGGAAACGCGCCTCCAGCTGTTAGACGTTTAAACTACATCATATACATGAATATATCACATGTGTTGGGATTAAAGCACACATGAATCGCCGTATATTTCGCAGGGACTCACAGACTAGCCTCCGCTGGGGTAAGGTCGTATTAAGCTGGCGAACTTCGTTAGCTAAGAGGCAATGCTAAATAGCTAACCAGGTACGTTAAAGCAGGCATAACAGACAAAAACAAAGCAGAGTATATGCCGTATGGAAGGTTACAGTCTCTCCTAACGTGTATATAACAGCAGGCAATGCATCGATGCAATTAAATGGCCGTATATTGTTACGAAAGAGGCTTTTCTCACCCGTTATTCAGCCTCTCGCTTTGTAAATCCATCTCCACGTCGGCCATTTTCTCCAACGGGTGTCCACCGGGCTGCTCTTCCTCAGTGGAGTTATGATGGCGAGACAAACAGCGACCACAGCCGCTCTGCTCTCGGCTGCCGCCCGCTGTCCTCTGCAACAACCTTCAACAAGCTCTAAAAGTTAGGTTTGAAGTCTTCTAAAAATAATTAGTCTTCAGTATCTTGCCGAGTTCCGAGCCCCTTTCACCCACTCTCTCCGGCAAACAGCTTTGTTTATCAAACCCTTTGTTGTTATGGAAACTGAAACACCGTGTGGACAAAAGTATTGGGACGCCAGACCATTCCACCAACAGGGACATTAATAACACAGCATTCAAATGGTACAGACACAATGATGTACAAAATATGGACAAAGGGACTGGGATAGTCATGTTTTCAGAGTTTGGGCGATTAGGCTCCTTACTTATAGTGAAGGGCAATATTTCAGCACACCAAGACACCCTGGACAACACCATGCTTCCAACTTTATGGACACAGTTTGGGAAAGAACCTTTTCTATTCCAGCATGACTGTGTCCCAGTGCACAAAGTATTGGGACACCTGATCATTACACCAACAGGGACTTTAATGGTATTGCATTTAAACACATAGACTTTAAAATGGAGATGGTCCCCCCTTTGCAACTATAACAGCTTCCACACTGAACTCCTCCAGCAGGTCTTTATGGAGCTCGCTCTGTGCTCTGGGACACAGTCCTGCTGGAGAAGAAAAGGTTCTTCACCAAACTGGGTCCACAGAGTTGGAAGCATGTTGTTGACTAAAATGTCTTTCTCTACTGAAACATCCCTTTCTGGAAGAAAGGGGCCCAACCCCTTAAAACAGGTGTGTCCCAATACCTTTGTCCTACTTAAAAACTTGACCTTAAATGCCTTGTGATTGTAATTGAAAGCGATGAAAAGAATCTACATCAAAATAATGTGTATATATGTAAAAAAAGTGAAATAGGTGTCTGCTTTATGGTCTGTTCACTAATTAGAGCACCCTGCAATAACAGGGAAATTATAGTGAAAAGGTGAAACTATGACAAGAAATAGATACAGTTAATAAAAAAAAGAGGGCAATAATTTAGTTTTAAACATTCTATATGTACACAAAGATCTGCCAGAGCATTAAAACCACTGGACACCTAGTGCAAAATACACAGAGTGCAAAGAGAGCATGGAAGAGAGGGAGCGAGAAAAACACCAGAGCAACAAAACTACAGGATAAGAGGACATTTAGTGCAGCTGACAAGAGCAGTTACAGTCCTGCAGCACAGTTGTGATAATTAAAGTGTTACACCAGGAAACAAAAATGAGCTTCATTCCATTCTGTGGTGTTTCTTCCAGAATCTCGGCTCTGATTTCGGTGCAAACGTTTATTTTAGTGAAGCTTCAAGGGTTTCGTTAGAAAGGTCATGTTCAGAAGGTCACCCAAGCTGCATTGTTTGCTCCCTCATCTGGATTTTTTTCAATGAAATCTTGGTGCTGAACATGGAGAGAGATCTCACAGAGAAATCCAGGTGATGACTCACAAGACAAAAACGATCCAGTGCACACTTTTAAAGCTTTGAGGGTTCTTTGCATCATTACTTTATTTGTGCAAAATAAATGTTGCAGCTCTCAGTGGTGTTAATATTAGCAAATTCCCTGCATGCTGGTGAAAGCAGATTGCTCGTTTATGTTAAATATACATAAAATGTATCTCTAGAACCACTGAAGGGAGGAAAAAACTGATGGGATTTTCTGAATCAGCAAAACTGGACTAAGAAACATCAAAAACTGCAATGAAACAGACCTTTCATAAAAATGTTACTCAGAGATGTTTTGTTTGTGGCGGAACTGTTCAGTTTGTATATGCATTGTGTTAGGAAAAGCAAGAAGCTCAGTTAAGGGGTGTGTGTGTGTGTGTGTGTGTGTGTGTGTGTGTGTGTGTGTGTGTGTGTGTGTGTGTGTGTGTGTGTGTGTGCTGGTATAGTTCAGTTCTGACTGAGGAGTCTAATGGCAGTGGAGGCCCATGTGCTATGGAACCAGTGTGTGAGTGTGTGTGGGGTCGTCCACAATACTGATGGATTTGGGGGAATGTGGTCTAAACGTTCATGAAAGAGGGGAGAGGGACCCCGATGATCACTATCCACTAAAGGGTCTCCATAATAGACCAGTTTCCATTCAAAGCTGGTACAGCTTTAGAGAATTCTCTCTATAATCCTTCTGTAGGGTATTTTTTTTGGGGGGGTGGGGGGGTGCATTCTCCCCAGTCTCCTCACAGGCCTTCTTGGTGATGGAGCTGGTCTTGAGGGTCCATGTGAGGTTCTCCACAGTGTGACACCAAGGAACTTGTTGATCTGGATGTTCTCCACTGAGGAGATGTTCACATCATGCCCTCCTGAAGTCAATAACCACAACTTATGGGCTCTGCAACAGTCCGTTAGCTTTGCACCTCCTCACTGTATGTCATCTCCTTGTTCCCACATCAGAACGGGACCATGGAGCAACGGGTAAAGATCAGTGTTTATAATTGTTCCAAAAATGTTGTCTTGGCGGATCTTACCCTTATTTTTTAGGCATGTTTTATCCTAAAAACACTGAAAAAAGCAACTTTCATTTGCATTTACGGCATTTGACTGACACTCATATCCAGTACTTAAGTCGTCCACAACTGTTTCTTAAACCTGTAAACAGCTTAAACCCATGTCAACTATTTAACCGAAATACTGGTGCACCTATACAACATCTGTCAAATAATAATTAGATAATAATTAGCCAACACCTGCCAAACAATACCTGAGCAACTTCCAGTCCCTACCTACCTACCCACCACCTCTCCCTGCAGCAAATTAGAGTTAAGGGTCTTGCTCAGGAACCCAGTGGTGTGCTGAAGGTAGGATTTGAACCTCTTGGTCCAAAGGTAAATATTCTACTAATATTTTAGTTCCATGATAGTTACACATTCACACCAGCAGGTGGCACTCTTAATACAGAGATCTGTGCACGGCCTTATCCGCACCTGCCACTGTGTTGGGCGGCCAATTCTAAATATCTAGTCCACACCGAGAGACCTCATGTGATGGGGTCTCACTAATTGAGCTGTATGTAAATATGTATGTATATCATTTCTGTTTGCGAAAAACAGATGCATAGTTTCTAACCAGAGGGGGGTAGCCATGCAGGCCCCGCGCTCCATCTGGCCAAAATGAACAGAAAGCATATGACACCAGTCAGCCATGAATGAGTACATACTTCGGCTTTGGCTTAGGGCATCAGTTCAATATGTGGACCTTCAGTGTGGCCTAGGACTCACTGCTAGAAGAATGTGGCCACATCGGGCCCAGACCTCGGAATGGGCTCTCAATCCAACCTCAGTGCATTCACACTTGTACCTACTGCTGTCCACTTGTGACTGGCTCACACTAAATGCCTGGTGGACAGGACCTACCATACTGTGGACACTACCAGTCAAAAGTTTGGACACAGCTTCTCATTCAACGTTTTTTTTATTTTCTAGGTTAATATTGAAAACAGACTAAATAATGAAGGAACTCCTGGAATTCTGCAGTAAACAGAAACAGAGATAAAGAACCCAGACTCTGTTCTGTAATCAGGGAAT
>JBBJLR010000001.1:6091692-6106752 GCA_037577145.1 Brachypetersius gabonensis | reverse complement strand
AATGCCTGTTTTAATAGTGTAAACTCTAAATATGCCCCCAAATGTGCTCCCAGAACACTTTAATTTCATTAAAACTCCGTTTAATATATTATCCTTAAAGAAAATGTAAAGATAGACCCGAGGTTTAAATACGAAAAAGTCACGAACAAGAGAGACACAGAGAGAGAGAGAGAGAGAGAGAGAGAGGGAGAGAGAGAGAGAGTAAAAGGGAGTAAGAGAGAGAGAGACAGAGAGAGCGAGAGAGAGAGAAAGAGAGAATGAGAGAGAGAGAAAGAGAAAGAGAGACAGACAGAGAGAACGCGTGCTCCGGAAAAGTCACGAATGAGAGAGAGACAGACAGAGAGAACATGTGCATGCGAGAGAGAGAAAGAGACAGGGGCAGATAGAAAGAGAGAGAGAGAGAGAGAGGGGCAGAGAGACAGAGAGAGAAAGAGAGACAGGGGCAGATAGAAAGAGAGAAAGAGAGAGAGAGAGAGACAGACAGACAGACAGAAAGAGGTAGAGAGAGAGACAGACAGACAGCGAGAGAGACAGAGAGATATAGAGATATAGATATATATATATAGAGAGAGAGAGAGAGAGAGGAAGAGACCGAGAGAGAGAGGGAGAGACAGAGAGAAAGAGAGAGAGAAAGAGAGACAGGGGCAGATAGAAAGAGAGAACGAGAGAGAGAGAGAGAGAGAGGTAGAGAGAGCGAGACAGAGACAGAGACAGAGAGAGAGACAGAGCGAGAGAGAGAGAGAGAGAGACAGAGAGAGAGAAAGAGAGACAGGGGCAGATAGAAAGAGAGAAAGAGAGAGAGAGAGAGAGAGAAAGAAAGAGACAGAGAGAGAGAGGTAGAGAGAGAGTGACAGAGACAGAGAGAGAAAATGGTGACTCGGTATCAAAGCAATCAGTTTAATTATGGCCAGGTCACCAAAGCAGACAGGGTTCAGCACCTCAGACCAAATTAAGCTCTCCACCTAACCCACCCCCATCCGTCTCACTCTCACTCTCTCACTCTCAATTTCTCATTCCGTACCCCCCACCCCCCACCACTGATCTCGCAGTGTGAGAATCATAAGAAAATTGGGGGTAAAATGTCTCCTTATGTCTCAACCAGTGGCAATGCCGCAAAATCCATGCAAATGCATGGAGCTCTGGAGTTTAGGTGCAGCCTGCTGGGCGAATCAACAGTTAAACAGAACTGCAGTAAGAGCAAGGGGACCCGCGTATAGTGAAAACCCACATTGTTGAGTTTTGGTTTTAAAAAAAGCCTAAAAATGTCTATGTTTATAGTGTAAACTCTAAATCTGACCCCAAATCTGCTCCCAGAACCCTTTAATTTAATTTAAAACTCAGTTTAATGCATTACCCTTAAAGAAAAGGTGAAGGTAAACTGACCAAAATCAAGTCCATTTTTGCTGAAACAAAACCAGGATGGTTCAGTCATGACTGCAGTAAGAAGCACAACAAGGCACTGAGACCCAAAGGCCCCAAATCCAGCCCAAGTTTCAACCTGGATTCCAACATAACAGTCCTACCCTCAAACACGCCAATAGGAAATCAAGGATAACCCGGCAACTGATGTTCTCTCGTAAAACAAACTGCACTATATTACATTTTAATCCCACATGTTTTCTTTAATAACGGAGCGAGAGGAAGTACCTTTTCTTTGCTCACGGACGGCCTTGAAGTCATTTCAACTGTGCCACTGGCGCAAGGAAACTCCTGCAACTTAACCTTACATCAGTTTTATAAAACATCTGCATGCTGGTTGCCATTTTGTCATATTGCCTGAATGTTGGACTCTGTGTTGTTATGATAGAGTTTAAATGGTGATCACAGTTTTTGGGGGCAGCAGCATCAAGGGTGAGTTTTACTTTAATGGTTGCTGCCACAAAAAGAGATTACTGTCCAGTTGCTCGTTACTAATCAATATGAATATGATGGTTTCGAACACAGAAGGACAATTTCTTTAATGTTACTTTTGGAGAAAATGCTATGTTTGAGAATATCTCCATACTGAAATTTCACAAGATGGTTTGTATGCTGGCAGGGAAGGTATAATCTGAGCATCAGCGTCTGACAAACGATGAAACTATGTATAAACTATGAAACGGTGCACCCAAGGCTGCAAATTAGTTCAGGCATATTTTTCAATTTCACTAACTTCTCTTAAAGGGAACATATTATTCAATGTTTCTAATTTTGTGGGTGGGGGCTCGACAGATAAGGGGCGGTTCTATGCAAATTTCCCTTATTATGACATCACAATAAGGGAGCGTACAAACAGCTGGTTCTGAAAGGGGCTGAAACTGTGGAGAATAAAGCTGGAGAATCTCTTTATGTGAGAGGGATTCTATGTAAAGAACTTCAGGAATGTGTTTTATAGCCCTATAGCCCCTAGACCTTTTAGAACTAAAGTGAGTTTTGCATCATATGTCTCCTTTAACGAACAAAACAAATCGGACCATGCTCAATTTTTGCTTCCATGTTTCTCCGTCTCCTGTTCCCTCTCCCTCTGGTTTTATGTTTCTTTGGTATCTCTCCCAAGCTCCAGCAGGAGTTGTAATCCATTTATGCTGTCCCGACAAACAAATTCCACCTAAATAACCTCTGACACACTTACAAGCAGACTTAGCTGGGTTACCATCAGGAGACCGGGGCTTCTGGAGGGGGGCAAAAACTCCAGGGAGAGAGCGCAAGGCAGAACAATTAAGAATGGGAGAGTGCACACAGTAGCAACAGAACAACAAAGAATTCAAGCAGAGGCTCGAAACAGAGAGAAACTACAGTCATGCCGATTTCTCTCACTCTCTCTCTCCTTTCCTATCTCTTTCCCATGCAGGTGGTGCCCAGGGGTGGCTTTTCTTAGGCTGGGCAGGCAAAATGTGTGTGTGTGTGTGTGTGTGTGTGTGTGTGTGTGTGTGTGTGTGTGTGTGTGTGTGTGTGTGCATTCTTATATTAGCTTATGTCTTTGTGGGGACCAACTAACTACAAGACTGCAGAAAAACAAACACTTTGACAATGTGGAAACATTCAGCGTGTTTTTTTTTATTTAAAAACATTTTAAAAACAGAAGACCCTCCCTTTAATGAAGTTTAGACGTATGTATAGCATTATATGAGTTAATAGAACTAACCGACAATGTTAAAATGAGACACCTGAGTATGTATTTATACTTTCCTTGTATTACTAGATGTTTGTGTGTGTTTGTCTAGAGTGTGTTCGTTTTCCTAGTTTTAACAGTAATAACCAACAGAGTGGAGACCAATAAAATCGTCCTCAATTGTACTTTTATGATATTTTAATTTATTTTGTGTTTTATTTATTTATTTGTTAGTTTGTTGCAAAACCTTTTTTTTTACAAACATGGTTTACCTATTTATTTTTGGCCACTGAAGGGTTAGTTCTGACATTTCTTATTACATTTGCATATTTATTTTTTGTCTTTATTTGAGTATAATGTTTTGTTTTATTAGGGGTGTAGGGGTGTCAAATTAACGTGATAATTTCGATCAATTAATCACAGAAAAAATAACCAAAAAAAAATGAACGCTGATTTATGTGACTTTAACCTGGTGTTCTGTCGAAACTCGCTACCTATCGAAATGTGCTACCGGGCCCTTCTGCACAGTTTTGGGATACAGTGCTACCAGTGTTAGGGAAGCTGGTTTATCTGTGCTATCTTGTGTTCGGGTCACTGGTTTACAGAGATTAATGTCTGTAAAGCTCTTTTAATTGTGATTTTGACTTGTACATGTACTTGTTTGCTCCTTCTGTGTCTTCAGTGCACAGTTCAAGGGCATAAGAGTGTATGTAGGTAGTGAATGGAAGTCGCTTTGGATAAAAGCGACTGATAAATGCCGTAAATGTAAATGTAAATGTAAAATATGTTGCTTCTCTGGGGTCTGTGTCTTTGCAGTCATTACATAAGCCATTTCCTCTACAATTAATGACATTTTCTGATTTTGATTCTAAAAAGCCTTTACCTGCAGTTTGCAAGAAGCTGGGAAACATCAGCACTGTCCAGCTTCACCTCAAGCTGTTAGCGATTTGAAGTAGCCTGTGTCTCATGGTAGCATTCCTCAGTGTTAGAACCTGACTGGCTCTATGCACCTCTAAAGAGCCATCTATTATCTGTGTTATAAACTGACGATAAACTAAATAAAGTTAAAGGCAGCATTTTTCGACAGGGTAGCATGAATCATCAGAACACTGGAACTAGTTTATTAAGGGGGTGATGTATGAGTGGAACACACAGAGTGCAGCACACTTCCAAATTAAAATGCTTCTGACACCAGTGCGTTAATGTACATTGTCTTAAACTGCAACTTACAGCTGGACTTCATTCTGTCATTGTTCTTGCTGAGGCATTTGTTTTTCTTCAGCATAACAGGCCATAAGTGTGATTGCTGTGACCATTACTGCACATGAACAGTGTAAAAACAGTTATTGAAAGTCTGTAATGTTGATTATTGATTCACTCATATGCCATACATTTAGCCATAATCACTTTTTTTTTTTTTTACATACAAAAACACCAGCCGTCCTTGTGACAAAGATTTCAAGATTCAAAGTTACTTGGATAAAAATAATCACTACATTAACTTACATCAAAAATGAAGAATGTTTTTTTGGTTTGTTTTCCTTTAGATACCATATATGACATATCTGGGCCAGATGTAGAACTCCGTGTCCTGACACTGTATGAAAACAAACCTGTGTGCTGTGTGTGAACCTTAAAGCTGATTAACCCAGTCCCACTGCCTTAATGAGAGCAGAGAACAGTGTGGCACCTCAGAGACCTCGGAACAGCGAACCTTTGCATGAGTCCCAACCCCAGCCAAGCACTCGCTGCACACACACATCAAAGAGCGGCGAACAGGAGAGGAGACGCGAACGGGAGGGTGGGGGGGAGGTTGGGGGTGAGGAGGAGAGAAAGGAGAGGGGGATGGATGGAGGGATGCCTTATCTCCTCCTGAGAGGATGCTGCTCTGCGGAGTGAGATTGTCTAGAGCTGCCACCTGTCCCAGCCATCTTTGAAGGCAGTGCTAAGCCTGTGATGGGCCTGACCTCCTTCAGCTCCTTCTCTTTTATGTCTCTGTTCATTTTCTGCTTTGTTACATCCTCCCTTGCCCTCCATCCCCCTCTCCTCACTCTCTGCCTCGTCTCCTGTGGCCTTCTCTCCTGTGTTAACTACAACAGGCAGGGATGTACCTCTTGTTATTGAACCTCACAGCCATAATAAGGAAAGGAAACAGTTTAATTACTGTTTTCTCTCCTGGCCCCTCCTGGAACACAACAGGCTTCGGCGAAGCCCAGAGTGGGGCGGATACAGAGGACGAGGGTGTTAACCTAACACTCACCACCAGAGAAAGCGGGATTCATGCACACAGGCCTGAATCAAACGAGTTACTCTCTCCTTAATTCCCACTGAGACAGTGTGGTAGAACAGAGTGGGGACATGAGAGACATGAGGCGAGATGGACCTGCTGCCACCCGCCTACAGCCTGAAACATCTTAGGTTCAAATTAAGTGAAAGGAGAAAAAAAGTAGAATTAATAACTGACTGAATAGTGTTTCAGTTGTAATTGCAGTGCTACAGTACAGACAGCAGAATTGTTGCCAATACTGATGATCCTGCAACCGATTTGTTGGACGTGCCACACTAGGCCTTTAAATAATAACATACCTCTTTCGGTTCCTTAAAGTACCGCGTTTAAAAACCTGATTTGTGAATGTGAAAAAGTTTTTAAAGGCTTAAAGAGCCTCAATGTGTAAAATTTCTATTCAAAATGAATGGTTCTTTCATAAATCTTTACATTATTCGGTCATTCTTTAAACTTTAAGAAGGTTTCATGCTCTTCTTTGTTAGATGGGTAGGTCAAAAATGTTACATAACTAAGTGATATTTTTGGACAATCCTCTTCTGGATTTGGGCACCAGAGAACAAAAGCACATTTTAGAGCCTCTGCACTTAAAGAACACTAAAACTCAAAGGAACTAAGTAAATATTTACCAATATATCATATATACCATCAACGTCTCAATATACCATCAACGTCTCAATATACCATCAACGTCTCAATATACCATCAATGTCAACATGTCTTCCTCATAATAGGTCGCCATAATCCTTACAACTGCTGGAATGTGCTGTTTGTAAAAAATTACTGGCAAGACGTATTTGGCTGTGTGTAAAATCATCAAGATCCTGTTTTAAAAATGACATTCCTGCACCTCCCCATGTAATGCTGTCTGAACAGTACTGTACTCATTTTCCTTAAACCTTTACATCCGTTTCTTTGCCTTTTCAGGATAAGACTCGGACGCCTCGCCCAAGATCTTAACATGCGAATGAAGCACTTTTGTTTGCATGTTCTTTCAAAAAGTTAAGTAACGGTTTGTTTTACGTCAACACGGGAGTACGGCAAAATGCGGACGTTGCAAAAACGATTGCGAGGAATCCTCACACGTCCATCTTTTAAGAATTGCCCTTAGAAATAAGCGATGCAGAGGCAGAAAGGAAGACTTAACACGTCCTTAAGAAATGAGCAACTCATCTCAATTACCTCGGTGGTTTGAGACAAGAGCATCGCTTACAGCCCCGGAGTGCTTTGTCTTTCATAACCCTCTCAGGCACGAGCCCTTCAGGCAGGAGAGGGCGAGGAAGAGAGAGAAAAGAGAAGCAGAGGAACGCAAGGCTCGGCCGAACATGCCGAGGCTCCTCTAATAAGCTGCATAAAAGAGGCTGATCCGCTTATCTGTGGTGCGCTGGAGCGCGAGGGCTAATGCCACTGATGTTTCTCTTTTGTGATGAAAGGATGAAGATGGAGGAGGAGTGCTCTTCCCAGCGCCTGCAGCGCGCCCGCGGCGTCCCAACCCCCCCCACCCAAAAGTGCCCTCTCCTTCTCGTGGTTCCCATTGCACCCCGTCCCATTGCAGGCTGCACCTCCACTCTTCAGGACGTCCCGGAAGTGACTGGAAGAGTCTGCCATGGTAGGCCATATTGGCTCCCAGGTAAAACATTTAAGATACTAAAATACCTGACTAAACTAAGTCCCATCTACTGAAAACCAGCCAAGTCTGCACAAATCTCCTGTAACAATGTCAAATAAAAAGATGCATGCATTATTTAATTTCAAATTGCATCATTTAGGAGGTCCCAGGTTTTGTTTAATTGTGAAAAAGACAACAGATAATGCACTAACCACAGCAAAGTGAAGACTGTTATGAGCAAGTGAGAAGTGCTGGAAACAACAACAACAATAAACGTATATGAGCACAGAGGTGAATTTATGTATTGCACGTTTTTGGGCTTGTTTTGAAAGTTGCCATAAGTAAAGGTTGTTTTCCAACAGAGTCAGTTTCCTTGCTCTTTACCGGGTGATTATTTAGCCAGGATTGTTTTATCATAGACTGAGGAGGTTGACATCAGCCATTAAAAATGAAAAGATCCTTATTAATACAAACAATTACATTGTCAGATCATAACAAAGCTCCCATCAGTACCTGGCTCTGAGTTTTGTTGTCCATTAAATCTGTAAGTAAGGTGACACTTATAAAGAATACCATAAAGAATTTACAGCTCCAGTCACACAATCTGGTGTCGTTTCAGCACTCTTTGACTCCGGAGCAGCCAGGAACGTCACTGACCCACAAATAGTGATGAATTTAAGATATACACTATTTATACACAAATGATCACCTCCTCCTCCCATGCAGGGCTGGAGGACCAGTCACTGGAGGACCAGAACTGGACTCATCACACAACAAACTATCAAGCCCTGCAATAAGTTATGGTCGAGTTCTTTCTAATTCTTTCTAATATCATCCCCAAAGTAATGCAAAAGGTTGAGTCAGGAAATGTTGTCTTTTTGGGCCTCCCTATAAGAGCCAGCATGACTGGATTAAGTTACTTCATCACCGGGAATGAGACCGTTTTCATGTTTTTTTCTTTGGGAGGCAGAGCCCACAAATATGCTGGCTATGACTGAATGATTCCAGAAATGCAGTCAGGTCTGGAAGGAGGTCCATGTCCATTTACAGCATGCTATCTACCACCAGGCCAACCCTCAGGCTAACTTGGGAATACCCCTGTGCCTTTCCTGATCTTCCAGGACCTCATCCACATGGCCATCCCCTGGTTGACCATCCCTCACCCTCGTGGTTGTCTGGCTGGTTGGATCTGTTGCCAGGAGCCGCCTGTAGAGTGGTGGGTTCTGTCCGGTCATGACGAGCCTCCATTCTGAAGATTCACTCTTCCCCTCAATCCACCTCCCTTCCATTAACCCTGTCCTTCTCCACAAAGTCTGTTAACATCCAGATTCACTTGAATTCTAACCACTTGACTAATTCACCAGAAAAAATACACCCAGTAAAAGTCTGCAAAGTACTCTCACTGTTTAGACCTGCATACCAAGTGTTTCTGTGTCTGTCTGGTTATTGATTCCACTTGTTTTGTCTCCCCTGGTTCTTTCTGACAGTAGCCAAGTTTCCATCCAGGTTTTTGCGACGTTTTGTTATCGACAAACAGAATATGTGTAAAAAAATGTGCGAAATTTGTTGTCTTCCGTCTGTTTCCATCCAACTGGCTTTTTATCGATAAAATGGTGTGTGTGATGACGTCACCGCCCCCCCCCCCAAAACGAACTGCCGCATACGTTTTGGTGTATCGCAAAAAAAAACTGCCCTTGAGCCGTTTCCATACATAATTTTGTGTTTGTCGCAAATTATCTACCTTTTGTTTTCCATGTAACACCCCCCTCCGCTAATCAAAGAAAAAAAATAATGGAGAGATTATTCAGACAGTTTTTTTTTTTTGACAGCTTACTGTTATTTCAGTTTCACAAATAATTAGAAATGTACAAAATATCCGAAGACAGCAGCAGAATGAAGCTTGTCTGACAGCCCTATAGCTCAAAGAATGTACCCCAGTGCGACGAAGCCCACGGGTCTGAGAGAGACCACGGAATAAGACCTTCTGGGAGGAGGTGGTGGAGAGACACTTCACAGAAAATCTCTGGCTGCAACATTTTAGAACGACGTGGCCGACGTTTGAGATGCTGTGGATTCATCGGTCCTGATGTTGCGCCCATCACAGGTTGCCTCCGCCCACCGGTTCCAACCCAAAAGCGGATTGTATCATGTGACACATTTATTTGCGTAAAAAAAAGTGTTTCCATTTTGAAAAGTGGAAGTCTTGACATCTGAAGTATTGATATAGAATTTATGCGCTAAAGTTAAATGGAAAAATATGATGTGATATGAAATTTTATCGATAATTAGCATTTCCGCTAAATATTTTTTCGCAAACTCCTTGGATGGAAACCTGGCTAATGTTTGATAAATGGACTGCTATATCGGACTATATGACCACATTCGCTTGGACTGCATGGTACCGTTCTCCTGAATTATATACTCTGTGTGTGGATCCACCCTGTTCTGTTTATGAAGTTATGCAGATAGTGGGAGGTCATCCTATGTCCAGCCCTTTTCAAGCAGAATCAGTAGGTTTTGCTATTCAGGTCACATTTACACTTCCGAACTCTCTCAGTTCAGTGGTCAGTGGAAGTTGAACACAGGGGGCAGATTGATGTACAGCCTGGAGAGTGCAGTAAACCATCTCCATCAATCCTACTGGCATAACCATGGCTACCCCAACCTCAGCATTCACACTAGGCCTGCCTCCCTCTGGGGGAGTGGCTTACTATGCTTCACCAAGGGCACTGAGGTGGAAAATATTCCTAGGTATGAAGCCAAACAACATGACTCTACTTTGGGAAGCAGGCGGGCATCGACAATCAATGTAGACTTAAAAAATAAAGATGCCAAAGAGCTCTTTGGAGCAGTAACAGATGAAATCCTGTTGCTTTCCTAAAGAACATTTCAATCATCCAATGAAAAGTTATTTAGAGAACCAAATGTGGTTCTTCTAAGCCAGTGGTTCCCAACCTTTTTCCCTGAAGCCCCTCTTGCCTGCGTCCAAGACAAGCCAGTTGTAGGTTTTTTTCTTATACTCTTACACACACACACACACACACACACACACACACACACACACACACACACACACACACCTTTACATTGCTCAGACATTGGGACTTTATTGGGATTTTATGAATTTAATGTGATTTTATAAAATTAAGGAATTTAATTCAGTGCAGACAAAATTCTATAGCGCCCCCCTAAGGAGGGTCCGGACCCCAGGTTGGGAACCACTGTTCTAAGCCATCACTTTAAATAACCCTTGTAGGCACCCTTAGTTTTAGAGAAGAAGCTGAAATCACAGGGAATGAGGTTTTGGTGAAACCTTTATCTGATTCTGAGCACTGAGCTCTGAGCAGTGAAAACGTATCCACTGCTGAAGCTGGACTCCACAGTTCAGCGAGGTGAAGGTTTCACACACCTGAGAAGCAGAACCCTGACACTTGGTAAGTTTAGAAGTAGTTTCTCTTAGACTTGAACGTCAAACACACGTGTCCTGAAGGAGCTAAAACTCTGTAAATGGACATCATGCTTAAAAAACCCAACCGCAAAGCAGAGCCAGACATGAATACCACTATTGTCTGGCGGAGTTTGTTGAGGAAACGATGCGGCTTAGCACCAGTGGGACAACCAGCAACTCCATGCATCTCTGGCCCTATTGGAAGTTCATCCTTTGCCTTATTCAAAAACATTCTCTTGCTGTTTCAAGATCCATAAGAAAGCTAAGCTTCCGATTCAGCCTGCTTTAATTCCCATAATGGGACACGGCTCTTACTGGCCAAGAGCGCATCTGTTTAAGAAAATAAGAACACTTGGAGAGGAGGAAGAGGAGGAGGAAGAAGAGGATCCCCTCCCCAGTGGAGACGAGAAGTTGCTTAGCCAGCAAGTGGCTCACTGTTGCTGAGGCCCAGTGACCCTCTAATCAGCCTACAATATAAACAGATGTTGCTACGCTAGCAATGCTTACACACCCTCGCACAATTACAATCTTAAGACATCCGCTCTGCCTCTCTCTTTCATTAATCCCCCCTTCAATCCCATGTTCTTATCCACACTCTGTTAGCGAGGCAGTAAGCAGGATGATATGGAAACTCATCCCTTTTTATTTATGAAAGAAAGAGCAGCTAAGGCTCAGGAATTGCAATTCCACTAATGCGCAAAAAGAAGCCTATTTGTCCTGTATGCTTTTTATCCCAAGTGACAGTGAGCTTTGTGCAAGAGACGCTGAGCGAACAGCATCGCTACCTTACACTCACATTACAAACCTTATTGCTCAGCTGCAACTTTGGGTTCAGATCTAATCCTTCTGCCTGTTCACATTCATATTAGTGATCCCCGGTTTGTGTATCCATTTCATAAGTATTCTACAAAGATAAAATGACAAATTACTTTAAATAATACCATGCTACACACATTTTTATCTGACCATTTTCTAATGTCCTTTTTTATCCTTTAGAATTAAATAAACTTAATTAAACTATCCAGACTTCTTTTCTTATTGACTCCATCTAGTAGTGGGCTATATACATCTGGTATTCTATTTAAAATTCATATGAATGGGAGGAACTGAACTGTTTCAATGTGCTGTGAGGTGGAGTAAAATGTCGTCTAGAGCAGTGGTTCCCAACCTGGCGTCCGGGCCCCCCTTAGGAGGGCGCTAGAGATCACAGGGGGTGCGCAGAATTTTGTCAGTTTACCAAAATTATAACTGTACACAATAAATTCATAAAGAGAGAAATGTGTTGTGTGTATAAAAGTATAAGAGCAAAAACCTACAACCACTATTTAATTTTTGCAAATAAAAGTTTATATTAATCACTTTTTTATTATTGTGCGTCTATGTGGGTAGGAGTAGGGGGGCCTGGCTTGTCTTGGACACAGGCAAGGGGGGCTTCAAGGAAAAAAGGTTGGGAACCACTGCTCTAGATAGAGGATTTTTTTTCCATGTCCAGCTCCACCTTCCTGTACTCTGCAGGTAAAGCTAGACTGATTGAACAGCTCTTTAACTCCAGCCTGTAGCCCAATGTGTAGTTCCGTGTTTCACCTGTGGGGGCAGTAATTATTCTTGCCAGATTGTTTGCAAGCTGGACGTCTTGATTTGTAGCTCTACACTGAAAACAATGTTTTATTATTTGTTAAAACTTCGACTAGAATCGACATTCTAGTTTTAAAAATCCTCCTGATCCGGCGCCGCAGGCAGGAGAGGAACAAACATGGCCGCCGATATCGGGTTCCCCCTCTTATTGCACAGCGTCGGGTCAAAGGGAGGTTTTTGTGCTTTTTGAAGACGTGGAGATTTTGCAGAAGTTCTTAAACTACACTTGCATCTCAGGATCTGCTGATGATTCTGCTGCGACTGGTACAAGAGCACAGACACACCACTCAACTAATATGTGTCGCAGTTCCCAGAACAGTAGAATCATGGGACATATTCGGTCCTCCAGAACGTCGACCGAACGCCATGTAAACGCAATAACATGATGCCAGGATGACCGAGCGCCGGTGCTGAGCGCCCGTGTGGCTTCGATTTCATTAGGCAATTGCCCCCGCGATTGGAAGGTTGTGGGTTCGAATCTCAGGACTGCCAGTGGCACCACTGAGATACCCTTGAGCAAGGTACCGTCCCCACACATGGATCCCGGGGAGCCGTACCAGAGGCAGCCCCCTGCTTCACTTGGTGAGTGGGTTAAAGGCAGAGGAAGAATTTCACACTGTCCACACTGCGTGCGGTGCTGCGGTGTGTTCACCCGTGATTATAACGCCCACTTTACTTTTACTTTTACTTTTAAACTGCTAAAAACTGCACAATTATATTTATTGCTGTTCTGCATTGTTTTGCACACGTAAACTCTGTTCTGCATCTTTGCTTATCTCTGCTGCTAGAATACAGTACCAGTCAAAATTGCACTTGTCTTCTTTAGTTGACTTGTTGCTCTTGTGTGCTGCGCTGTTTGTTCTGTTCTGTTCTGCCCTTTTGTTGCTGGTCCTGGAGGAACGTTGTTTTCTTTTTTCTATTTGCTGCGCGAATGGAAGCACTAACAATAAAAACATACTTGACTTGCCTTGACTAAACCTGAGGTGTCCTGGTCCAAGAGGACACTGGGAAGAAGGAGGGAAAAGAAATAGAGCCACTGCTGTAAAAACAACACCTCCCCTTCCGTCATGGTCCTGGGTCTTCAGCTCTCTTGGTTTCAAGATGGCAGTGGTGGGGGGGTGTTTGGGGGAGGGTGTTCGCTGTGTGTTACCGTGGCGCCCAGGTGTGTGAGCTGGCAGGTGGAGGCTCATTTAGGAGCATTAGACCCTGCCACGTGCCGGCAGGAAGACTAATCACACTTTACCTGCCTCGTCCCTCGCATCCCTCTACTACTGCCTACACAGCATAAAAAACCTCAAGTGGCTCTCCATTACACACACACACACACACACACACACACACACACACACACACACACACACACACACTCTCAGACTAATATAATACACACTCACACCTGGGACACATTTATGACCTGATAGATCTACAAAAAGGAAAAGAGGATGGTGGGGCTCAAGAGAAAGCACATGCGCGCTTTGTAACAGTTTATTAAGTTTTATTCTTGTAATCAGATTACAGGGCATTCATACGGCTACAAGACACTTACTAATAACTAATATAAACCAATATATATTATTCCAACCAGCATCAGCTGCCATAAAGGCTCTGTTTGCTCGTTTTGTTGGTGTTTCACCTTAGCTGGTGTAAGACAATGAATGTTTTTTGATATAAATCTTTTAATAAATATCTATATAGGTTTCTATTAGGAGGCTTATGTAACTGTTACTTATTACAGTCACTGTGATTTAAAACCAAAAATGTTGCTTGATTTACTCTTTAAGAGAACAATATTAATGATATTTCACTTTGAATCAAGGAGAATATCTGGGAATTAATTGAACAGACTGTTCACTTTTAATGGTGCTGCTGTTTGATGCTCTGCTATAATCTGTTTACTGAAACTGTATAATTTTCTTTAAAATTAAAAGAGCGTAATATAACCTCTGCACGGTTATCGTTGTAAATCGTACTATTTGCTCCCTGGTCTATGCAGTTCTTTTATGGAAACTATGATGCAAAAATAGCTGCAACAGAGCCCAGTCCAGCTCAAGTGGATTTCTCATCAGGTCGGGGGAGACTTTCCATCCTGCAGTCCATCTGACTTCTGCTGGGCTCTTCCAAGCAGAAAGAATGGAGTGATTTCAAATGAGGTGCCCCCCTTTGATTTCTCCTGCTTCTTTTCAACTTCTCTGTTGAAGACTGTGACTTTTCTACATGAGCTTTGACCCCTGGGCTCCCCTCCCCTCCCCTCCCCCACTTGGGTCCTAGCCAGTAACGTCCTTCTTTCCCCTTCGCTTCCACGTCACTCTCTCTCTCTTTCTAACTCTCTCACTAATGTTTTCTTTCTTACTTTTCACTGCTTGCTGTCGTTTCTTTCTTTACCCACACTTGTCTGTCCTTTCTTCCCCTGTCTGACCCCGTCCCACCTTCTGCCACTGCCCAGTCTAGCCCTACACTCCTCCTCCTCTCTCCGTTTCTCTTTCTCTCGGCCTTAATGAGAGCTGGCAGTCCTGCTGAGCTGGACAGGGCGCTATTAGCCGGTGATGTTGCGCTCCTGAGCGTTCTGATTGGCCCGACTGGGGCTAACCTTTCTGCATTCAGACAAGTCAGCCGGAGCGTCGCCGGTGGAGTGCGGAAAACGAGAAAGCAGCTAATGAACTGGCTAAAGAGAGACACGGAAAACGCTTGGGGGAGATGGGGAGCGGGAGAGAACGTGTGGAAGAGAGTAAAAGAGAAAGAGAGGGAGAGAGAGAGCGAGTGCAGTGCTTCATTAAGTGCAATGGATTAAGTCTACTCTGTCAGGCCCAGCTCAAGGCCAATTTATCCAAACTAAACAAGCCATAGAACTCCTGTCCACAGGCGAGAGCCAGGCAAAAGGTGCTGGGCCAAATTAACCTCTCAAATGGCCCTTATTCACATCATCTCTCTCTCTCTCTCTCTCTCTCTCTCTCTCTCTCTCTCTCTCTCTCTCTCTCTCTCTCTCTCTCTCTCTC
>JBBJLR010000001.1:6045093-6055540 GCA_037577145.1 Brachypetersius gabonensis | reverse complement strand
TCATAGTCTTGTTTCTATTTGTAAAGTGCGTATCTGCGCTCAGTGGTATCTTGTATGAAATGTTTGGATATATAATTAAAAAATAGTAGAATAATGACTATATATTTAGGGTGGCTTAGGATCATTGGGGGGAGGGGGCTTCAGACCTCGGCAGAATTCAAATGAGCCATTTTAATCTAGATTAATTCCAAGATTACAGTATTTAAAAAATTAACCTATGCCCACCACTAGTATAGTTAAATATATATAGTTAAAGATATAGTATATCTTTATACTATAGTATAGTTAAAGATATGCACAACTAAATAGTTGTGCATATCTTTATAGCACAGACTATAAAATATTACACTTTTACAGTATTTTTAATGAAACTAGCTCACATGTTGTATGGAGCCACATCATAGTTTCTAAATTCTCATCATCACTGCCCTTGAAAGTACACCATATGGACAAAAGTATTGGGACCGAGCTGGATGCAGGTTTGTGTTTTATAGTCTGATACGAAATTTTGTGCTAGAATTTGCCTGAACAAATGTACTACAGTCGTGTTTTCAAGTCTAGAGCTAAGTTCCTGATTTGACTGGAGGTACTAAACAGTCCTCAAATTGGCTAACAAGTGCTAACAACAAAACAGCTCAGAAACAGGCTACTTTACATTGACCTACATATACTGTGATGTAATAGCTAGCAGTACAGACTCTTTGGATGTAGTACAGATCAGCCATTGGATTCAGAGATGTACAATACAGTCTGTATACAAATACAGACAGTCCAAATGCACTTAGCTTTCCAAGACAAACCGTATGTTGCTCAGCAGAGTAATTAGCCTCCTGCTACAGAGAAAAATATGCAATTACTAAAGCCAAATTGCATCCATACTTTTCTGCAACAGGAAAACTCTGTAAAGCACACCCCCCACCCCACCTCACCTCTAATTAATGAAAGAGTGCAGGCCATCTGGGAATGAACAAGAGAAAGAGAGAGAGAGAGAGAGAGAGAGAGAGACTAATATGCTTTAAGAATGTCTCAGTCTAAGAAAAAAATCAAGCAAAGTCTCTTCCTGACTTCCTGCCATATCACCAGAGGCTCTCATATGGAGTGAAGCACAACCAGACCTAGACCACTTATTAACAAATGCACACACTCATCAACACACACACACATAAACACACACACATACACACACAGATATACGCAAAGACTTTTGCCTAATGCTGCTGGATTTTAATGGGGACATATTATGCAAAACAAAACTCCCTTTAGTTTTACAAAACAAAACATGTTCCTGAAGTTCTTTACACAGAATCACTCTCACATAAAGAGATTCTCCAGCTTTATTCTCCACAGTTTCAGGCCCTTTGTAAATGGATGGAGGGCCCAGTGTGATGTAATACTGGGCCAATTTGCATAGAACCGCCCCTCCTCTGTGGAGACCCCACCCACTAGATTAGCTGAAGGTCCTCCATGGTGTCTGCTGGTGTTGGAGCGCAGAGAAGCCGAGCGCTGTGTCTACAGACAGAGGCGAGTCACTCATGAAGTGTTGAGTTTCTGTAAAGATCAGCACAAATCCTGCACTTTCTCCCAGACAGAGAAAACCCAAGAACTGCGGCTTTCACTTCATTTTCCACGGCCGTGTCCCAGAAACACTTGGGTTCCTCCACCTTAAATAGCAGTATAAGGGAGAATAAGGAGCTGTGAATAAGGCGATATCTTCAGCGGCGTGGAGGATCTGGACCTGCTGTCCGGGATGAGTCAGCAGATGAGGGAGATGGAAGAACTTTCAAAATAATGACTTTTGTGTTTCTATCACAGTTAAGTATGAACTCGCTTGTTCGGTTCATTTCGTTTCGTTAGCATGGGATGGGTGGGGTGTGGCCAGCAACAGCTTATGTGTATGAAAGTGACAGGGCCCTTAAATGGCTCGTTTTGAAAGGACCTGAAACTGTGAGAATAAAGCTGGTGAAACACAGTTTATAGGGTAGAATTGCAGGATTTCAGGATGGCAGGGTATGATAGTATATCAATAAAACAGGGCTGGTGGAGGATGGGAGGTGTGATATTTAAGTCTAATGAATGTTATATTTGAGGAATAAGATCAAGCTCTTAAGATTAGGTTTCAGGTTTTAATAAACGCACATTAGTCCCCCAGAATTATTAGCTACCACCAGTAAAATCATGCAAATTGTGCCTGAATCGTAACAGATTTCCACTCTAATCGCACCAAGTTAGTGGGTAATCTCAGGTACACTTGTTTACGTGGATTCAGGCACAGTATGACATACTCTTACAAACAAAGTGAAGAACAGGTCTTTCTATTAAGAGTTCGATGCGATGTCTTAGAGAAGAAGCTACGTCACACTTTTTTAACGAATGTGAAGTAATTCTTTGTTGGACTGCTCCTTTACCGTTCGAGGTGGTGCTGGAGGCCACAGCCTTCTCGCTAATGTCGGCTCGACTCGAGGAGGAGCTCTTGGTCGCCACTATGGTCTCCACCCTTTTCTTCTTCTCCGCTGCAGAACTGGCCTGGGACTGGGTTTCCATGGCAACTGCGCATTCCTCAGTGCCTCATCTAACCTGGGACACCTGTTGGTTCCAAAAATATAAAGGTTTAAATATTCATAGAGGTTCATATACATTCATTTTATTTCTAATTTTTTAAAAACAAATTTCCTCTATTGTTATTTCCCGCATAATTCTCTCCCCGATTTAATCACAATCAACTCAACTCACTAAGTAATACTCCCCAAACCACACTATTCCACTAATGCAGGGAGTATAAACTCTATGTGCTTCCCTCCAAGCCACATAAAACCAGCCACTGCATTTTTCAAACTGCCACAACCATAACGTCACTGGACATCACCGGGGGCTCGACTGGAGACCTCCCAGTGATGGAGCCAACACTTAAGAACTTTTGTGGCTAGCAACATGTTTGAACACATATTGAGACGATTAAAAAACTGGCAAAACAATGAAAGGCCCATGGAAAGAATTTCATTAGAGAGTTTAGACTTTTGACATTCATGAAAAAGTTTGAGATTTCAGGACTTGTTACAAACTGGAGAGAGAAGATTGCAGGTGGGTACGGGTTGTGTGTACCAAACCTCTCCATCACTACACCCCCCCCCCTAAAAAAACACACAAAGGCGAAACCTTACGGGGATACTTCAGAGACTGAGAAACTCACACCCGCCTGAAATGAAGGTTTGTTTGAAGCTCCTTTTGGGAATATCGGAGTGCTGGGGCCATTTTCTCCTCCTCGCAGTAAACGCATGTTTTAGTTAAAGCTCTTTCTCTGGCTCTCTGGTTCTTTTTGGGTTCAGCCAGGCAGACTGTTTGAGAGCGGGGTTCCACAGAGCTCCATTCGAGGCCCACAAAAAAAAGAGGATTCTTTCTGACTCGATTACAGATTTGCCAACCAGCTAGGAATACAGCCAAAACCTTTTCCAAGAGAGAATTTAAAATGTCGCTTGGGGTCTGTATAAATAGAGAGGACAGTCCTCCGTTGGACTAGGATTACTTTGTAATGCAACAAGTCGGGAAAAACATTTGAAAGTTTCCCACTAAAAAAGCTTTTTCATCGTAGCATGAAGTAGCCAAAGGAAATACACAGATGTCGTAACATATTAATGGAATGCAGTAAAATTCTCTTAGAGTGTAAAGCACTATAGGTTTTGCTCTCTGTAATTTAGCTTTAATTGGCAGAGTCTGCATCTGTTTGCCTTTAGACAAGTGTCTAACAGCACCTTTAATTGTTTTCAACGTCTTCGACAGAAGTTACGAGGGGAGGGCAGTGGTAGCCGGCTGATTTTAACAAGACTTCTATTGAAGTTATAAAGACTAAAGTCCCAAGAGAAGGGGTGTAACCATGTTCCATAAAAATAAAGGGGGGGTTGTTTGTTTAGTGATTTTTTTTTTTTTTGCTCTTAGATTTTGCTCTCTCCTTTCCCCTCAAAACAACATCTGCAAGCAATCCTGGTTTGCCAAAAAGAAAAAAAAACAACAACCCAATAATCCCTCTCCACAAAACCAATCAAAAACATATTAAACTCAAGCTCTTCCTTTAATCACACCCATATGAATACAGACACACCAGTCAATACACCGCAACAGCTCACTTCTCAGCATTCAAATAACTAACAGAGCACATTGATAGTAACCCAGCCAGTGTTCTGTGTGCTTTTTCCTTTAAACGTTAGAAGTTAGACGTTAGAATTCTATTAGCAGGGGAAACAAAAGCTGAAAAGTAATTTTCTTGTAGAAATTTAGTCAAACTTTTAATCGATATCATATTAAATGCATTTTTCTGCTGAAAGGCAAAAGTCAACTTTACTTTATTGCCAAACCATGAAATGTTACTAAACTGAATGCAAATGTAATTTTTTTCTCAAACAAACTACATGATCAATTATGTCGTTATGTAAAGAGAAATAACAGTAACAACTCCAGACTTCTAAGGGTTAATAGCGCACGGTAAAATTCTAGCCAATAGCTGGGACGAGTTCACAGGCTAACGATCGATTCTGACCCCGGCTTGAAGAGCACAGCTGGCCGGCTTTGGTCTGCTGGTAAGAGCGCTAGCTGTGGAAGGGTGAGGCGCGCCGGTGCTGACAGGCTGTCGGAGAGAAGGAGTGGGGGGAGATCAGACGGATAGAGCCCCAAAGTCAGCCCCATCGCTTTCACATTACACACCATCCAGCAGCTCTGTGCACTCAGCCGCGGTGAAGGAGAGGACGGAGAGAAAGAGAGAGAGAGTGTGGAGAGAGAGTGGAGAGAGAGAGAGAGAGTGTGGAGAGTGTGGAGAGAGAGAGAGAGAGAGAAAGAGAGAGAGAGAGAGAGAGAGAGTTAGAGTCCTTTATGCCTGTTATTGACTGGCCTTCTGACACATGGGTGCATTTGGCTGTGTGTGTTTGAACCACCAGTTTCTACCTCCTCTTCAATCCCTCGGTGATCCGGAAAGGGGAAAAAGAGAGAGAAAGACAGGAAAGCTAAGCTCAAGTCTTAGGATCGGAGAGATGAGCAGGGGTAAAAGAGGCACAAGCAGAAAGAAAGGAAAGAGGAGGGGGCACAGAGACTAAGGTAGAGTGGAGAAGAAAGAGAGAGAGAGAGAGAGAGAGAGAGAGAGAGAGAGAGATTGTGGATATAAACATTCCTTTGGAAAAGCAAATATTCGCGGCTCTCGTCCACTCGAGCGTGGCGGACGCGTTCCTTTGTGCTTTTGGTCCAATTAAGACCTGGACCTTTTTCCCCCTGAGCCCCCCTGACCCCTGTCTACTGCCACCTAATCCCATAGGTGTTACTGCAGACAATCCCCTTCCTCTTTCCCCTCTTTTACACTTCGACCCTTTCATTTTATGCTGTATGTTTTAGCACTCAGAAGTCTAGAACGCAACTTTCTTATGACATTTAAGTAGTGTTGTTTTACTCTAGGCCTCATGGTGGTGCAGTGGGTAGCACTGTTGCCACACACATCCAGGGTCGGGGGTTTGAATCCGGGTCCTGGCCGTGTGTGTGGACTCCTCCGGGATCTCCAGGTTCCTCCCACAGTCCAAATGCGTGTCAGGTGAATTGGTGATTCTGAATCGACTGTCGGTATGAGTGTGTGAGTGAATGGTGTGTGTATGAGCGCCCCCTTGAGGCGAGTCCCTGCCTCTCGCCTGTAGACCCTGGGATAGGCTCTGGGTACCCGCAACACTAGTAACGAATAACCAGTTACAGTTAATGAATGAAAGAATGAATGTTTACTCTATTATTGAACTAAACATACAGTAGTGTGGTAAGTTATATTATGGTCGCGAAGCGGCCCGTAAAGTGAGAGGCTGAATGCTTTAACAGGTAAAAGAATATTTGAATTTTGAAAATTTTGAGTGAGCCAAAGAAATCAGTAATATGTGAGTGCAAACATCCCAAATTCACAATTTTAGCTTAAGTGGTTAAAATGTGTCGTTTGCAGTGCCCCCTATGGATAAGACTTCACGAAATATAGTGTGCATCCAAAAGAAATCAAGTAGTGATGACGGGTGAGAAAGTTTGTGACGTTTATATATATAGAGTAGCAACGTGTTCGATTTTCACGCTGATGTTGTTTAATAGGTGATACTGTGCTGAGCTAGAGTTATGCGCCTCCTACAGGCCAACCTGACATTCAAATTTCATCATTTTTGCGAAACAGTTGTCGAGTTAATTGTTCCCACGCCACACTCACACTCCAGGCTACAAGTATACCAAGTTTCATCTGGACTGGTAAAATCGAAACATTTAAATTCTTTAACCAAACATCATTGGGAAACTGATATTTGGAGGAAAACAGAAGGAAAAATACCTTTAGATAATTACATGATCACATATTCCTTTGCGTGACATTCACACAAGTTGATGTTCTAACTGTGACAAAAATACAGCAAAAAATGTATGATTCACAACAAAAATAAATAAATAAATCCTACTAAAATATTTGCAATAGAAAAGGTATAGTCCATACTTTTGAATTTCCCTGCTTGTTTTAAAGAGACGTGAGTGAATAATCTAATATGAGACAATGAACACAAATTATATTTTTGCACCATGTTTTGGTACCTACAATTTTAAACAGTCTGATCCTTCCTTGTTCCAAAATGAGCCCAAAAATAAGTTCAGGTGTACTTGAGAGTCTGTAGGCCGATGCTGACACAACGTTCATTAAGGCCTGTACAGTAAGAAGTGAGGAGAACAGTGGAGACAAGCTTATGGCTCTTAAATGAGGCAGTGGAACAATAGCCTGCTATTCAAATACCACTAAGCTGCGCACAATAGACTGCGCTTAAAACCTCTGTTTCGTGGTTGCTGCTGCCCAAAATAAATGTAAATTTTTTTATATTAATGTTCATTCCTCACTCTGACGGAGCCCTACACCCAATTAACGGTGAGAGAGAGAGGAAGGGTGTTCTCTTTATGTGTGCCGGCCCGTAATCCTCACTCGCAGAAAGAGAGGCGATTAACCAGGTTTAAAATACCACAATTCAGACCGCTCCCAAGAAAAAAAGATTCTTATTTTAAGCACATTAGGCAAATCAATTTAACATAAATTATACGCTCTGGTGACAAAAGCAAGGAGTTGAAAGTCAGTGGCAAATGGGACATCAAAGTCAAACAACAGAATAAACTTTTGATTGTTTAACATGCTGGGATAAAAAAAAATATGATTTTGTTTTTTCCAGGCATCTAGCATCATTAAACGTAGAGACGTTTGTTATTCTTTCTTTCATTCTTCCCAACAAGGGTCCATTTTATGACCATATTATCAACACACATCTATGCTGAGACTTAGGACTTTGGCTTGTGGGTTTATTGTGTGTATTTTAACACAAAGAGTGAGATTAGCTGAGCATGAACATTTCGTTTTCAGGCTAAATTTGGGTTTCGGTTTGGGAACGGAAAGCGTGCCGAATTTTGGTCGATGGTAAAATTCCTATCCGAGGAGCCCGCTGTGAGTCACTGCTCTTTATGTCTTAATGAAGGACATTAGACTACTTGGCATATAAGAACAGAGACCCTGGTGATTCATTTAATATGTGCATGGGGTCTACGGGTCAAGCACTGGATCAGGGGTTCCTGGGCAATGGCTCAGAGAGAGCCTGAGGATACAATGTTTTGGGTTCGTTTTACAACAAGGCTCTGTTCTCCAAGCTCCCTCCGGAGAAAGGAGGCAAACAGCACTGCATTCATCATCATTACATCAGCCCGTTCCCAAATCCTTTATCTGACACCTATCAACACCACTGCATCTCACCAAAGAGATCTCGAGAACCTGGGAGAAGAACGAAGAAAAAAAAACAAAAAACCAAGAACTGAAAAGAGAACAGGGTAAGATGAAGGGAGAGAGAAAGAGCAGTTGGAAGACCTAGAGGAACGATGACATAAAATAGAGATACAAAAGGAGAGCAGAGACTGGGAAGTATATAAATAAGAGCTACTAAAGGAAGAGATCTTCTAAACTACGAATCTATGAATGTGTGCATCATTAGGCTCAGACACTGGCATAGGCGTCTCATTACATCCAAGCATGATACGTAGGAACCGTTTTGAAGCTAAAACTGATTAAATCCTGGGAAAAGTCTGCTGTGGAGGGATATTGGATTGAAGAAAATAAAAGCAATGTCACATGTACTTAGGGGTGGGCGATATGTCGATATGAGATTGTGAAGACGATCTATGTACTGATAATCTGCCAAAGCAGAGAGATTGTAGTATCGTCTATATAAACTATATTCCATCTGTCTATTGCAGTTCAATGATCTTCCTAAGTCTTTTTCCAAATCGCACTATTTGCTAGTTCACTTAATGCCCAGCTTATAGAAACAGAAAAAAAAAAAAGCTGACAGGGCAATTAATTTTCAACTCTATCCACTGCACAGATAGATAATGAACAGAAGTACTGAAATAAGTGGATAACCGGATGTGTTAAAGCACACAATATTTTACCACACAGTATTTTGTTTCATTCTTACTGCCTGTTTAACCAATCCCCAAGCACTGCATTAGCTGCAATATTCATTTGGCTGCACATCCAGCACTGATTTAACTGTAGGAATGACTAGCCCAGCCAAGTACTGGATGGTAACTATGAATGTTGGGCTGCCCTGAGAAGACATTTGGAAACGGTTAAACTAACATGCCAGCAGATATAAAACCTCAGTCTATTATAGTCTTAGCAAATCCACGCAAAGGAACGACTCACTGAACTACACGCATGTACATTAAAGTATAAATCAGTTTTGATGGGAGTGAGGAGGAGGCGCTGGGGAGTGAGGTGGATGTTTCAAGGACAAATGATGCAGGCGTTGCCGTCCCACCGGTGAGGGCCTTGTGGGGCAATAATAAGATTAACTCTCTCTTTTTCTTCCCTCTTTGCATCGCTCCTTCCCTCATTCTCTCTCTGTGGAGCAGAGATGCTGTTTAATGCGGGGCAGAGAGGGACGGAGCGCTTTTACCACAGAATGAGTGCAGCGCGTCTTGCATTCCTGGGTAACAAACGCGCAACGATGTAATCTTAATGCTTACACGGCCCCTCTTTAGCGCCCGCTGCTCGGTAGATAAGAGAGGAAGGAAAGCAGCATGACAATAAGAAACCTCTAGCGAGCGCCGGCTCCTTATTAGCGCTGTTGTTTGCCTGTTTGTTCTGCCTTGAGTTGCTACATAAGGAGGGGCAGACAGGGGAGAGGAGAGGCTCAGAAGACGTAAAGCACTGAACGATAAGGTTTTGTTGCCCCCCGCCTCCGAGTTGTTTGCCACACTCTCACAAACGCTCCTAATGCAACTTGTTTGCAGTCTCCGACACCGAGTGCTCCGAGTGGAAGAAGGAAGATACAACTTGAGCTCTTTACCTTGAAGTGGACAAATTAAACTGCACAGGCAAGCCTTTAGCAGTATGAATTCTTTGGACTCGCATAGGTAAATAATCCTTACCTATGAATTTCACATATCCCTTCTATTTTTAAAGCTAACGTTGTGTCCCGCAGAGTCAGAATCCACATAACTAAGCTTTATTAAACGTAACAAGGCTACTGGGCTGAAGCTCTAACCCTTTTTTTAATAGTATCAGATCATTTTTTTAATAGTATGGTATGGTCAAATATATTGATGTGTAGGATGCCTTAAAAAATTAATGGATACATTATGCATTCATTAAACAACATTTAATGAATAAGAGCTCTGGATAAGAGCTAAATGTCGTAAACGGTAATGTAAATGTAAATTTAAGATGCTGCTGTGCTCAAAATACATTTCCATAGTTATGTAGCGGCTCAGTGCCTGATAATCACCTTCACAAAGAGAGACTATGGTGAAATAAGCTTGCTTACCTACTCAACAAGTGTTAAAAATGGTTGCATGGTTCAGACGATATGTAGAATCTTGTACCAGTGCTTTTGTTTTTGCATCATTACCATTAGATTGGCTACATACTATGAGCTATTTAGCAGAAATGTGATGACAGCACATAAGAAACTGTGCTGTTTCTGATGGTTTTCAGTGGGAAACGCATTTTCTAACCTGAACATGGATAAGAGATTAACTGCTACAGTCGGTTTGAGATGCAGATTGAGATGCAGACTTGAGGTCTGGCCCATAATGAGCCACTGTAACCCATCTGGAGGTGAAGGAGATTACTAACCACTGACCTACACCGACGCATCACACCAGGTTCAGACGGGGTCAAGGTGTCGGACTGAACTGTAGAATGCCCAAGACTGTGTTCACATGAACGCATGTGACAGACGTCTGAAAAATCTAAAGGCAGGGCTGTGCCAATATACGTGTGTGTGTGTGTGTGTGTGTGTGTGTGTGTGTGTGTGTGTGTGTGTGTGTCTCTCCGGTGTACGTGGCGTGTGGAGAGCCACTGTGCAAGGGAACCCCAGGGAGCTGATGAGTGAAGGGAGGAATTCCTTTGCTGCTGAAAAACTCTCTCTCT
>JBBJLR010000001.1:6004738-6023497 GCA_037577145.1 Brachypetersius gabonensis | reverse complement strand
GAGATATATATACACACACACACACACACACACACACACACACACACACACACACACACACACACACACACACACACTAATGTAAACACCTTAAATTGTGTATACTTCAATGTACTCAAATATTTGCAAAGTCTTTTGAACATTTGCACAATACCTTACATTAGTGCTTTATTGCCAAATAAACATATTTGTCAAACGCGTTCCTTGCTGTACCAGAACCATTTCGGGTTCTCTAACAGAACGTTTCATTTGATTAAAGGTTCTGAATCAATTGAAAAAAACATTTTCAGTAGAATGTACCCTCAAGTGAAGCTTTAATTTTACAAATGCACTAAATAAGAAATGTTTGGTTAATCGTTGATGTACTTATAATTATACACACTTAATAATTTAATACTTAGTTACAGTACAACGTTAAAGCAAGGCTTTTAATGTGTCTGCATATAATACATTCAAGAACATACACACGCAGCAGAAAAAAAAAAACATTGATTTGTTTGATATAATGTTACGAGAGCATCTTCCCATGCAACTTCTTTGAAAACTGCAATTTGATTATTGACGGTAAAACAAAAACAAATCCTAAACTTCTCTAGACATTCGCCATCCACCATGTAACTAACGATCCAGACTGTACCTCGAGTGAAAGCGTGCTTATTCTTGACCTGGTGGTCCTGTCATTAGGGAGCTGCAGCCACAGCAGATGTGTGTTTACTTTTCCTGTGTAGGTTTGGAGAGGATTATGAGCTGGTAAACACTCTGGGGCTACACCTCTTCAACTGTTTAGTCCTGAGCCTGTAAACAGGCCACAAAGGAGAGATTATTACTGCTAATCCACTGAGCTCCCAGGCCGAGGAGGAGAAGGCCTCACGCTTCTAAAGCTGGAGGAAAACACACATCTGCATACACTGGATCCGTACAGCAAACTGGAAAAGAGCGACAAAGACTGTAAACGACAAGCCCTGCATCTCTCTGTCCTTCTCTTATTCTTTTTTCACTCTCTTCTTTTTCTCAGTCCCTCTCTCATTCTTCTTTGATTTCTTTTTTAACCTCCCATTTCTCATTTTTTCTCCAACTCTGTCCTTCTCTTACAATCTCTTTCTTTCTTCCCCACTCTCTTCTTTTTTAGTCCCTCTCTCATTCTTCTCTTATTTTTCACCCCATTTCTCAGTTTTTCTCTCTCTGTCCTTCTCTTATAATCATCTTCTTTCTTCTTCACACCCTTTTTTTTCTCAGTTTATCTCTTATTCTTTCTTACCCCTGTTTTTTCTCCCTCACTGTCCTTCTTTTAAACTCTGTTTTTCACTCTTCTTTTTCTCAGTCCCTCTCTTCTTCTTTTTCACCCCTCCGTCCGTCGGTTTTTCTGTCCGTCTCTCCCCCATCCTTTTCTCTCTCTCTTATTCTCTTTCTTTTTCACTCTTATTTCAGTCTGTATTTCTCTCATTCCTCTATTTCTCTTATTCCCTTCATATTTCTCAGGTGTTCTGTCTCTCTATTTTCTCTCTCTGTCTTTCTCTTATTCCCTCCCTTTCTTTTTCACTCTTTTTTTTTCTCTATGCCTCTCTCATTCTGCTTTGATTTCTCTCCTCCATCTTTCTCGGCTCTCTCCTTTTTTTCGTATTTTCTTTTTCTGTCCTTCTCTTATTCTCTCTGTCTTTCTTTTTTTTACTCTCCTCTTTTTGTCCGTGCCTCTCTCATTCTTCTTTTCCTTCTCTCTCTTCGATTCTTTCTCTCCCCTTTTACCACTTCATTTTCTATATTCCTCTTTATCATTTTGCCAAATCTCTCTTCTTTTTTCTCTCATTGCCCCCTCCCTCTTAGCCCCCAGTTTCTCACCTCTTTATCTATGTTCCTCTCTTTCATCCTCACAATGTTTTCCCCCTTTTCCCATTCTCTCTCTCTCTCTCTCTCTCTCTCTCTCTCTCTCTCTTTTCTGTTGGAGGAATATCTGGTGTCTCTGAGTGTGCCATTAGTGTGTGGGTCTGATAGCGAACGCTGCCCTCGTACTCCACCCCCTGAATGGGAAAAGGATATTTGTGGGTTATTTTCAAGCTGTCGGAAATACTAAACGGCGAAGCGTACCCACTTCAGCTATTTAAGCAATTTTCTGTATGATGTGGTCCCGGGGGGGAATACCATGCTGCATCAGAAACGAGGGTATAATGAAAACAGCGCAGCAGCGGCACCACTCATATTGACGCGGATTAGGGGGGGGGGGGGGGGTAATGAGGGGGAGGGGTTGCCCATCCTTGTGTGGCATGAATATGATTATCTAATGGACAGTGGAAAAGCATGAGAAATCCGCTAAAGCGTGAGGCCTTTCCCGTCACTATCTCTGCCCCTGGCTCAACTTCTACTTCTTTTATTCTTCTTCTTTTTTTTTTTTTAATCGTTCATTCTTTCTTTCCCCCGGTTATTCTCTTTTTCTCAATTCTCTCCATGCTTCTTATCCCTCTTTTTATCCGCACTCTGTCTCAGTCTCTCTCTCTCTCTCTCTCTCCTTTTTCCCCAACTCCACTCTCTATAAATTGTTATACGTTCCTGCAAAAGTCATTATGCACTTCTCTGCATCTATCTCTTCGTATGAATGAAATGTGTGCAAGCGTGCACAATTTAATCCCTGTGTTCTTTATCCACTCTTCTTCTTCTATTTTCTACCCCTCCCTGATTACTTTGCGTTGCCCACTCTGTCCTCAAGACAAAAAAAACACTCTAGGCTGTTATCAAAATTCAGATTTTTTCTCTATGTGTATTTCATGCTTGGACTTTTTCCATTGTGGCGGCAAGAATGTGGGTCACTTTCTCCCAACTCGAATCAAAGTTTTCCAGCCACCATTGGAAATCTTGTTTCACGCCTCACACTGATAGGAAGCAAAGGAAGTATTTGAATATTGGGTCAAAGAGTCCCCATTCAATTCTCTTAAGACAAGACGAGGGTGCGTTCTCACTCCTGTCTAAGAGAGAATGATTTCTGATCAGAGCCATCAACGAACAGGTAAATGAGGTCTAGCTAAGTCCAGTGGCCTGGACTTTGATCTCTTAATGGTTAATTAACCAATCACACGCTGCCACCAAACCTCAAGGGAGTTAAGGCCAGAATATGCTTCCTCCACGTCACAGCATCCTTTAGAACTGCCACTAATGCAACATCAGTTTATCTCTTGGAGGAATTCACTTCATGCTTGGAGGAGAACACCTCTTAATGCCTGTGTTGACTGACTAGTGGTGGAAGAGGGAATGCCACTCTGCCCACTCAGTGAAGTTTTCTCTTAGACTCTTGGTCAGAGATGGCTGTATGATTGGTGGGAATCAAACTTTCAGTCTCTTGCCTGCACTCTGAGGCTCTAGAGAGAAGCACAAGACAGCCAGGCCTGGATCCTGAAATCCATTCCCAATCACAGCATAGCCGAAGATCGTCTAGATCTAGATTAAGCAGTTTCCTCTGGGATCAATACATTTTTCTGATTCTGATTACAATGAGCTGTCCCTGGTGATCCAAGCTTTACTTTTCATTGTGTCCTTCATCTATTTTGTCTCTTTTACCTATTACACTGATTTATCCTTCTGTCTAGTATAGTTGGATTGGTTTTGTTCTTGCCTTTTTTAGTATTTTGGAGTAGAAGTTCTGGTCAGTTCATTACAGAATGCATGTGTTCTGCTTAACGGCTTGGCTGGTGTTACAGTGACAAGAGCAACAGGTAAAGTGGGAGTGGATGGAATGACCAGGCTCTGCTTACGATGTATCGAAGGGGAGCTGCAGATGGAACTGGCTTGTAGAAGTGAAATCACGTTTCCTGCTACTTTCAAATCAGCAGGAATCACCCCTTCAACCCTGTCCCTGTGTAACCTGAATCTGAACCTATGTAGGATGTGGAAAAAGGAATATGATCGTCTCCAAGCCAGATCTCTTTACTATGATCAGTCTTGTCATAGAAGAATCCAGTGCCATGCCAGTGCCAGATTCTCCAAGCCTAAGTTTTCTAGGCCTGTGCAGCTGGTAAACTGACAAAATAACGTGTTTTATAGCTCTTGCGGACTCTGGTACAGCTGGGAATTTTATAGATGAAGCTGTAGCGAAACAAATGGGTTTGTGCATGCTAGAACTAAATCCCCCATTTAGGATAAGAGCGATAGATGGACAGCCCCCAGGCATGGGACTCCTCGCACACCAGGCGGCTCCTGTTACTATGCAGATTGGGCTATTACACGGAGTCCTTTCAGTTTCTGATCACTACATCACCTGAGGATGCAGCCATGCTGGGGCATCCATGGCTTGCTTGTCACAACAAAGGCAAACTGGTAAAATTGAGCCCTTTATTGTTTTTAATTATTATTTAACTGATACTGATGACATCATACTGATGATGTCTCCTGACATTTTTGCAGAATATGGTTATTTTTCTGATGTGTTCGAGAAACTAGGGACTGCACAGCTTCCTTTTCCACTTGCATGTCCCTAAAAAGATGGCATATATTGGCAGCCCTGCCCTGGAACAACAAAGACAAGCCACGGAGTTTACCAAGTAAGAATTAGGTAGAATAAAAGAAGACGATGAGTGGAAAACTGCCTTAACATCACATATATGTAATAAGTCACATAATTCATTTTGATTCAATACATACTGATTAGCCCATCAGTGTTCCAGCCATTTATAAAGGAGGTGTTCAGTGTTATGATTCATAAGTTTGTTATGAACGCTGATGATAACACATACATAGAAAGAGAGAAAATGCAAATTTCATAAAGATTCGTTCTTATTTCTAGGTTATGTGTAGATACATAAGGGTGAAGCCAAGGTGGCAAGATTGCTGGACTGGCCTGAACCCCAAATAATCATCAGTGGACCAGTAGTCAAACGTGTTTATTATTGCCAGGCCTCCACACAGCTTTTCGGTTTGTAAAACCCTTGCTTGACCAAGTGTTCTGGTTTTATGCAATCCCTGAAGACATAGTGACAAATAAAGGGCCTCAGTTCACCTAACAACTGTGGAAAGCATTTGTGAAAAAACTGAGGGTCACAGTCAGTCTGACATCTGGGTATCATCTGGAGAGTAATGGCCAAACAGAGAAGCTTAATCAAGAAGTGGGAATGTTCCTGGGTCAGTTCTGCGCCTCTTCTCAGCATGATCAGGCTAAGCACCTGGCGTGGGCAGAATATGCCCAAAATTCATTAATGTACAATTCTTTGCAAATGTGTGCTAGCCTTCCAGCTCCCTCTATTCAGGTGGGAGATAGAATCCAAGGTGTGCCTGCAGTTAATGACTGGTTCAGAGAATGTGAGCAAGTCTGGGGGGTGGCCCATGTCCACCTGGGAAGAGCAGTCAGCATTCAGACTCCTTGAACCGGGACAGAGGCAGGGCTGGACTGGCCGTCGGGCATTTGCACGGAGGGTCAATTGTAAATTTGGGCCGACACGTAATCCAGTCAGCAACCAACACCCCCCAAAGAACGACAAAAGCGAGAGGGGCGCGGAATCCGTCAGCAGCAGCACCACCACCCCCAGAACAACAATGATGGGGCCCCGGCGCGGAATCCCATCAAACCCCCCTCGGGGAACGACAGCCTGGACAGAGGGCACGGCTATCCACAAAACACCTAAAACTCCAGTTACCATCAAAGAAGCTCTGCCCTAAGTTCATTGGGCCCTTTAAGATCATTAGTCAGGTAATGAACTGACAGCAATTGCCTGACTAGAGGCAACCTGTTGTATGAGGCCTGTCTGAACAATACAGCCTTTCTACTCCTCAAAACAAACATCATACGATTTCACACACACCACTAGATCAGCTGTAATTAACTGCAGACAATGTGTAAAACAAAGTCACATAAAAAGTGAAACAAGTGACAACCAATTACAATTGCCATCTGCTGAAACTTTTACCAACTGAAAAAAAACCTTTTTTTTTTTTCAGTTGAAAAAGAGAATTGAGAAACATTACAATTTAACTAACCTCTCCTGCAAGTTAGCTATAATTAGCTCTCCATGTCATTATTATAAGATTGAGAAAGAATGAGAAAGTAGCAGAAAGTAGAAAGTGTGTTCTTAACACAAAAATCAGGCACAATATTAAAACCATAGACAGGTCAAATGAACAACTTAGATTTTCTTGTTACCATGGCACCTGTAATGAGTGGGATAAATAACACAGCAAGTGAACCGTCATGTGTTATAAGCAGAAACATGGACAAGCATAAGGATCTGAGCAAATTTGACAAGAGCCACATTGTGACGTGACATTGTGAGTCCAAAATGTCAGATCTTGTGGGTGTTCCCATTATACAGGGGCTAGTATGTGTCAAAAAGTGGTTCAAAGAGACAAACAATGAATTACCAACTGGGTTGTCGATGCCCATGGTTCTCTCCTGTTAGTGGGGAGTGAAGGCTAGACCATCTGCTGTAGAAGAACTAATGTATTAATGGTGGTTATTGACAGAAAGGTGTCAGAACACACAGTGCATCACAACTAGCTGCATATGGGACAGTGTAGGTGTACACAGCGTCAGTGTATAGTGCTGACCCTGTCCACTGTCAGAAGCACTTACACTGGGCTTCTGAACCCATCATGTTGACGGCTGAGTGCATGTTTGTCGCTTACCTGGGGAAAAGATGGCTCTAAAATGCACTATGGAAAGAAAAAAGCCAGTGCTTTGGACAATCGTCTGCTGGGAAACCTTGGGTCCTGGCATTCATGACTTTGGCACGTACCAACTGCCTAAACATTGCTGCAGATCAAGTACAGCCCCTCATGGCAGCAGTATTCTCTACTGGCAGTGGCCTCTTTCAGCAGGATAATGCATCCTGCCACCACAAAAATTGTTCAGGAAGGGTTTGAGGAACATTACAAACAGTTCAAGAAGTTGACTTTGGATCTCATGGAGAATCTGTGGGATGTGCTAGAGCAGAGGTCCCCAACCACCAGACCATGGTCCGTGAGTCATTTGGTACCAGGCCGCACAGAGAAAATGGTTTTTTTTACTGATTATCGTAAAAAACCCACCCATCAGTCATGTGATACGATACATAAAAAATGTTGCACACAACCTAGCAAAAATTAGTAAAAACTAACGCACTAACACACTTTTTAGTTGTATCTATACCGGCCAATGAAATATTGTTTTACACAAAACTGGTCCATGAGGCGCAAAAACGTTTTGGGGTCGCTGTTCTAGAGAAACCATTCTGATCCATGGAGGCCTCACTTCGCAACTTACAGAACATAAAGTATCTACTGCTAAGGTCTATGTGCGGGATATTCTGGGGGGTTTTTTTTGAATCAAGAATTTGAGAAGAATCAATTTGTGGAACTGATTTAAATCACTTGAACCAGAAAACTGGTGTCATTTAGAGAATTTCTGGGACTGAACAGCCTTAATAAAATTAAGCGTGTTTATTTGAGTGGGGTGGGATGCTTGGTTGATTTGACACAAAATCGAGACACAATTTCTAACAGCCCGTAACCTTCTGTAAAAGACCACCACCAAAACGGCAGAAACTTCACATTTCAACATTTCTTGGATGGTAGATACTATGACAACTCATGAACACATGAAGCGGTAAAGAAAATGCATCTTTGCTACAGCATGTTGTTTTAATGTCTGGTCACTAAGCAAGTTCTTTAGAATTTTTCTATCCATGAAATGGAGCATGTTTTCTACAGCAGCACAGCAAGGAATACAGAAGACTCTGAAGTTTCTTTCCTTAACATTTCTGAAATCTGCTTACTGACCTTGTTCATGATTTATTTCACTTCCACTGGTTTCTGCTGGTTGCTGGAGGAATGGCCTTCTTTTGATCCAAACAGCCAAATTCCCACTCAAACAGTGGTTGACCGGCTGAGTCATTAGATCCAATAAGAGTTCTTGGCTGAGATGCTGTTGTGTTATGATGCATCTTATGAAGGTGTACAGTCTTGAGGTCCAACAAACACACTCTTCGCGCTGAAAGGCAAACTGACATCCCTCAGGACCTGCTAAGAATAGATATCAATATTTCATCAAACTGCTGCTGTCTTCTCTGCGGTCCACGTTAGAGCTAGTGCACTTTTGAAGAAAATCATAACGCCTTTTGTTTTGGGTCCTAAAATGAAATGGTGTGGCTATGGGGCTTTCAAGCTTCAAATTTGAGGGCAGTCTGTAGGAAGGTGAGAGTGGGGTCACTAAGGTCAGGTCATTCAGTTTCGACACTTCTGAGATAGGATCAGCGTTTGCCCTTTGCATCCAAATGAGACACAGATGTATGAGGAACAGAAACCTGATCCAGCATTTGAGGTTTTATAAATATGGAAAAGAAGGCCTGATCTACACTTTTAAATATTAACTGAGTATTGGATATTTTTTTAAAGACAAACTTCAATCATTATACAAATTTCATTTACCAAAATGTAGTTGTCAAACTGGGCACTTTGGCTCCCTGGGGATCGCAGGGGAGGGTTAAGAAGAGGTCTAAAACAATCCAATTTCCACCAAATAAATAAATAAATAAATAAATAAATAAGTTGAATAATAATAATTAAAAAATGGTTAAAAAATACTTGTAAATACTAAACACTCTCTAAAAATGTTATTTTAATATTGAACTTATTTTCTAAATTTAATCTATATATTTCATTCTCATAGACATGAAATTTTGGTGTTTTTTTTTTGTCTGTATACGTTTCTATATATTTATGTAAAGTTGGGGGAACACTAGCCTAAGAATTTCATTACGGTAATGATGCTTTGTTATCTGTATGTGACAATAAAACTTTGGTAAAATATTACCAAAGCAGCTTCAGTATTCTCCTTTGACCATATCTAACTGAAGATATTCATGTTTTGGACATTCATTAGCCATACAGCTACAGTGTCCATGTGTTCTTTAAACAAACCAAAGGGTACGTTAATGGCAACGACCACTTCCTGTGGGAGTGATCCCTTCTGGACGCTGGGGCACACATGAGTCTTGTGGCATGCGGTCTAGGTCAAGTGTCACCTAGACACATGACTAAAGTTTAGGTTTTGTTTTAAAAGGGGGAGAATACAGAAATTTAATGCAGGTGTTGAAGAGTAACAAAACAGTTTCTACGAAACTGCAGCTGTAAAAAATTAAAGCAGTTGCCAATGAAGCCCAAGCAAGGCCGAGGACCCTCTGTATCCTGCTCATTTAGGAGAGATACAACATATATTTTTTGTATTCTACTGATGTTTCTTAGTGAATGGGTTAAATGCAGAGAAAGAAATTTATGTCGTTCACTCTGTGTGTTAATGTGCGTCTATAAAGGGCAACTTTACATTAATGTAACTGTTTTTATAGCTGGCCACCTTGGGCTCATACTGTAAAACAGATGAATAGAATAAGAAATACTCATTATTGTTATTAGTAGTAGTAGTACTAACAATAGTAGTTTTATGACAGTATGCACACACAGTTCCCTGACTTCACTGGCTCCTCCAGGTGTCTCCTTGTGCTTTAGAGAGTAGCTTTATCCTGGGACAGAAAGAGACTTTAGGCATTGTCCCAGTTCTACATCCATACACTCACAGTAACCTCCTGGGCACTGTTTCAGGAGGCTTCTACTTCAGACACTTGTTTGTGCAGCTTTAATGAATGGACATCACCATGCATTCCCTGCTTCTGGAACATTGTTGCAGCCGGGAGTTTCTTCTTTTTTCTCTTTGTCTGCATCTTGCCCTTCATTATATCCTCCTTCTGGGGTTACATTTTCACACTAAAAGGCATACCAACAAATGACTGCATATTTTTTGGGGGCAGGAACAAATCAGATATAGCTCTGTATTAGGGCTGCATGATTATGGCCAAAATGATAATCACGATTATTTTTGATCAATATTGAAATCACGATTATTAATCCCAATTATTCATTATTTTAGGTAAAACACATTTTTATGTCACTTTCTATTTTAAACAAACAGTAAGTGAACAAAGCTTTCAGTTCAAAATGAAACCTCAAATAAAAATAAGAAAAAATGTACCCAGGATAAAGGGCTTACAAAAAATAAACACGCAATTGCAGAGTGCAATCATAAAGTGAAAAATGAAAAAAAGTAGCCTCTGCAGAAAAGGAACAAACTACAGGCCTATAGACCACACACGCATACACAAACACAAATTTTCCAGTTGTTTTCAAGTTAATTTTCCAGTTGTATTTGTTTGCCTGGTTGCATAAACTTGTCAATGATTTGTGTATCTACTGTGTCTAAGACATGGTAGAACTCTATTCTGTTCAAATCTACGAATGTGTATGCAGTAGCCTCCTCAGAATATCTTTCAGGGGGCCTCTGTGCATTAGGCTATGGAGAGAATCTGTCACCTTAAAGATTTCTCCAGTTTGTGGATGTTTTTCTGGCAAGATTTACACTATACTGACAAAAGAATCGGCATTACACCAACAGGGATTTTAATGACACTGCGTTCAAATACAGACTTTAATATGGAGCCGATCCCCGTTTGCAGCTAGAACAGCTTCCACTCTTCTTGGAAGGCTTTCCACAAGATTTTGGAGTTTTTGTGGAAAATTGGGCCCATTCATTCTGTAGAGAATTGGTATGTCCCAATACATTTGTCTATACAGTGTATTTAGTTATGGCAGCTATGCCTTTTTCTGAGCATTTATTTATATATACACACATATATATATATATATAAATACATATATAAATACATATATATAAATACATATATATATATATACACACAAATAAATGTAATATATATATATATAGCTTTATATCTGTGCTCATGTCAAGCCTTTCTCTTAACAATAGCTGAAATTCTAAGACATCTACCTATGTATTGTTGCATGTTTACAAGACAGCAAAACGTGAAAACGTGACAGGTTAATGTAGTCAAAATGCCTTGTAGAGACCTTTTAAAAGGCGAGGTTTTAGTTCGGCCTCCTGTGTTTGTGGAAGCCAGTATTTTATTTTTTTTTTGTATATTACATTCTATATAGAAATTGATATTGTCATAGTTCTAGTTAGAAATGGTCATCAACAAAGATAAAAGTATGAAATGAATGTGCAATAAGTTGCTGTTTATTCCCCAAAACGCACATTTTTGAGCCCAAGAGCATGAATGTCTAGACCTCTCTCTCGCAGCTGGAGAGGGTGTAGTGTCTTGATGTATATCATAGGTTTACTAATTAGAAATGCTCACACTGAAAAATACTGGTCTCAACATTTTAGTCGACACTCAACAGTAACATGTATGATTCAAAACATAGTAACTGGTGATGCTTCATATTTGAAACAAAGTGTGTTGTGATGTTTTATTCCATTGACCAAAATGATACGTTTTGTAACCAAATATACTGTAGTCGTGGCTTATCCTGGCATTTATCCCCTAAATTTGTTTCAGAATGCTCTGGATTTGTTCATTTCTACCACTATTTAACATGTAAAAGTTTGCGGGTTTGTGTATGCTAGACTTTGAAAGCATCTTTGGTTTAACATTGACAATATTTCATCTCAGTGGTGAACTTTCAATGTGACTTTTTACTAGGGCTGCAAAATTAAAACAAGTTAGTGTTGAGATTAAACTGCTACATATTGAAGTTGTGCTTCCTGTTAAGGTACTGAAGGGCCCATATCATGTTTCTGGAATTACAACGTCTGTAAATATTGTTAAAGTTTCTCTCCAACCTCCATATAAGTCCTTATAAGCTGCAGAAACAGTCGGTAGGTTTTGTGATGTCACAGAACGTGACACATTTACATATATCTCTTTATTTTGCGCTCCCTGTTTATGCTGAAGTTTTAAGGAATGTTTCAGCCCTGTGTTTATTTTTGAAAGAGCTACATTATATGGCAGCCAAACAGAAAAGAGGTCTTAAAGGCACAGTAACAAAAAACAGATTGTTTACCTTTAAAGGATAAACGAAGGGTGGAAATGGTCACATAAAAATAAATAGTGATGTATTATGAATTATATTTTTGATAAACAAATGTCACCCAAACGTCAATGTAGAGTATGGGCCCTTTAAACACACATCTGTGAATCTGTGTGTTTAATTGGGAAAGGGTGGCCAAAATAATTAGACTTTTGTTGGATTACATAAACACCTCAATTCAGCAAAACATCCACTTGCAGTTGTGATTGATCACCTTGGCAATTTTACACATTTTTACAACATTTGTATTGCAGAAACCAATATCACAATGACAACAGACAATATATTGTGCAGCCCTATGTTATGCCCAGCTTTGCTTAGCACTTTTATGTATTCTTAAGGCCTTGCTCTTTCTTGCCAATTCTTCGACCGCATCAGTTAGGGGTTCAGGAGTCCTTCACTTCTATTTGCGTTCAGTCATTCCATGTTATTTTACATTGCGTCCAAACTCTCATAGACCTCATTGGTACTAAAAACGTTGTGGTTGGTCTCCTCTCCTTTTCATTTATCCAGACCATATTGATGCTTTTGGCTCATACACTAATGAAAATAATAAGCCCTCAAATATATGATTTTGAGACCAATGCCATTTTGTAGGACCTAAAGAATTCGAGTAATGTTGCATTAGGTAATGTAAAATGATCAAAACAGACTCCACTTTGTTAACAGCACTCATTGACTGATATGATCGTTTGTTGTCAATTGTTACATTTTTTTACATTCACATAAACAGCAGGTAATTTTGTTCTGAATGATTTTTCATACAATGTAAAACGATTTCGGCCTTTTCGTCAATATCGATAAATATGGACCATTACTGTCGGCCTTTTGATGTGTCATGATCACTGATTGTGGATTGTTTTGATTGGGCCATTCCAACAGCCAGGATTAGTATTTATTCAGCTCAGGAGACAAATTTAGCTCGAACATGGCTTTCCCACTAAAACAGTTAATGCTTCCTTCTCAATACTGTATATAAATGTCACATTTTCTTTCACCTCCATTCAATGGAAAGAATCTGTGTGCCGAAAGGAGAAAACTCAAGATGATCCACAGGACAGTTTGCGACGTCACTTCGAATCATGAATGGATCACGAGGGTTTACACTTCAAAGAAAAAGACCAGCCAGATATCAGTTATGTGAGGATAAAGAACAGAATTCACTGCCTGCCTGGTCCTATGCAGTGACTGCCGTCTGAATGAACTGAAACGATAGACACTGCTTGGCATGATGTACACTCCATTTAATCGCAAACTGTAAATATGTTTTGCTCTCTTTTTTTCTGGGAACAAAAAATAATTCTATTGCATTCTATTATAATCATGTGCTACTTCCTTTAGTATTAGTATTCCTTTTTATTTTGTATTGATCATTCTTTAGGTCTTATTTCCTCCGTGTGAGTGGAATTACTGCTTTGTGAGACTATAGCAGATGTGTCCTACTTTTATTTATTTGGATTTTGGCCTTGAAAATTACTGTATGTTATTAAAAATAAAGGTTCGTGACTGTTCCGAAGGCTGATTTCATTTCATGACAAACACAGGATATATACTGCAGTGCCTGGAGCCTTCCAACTATAATATTGCAATAAAGAAAGATGTAAAGTGTAAAATATTAGATCATGTTACGTTTTTAGAGTAGGTACATGTCCCGTACCTGCCAGGAAAAAATGCCTAATGCCTAAAATGCCTAAGTCAAACGCATGTCTGACATGTGTATGGGGTTTTTAAACATCCAGTGTGTAATCCTAGACTGAAAACCACCTTCAAGTTATACTTGATACTTCATTTCTAGCATTTGGTTGCGGTTTACAGCAATAAAGAATAATAGATCAGCAAAAATGTTCTAATGTAATGTAAGAATGAATTGTGATGAATTGTGGATTGTATTTTTTTATACACAAATGTCATGACGAAATGAAAATTTAAGGAAATATGGAATATGGGGATATAGAATACCAAGCTTGTAGTCTTTGATTGAAAAGCACTTTCAGTTTATCCTGGAAAAATACATTTATAGCATTTGGTGGTATTACATGGCAATACAGAATATGAGGTATGCAGAAATATACTAATGGTTCCATTTTTGAAACACAAACCTCATGGAATGAATAAGGCAGAAAAGGAAAAATCGAACAAAATATAAAGCTTGTGGTCTTAGACTGAAAAGCACTTTCAATGTATACTTAATAGTTAATTTACAGCATGTGATGATGGTTTGCAAAATTGAATAATCTGTCCATGCAATAATGAATTGTGATTAATTATGAATGAAATTTTTAATACCCACACAAACGTCAGGGACAAAATAAAATAGAAATGTGGAATATGGGGATATAGAATACATCTAGTACTAGTACTACATCTAGTCCAGTTTATACTAAATTCTTTTTCTAGCATTTCTAGCGTTTGGTGGTGTTTCACGGCAATAAAGAATAACGGATAAGCAGAAATATGAAAACACCCTGTTAAAAATATTTGGCCCGTACGGGGATCGAACCCGCGACCTTGGCGTTATTAGCACCACGCTCTAACCAACTGAGCTAACCGGCCACGGTAGTCCGGCATTCAGCTTTATTTTAAATAGTGATTGCTTTACGTTCTCATAACGTTCTTATCTATATTTGTTATGATGTACTCGATTTAAGCAATTTATGAACTACATTTAGCCTTATATTGACTCTCTATATTCTGAAACATGTCGAGAAGCTTCAGTTCATCCCTAGAAGCCCAGTGTCACCAATATAATTACAAGCAAGAACAACGAAACTCGAGACCTCGTGGCGCAACGGTAGCGCGTCTGACTCCAGATCAGAAGGTTGCGTGTTCAAATCACGTCGGGGTCAAATTCTTTTTTTTTCAAGTGTTGCTTTACAAGTAAACTGTCCTTGTATTGACTATTAAACAAACAGGGACTTTGATCATCCTGCATTCTAACATATACACTTTAATTTAGAGTTGCCCCTCTTTGCGGCTCTAACAGCTTTCACGCGTCTTGGGAGGCTTTCCACACGATTTTGGAGTGTTTCTGATAGAGTTTGTGCCCATTTATTTTGTAGAGCATGTATGAGCTCTGTGCGGAAAGCTCTTCCGCACCGGACTCTTTCAGCCATGTCTTTATGGAACTTACTTCGTGCACTTGGACACAGTCATGCTTTAATAGAAAAGGTGCTTCCCCTAACTCTGTCCACAAAGTTGGAAACATTCACTGGAAGTACGGGACATAACCAAAACCGTGAAAAAAGACGTGCTCCAATACTTTTTCCTTATAGTGTGTCTATTTGTCCCCTACTGTCACTGCTATTTATTTTGTCCCAATACATTTGTCCGTATAAACGTATGTTTTTGACTGCAATGTGATTAAATCCATGTTGGTGTAATGGTAAGACGTTCCCATACTTTTGTCCATAAGTCTATCTTCTGTATTTGAATGCAAAGTGATTTAAGTCTGTGTTGGTGTAATGGTCAGGCGTCCCAATACTTTTTTCCATAAACTGGTATTTTTACCGCCTCCCGCGTAGGGAACACTAAAATGGACATAGACGATGTTAATCTCCACGACGTTAACATTAAATATATATACTGTCTTCTATAGCAAGATAAGAGTTTGTTTCAAAGCCTTTTCTTACACAATTTTTTTAAAAATACAGGGCTCGTCCGGGATTTGAACCCGGGACCTCTCGCACCCTAAGCGAGAATCATACCCCTAGACCAACGAGCCACCCATGCAGAAATAGCTCCTCCAGAGGCCTACGATGTCTCAAATGTAACATACTGGACATACAAAACAGGCTTTGTTTAATGAGCAAGAACGTTGTACTTTTGGATTCGTTCATGTCAGTTTATTTTTTTAATTTACACATAGTGGATTTTGAGCTCAGTTCTAACTATATGTGTTTAGTCTATTAATATATAGTTGCTTTGCGAATTATTGTACGACAAAAACTTACGCCAAATTTTTTATTACATAGTTTTGCCAGCAGATGGCGACAATTTATCAGAATTTGGGAGGGCCTGGAGATTCGTGGAGAGACAGAGGATGAGAGCAAGAAGTAGAGGGAAGTAGAGAAGGAGAGAAAAGCAGAGACTGTCAGTTTAGGGCCACTGTCGTTAAAAATCTTTTGCCATTTTAGTTTGCAGATTTAAATAGCAGCTGGAGCGATGATGTCATCCGCTCTGGCTGAAGTTGAAAAACACAGATAAGGGGAGAGAGGACTCGTGTGGGTTGAGGCTTTCTCTGCAGCTTCTATGATGTTCTTAATGGCTCTCCAGCACATCTGACCTTTTATTCCAAGCAGTTTGAGGGTTTGATGCAATGACTGACCAGCAAAACCCCGGCACCCCACCTCCACTGGTTCGCTAAGGGCTTTCCAGTCCTTTTCTCCTACACTCTATCACCAGCTCGGCGTATTTGACGCTCTTATGTTCATTTGCCTCCTCAATTCAATCTTCCCAGGGAACAGTAAGTTCTACGAGGACCACTTGCTTTGTTGACCCTGATGTTAACACCATGTCTGGGCGGAGTGTGGTGGCTAAAATTTGTTCTGGAAACTTGAGCTGACTTCCCAAGTCGACTTGGAGCTTCCAGTTCCGTGCACTGGTGAAAAGCCGTCTGGAGAAATTTGAAGCTCTAACGAAGGTGATGGACTGTTTTGGGGGTGTGCTGGTGCTTGCTGTTGGTGATTGCCGTGCTAACTGTATCAGCCAGGGACCTGGTCATGTCACCAGCGATACTGCCCATCCCTCAATGCCTTCGAGCAGCAACTGAGGATGTGTTCCAATGAGAAACTCAGGCCAGGTAATTTTCCGCTGTTCATTTACATTTACGGCATTTATAAGACGCTTTTATCCAAAGTGACTTCTATTCTCTAACTACAGGCAGTCCCTGAAGCAACTTGGGGTATGCTGAAGGCAGGATTTGAACCCATGATCTCATGGGCTGGAGGCAAGTATCCTTCCCACTGAGCTACCTCCCCCTAACATGTCAGTGTGTTCCCACCTTGTCCAAGCCCCTTGCTGGTATATGCCCACCATCTTCTTTCGGCGGTCTTCCTCCACCAAACCGCTCTGTGCCTACGCTCATAATGAGGGTGCACATCGTTTGGAGTTTATAGTCAGCGCCACCCTTGGATTATGTCTCCAAGATCTTATCTATGTCCTCATCCAGCCAGAGCCACTCTTTCTTGTTTGCGGCAGGCCACCTCACCCGACGTTGTTCTGATTTTCCACTCTGAGGAGGGACTCGTGCAGCTTGGAGGTTCCGGGCTCTGTGGGGTGAATCCGGGTCTGGCTCCTCCTCCGTCTGACCAGTCTGCGACCAGCACATAATTTACTGTTGTTCTGGCCACTGCACCTGTGCGTTGCCTTACTCCTCCATCCTTTAAGCAGGCCAACTTGGTCTGATGAATCTGTCGGGTCTGTCGGGTTTTTGCACGCCTTGCCACAGCTACAGACTGTGCTCTTAGACGATTGTCCATTTGCTCGAGTCGTTTCCAGTATATCCGTCCATTTGGGATTCTCATCCTCCCCCCTCTCGGGAATCCCTGGGGTTATAGTTCGGAAGGGTTCTTTGTAGCTTGCTTTGGGTGCTCCTTCACAGAAACTACAGTTCAGGGTGCTAGCCCTTGCTGCCCCAGTTGCCGTCTTTCCATGCGGTCAACTGTTGCTCCAGTCTGTTCATGGCCATCATCCGGTCTTTCCCAGAAGTCACTGGCATAACCAGCTAAAATAGCTCTAAAATACACCTCTTGGTGCTACTTGGAAACATCATCAGTGATAAACCTGAGGTCATGGGGTGTTTCGGGTCTTTGATCATCAAACACCCTCGCCCGGGCGACCCAGTCAGGGGTGATCAGCCCCCGACTTGAGTCCAAGTGTCCCACTACTCCATGGATCCCCCCTCTGGAAGCTTTCTCTGCAGCTTCTGGCAGTGAAATCTGTCTTCTAATATAGAAGCGTAGATAGACAGACAGACAGACAGATAGATAGATAGATAGATAGAGAGCAAGCACACTTTGCATTTTCTCTATGGAAATGCAGTCTAGTTATTATCATTATCATCATTATTATTATGTTGTTGAGATATATAATTACCAGACTGATCAGGACATTTGATCTGGACACCTTTTAAAATAGCGAAAATATTGTCTCTAAATATTGTTTGCTAAAGACCAATTTACTCTATTACATAGTTTTAAAAAGTAAATTAAATTGAATGTTACATAAAGGCGTATGCTTGTTCTCTCACTGGTTGGTGTGGATTCTCTGATGGGCCAATTCAAACCTCCTCAGTTGCCAACTTTGGCCTGTAGGTCACATTCTGGACAGCCTCGAAATGGAGAGAACACACAAACTCCTTTGTAGCACCTTTAAACAATTTACTCACCACAGCATGAGCAAATACCTTCACTCTTCTGAACTAAACCTCGGCAAATAAATCAACAGAAAAAAAAAAAACATACCACATGTTTATTAACTGTTTTAATTGACTATTTATTGTGAAGCACACCCTGCCAACTTGTGAAATCTGCAAAACCAGGAGAAAAACATCCAAAGCAAACATTACAGAACTGTCTGCAAGATTACAGTCGTCTGGCTTCCGAAACACTTCTCTAACATGCCAAGTTACCAAATGGGAATCTGAAGACTGATCCTATTATCCTGATCAACAAGGCACTATAACAAATATAATCTCTAATATTAACCTAACCACAACAAATAAACAAATTTACTAATATTGATGGGTAATAAACCACTCTCCATATTTTATATTGGACATCTGGTTTTCTGTAAAAATGCAAACACACACACACACACACACACACACACACACACACACACACACACACACACACACACACACACACACAC
>JBBJLR010000001.1:5778358-5789224 GCA_037577145.1 Brachypetersius gabonensis | reverse complement strand
GAGAGAGAGAGAGAGAGAGAGAGAGAGAGAGAGAGAGAGAGAGAGAGAGAGAGAGAGAGAGAGAGAGAGAGACATCTACTGCCCATAAGCGGTACTACCCCTCCACCGATTAGAGAAAACAACAGCGTACAGTAGTCAGTCAGTCAGGACTCGGTTGTCCTGTAAGCCGGGAGAAGAGAAGCGCAGACGCTCTTTCAGAAGCTCCAAATAAACGCCATTCTCTCGGCGGAGGGAGCCGCAGCCTGCATCTCCTTCTGAAAGACTCTCCATTCGGAATCCACCACGGACTGCAGCTGCTCGAACATCTGGCTGGACTAACTTCAGACGAACTTACGGTCCTTCTGTCCGCCCGCCCGCAGTGTGGAGAGAGCGGGGGCGGGGACATGTCTCCGCGGCGAGGGGACACGGAGCGCAGGCAGCAGAGATCCGAAACTGCGATGTAACGTTGTAATGCTCCGGATATGCTTCGGGTAGTTTGGCTGCTGCGTGGGTCCTCTTGCACGGGAGGAGCGAGGAGGCGGTGGGCTTGTGGGGTCGGAGCGGACGGTGACTGGGGCTGACTGGGTTTTAGGAGCCTGCTGGAGGAAATCGAGGCTGTTTTGACCAACATTTGCATCTGGATTTCATTTCCCAAAGCTGAAATCACACCCTCCTGCCTGAACCGAGGGTCTTAACACCAGACACCCTCTCGTTTCTTCTTGCAGAGCCTTTTTTCAGAAGCACGCATGGACACGATCTCTGAACTGTTTTCCTTGTTGAACATCTTGCACGTTTTCTGCTCCCACGTGTAAGTTCTCCCCCCAAAACATATGTGGCAGACCCTCATTGTCCATCAACAAGACTGCCTGTGAGCAGAAGTGGCTTATTGCAGGCTGCTATTAAGGTATATATATTCAGTTCTTAGTATTGCTTCTGGATTCAGAATAATAAAAAATAATTATGTTGAGAAAAAAATGTCAAATGTAGCATATTAGGCTACTGAGGCTTTGAAGAAGCTGAAGAAACCAAAGACAAAGAGCATGAGAGCAAAATTAAATGTAAGAAAAATTGCAATGGCATGTCAATTTAAGTTAGTCTACATGAAGTATGGGCCAAATTCGACAGGCTTTTATCAGAGAATGCCATTTCTCATACATTTTTAATTAAACAGTGGATTATTAAAATGAAAAGAATGGCTTTTAGAGAAGGTACATGGAAGTACAAGACAAGCTCCATGTTTTTACTGACATTATTAGCAGTAGGAGCTGCTTTCTCTGGGGTTTTCAACACCTCAGACAAGGATATTTTTAGTGAGTTTGAGCAGCTTCAGCTCACAGAGAACCAAACCCCGGAGCTCCGTAAACTCCAAGCCACCAACTTTCACCCTAACTTGTACTTCAACCAAGCCGACATGCAGCTCCTGAAGCGGAGATCCGTGACGACCCACAGCCACATTTTCAAAGTTATCCGGGCGGCAGTGCTGACCATGCTGTCTAACGTTCCTTTCTACATGCCACCCACGAAGCACGAGGAGTTCACCAGCAAGTGGAACGAGATCTACGGAAATAACCTCCCGCCTCTGGCTCTCTACTGTTTACTCTGTCCTGAGGACGCCGCTGCTTTGCAGTTCTTGATTAAATTTATGGACCGCATGGCAGAATACACGGACTGGAAAGTCACCAGTGCGCCAAATGACGAAGTGCCTGCGGCCCATTCGCTCACTGGCTTCGCCACTGCGTTCGACTTCATCTACTCCTCCTTGGACCAGCAGCGGCGGGACCTGTACCTGAAGAAGATCCGCCGAGAAACCAAAGAGTTGTACGAGACGTCTAAATACAGGGGCTGGGGGAAACAGTTCCTCCAAAACCACCAGACCACTAACGTTTTAGCCATTCTGACCGGTGCCATTGTCGTGGGGGTGCACAACGACCCAGAGACTATGGTCTGGAAGCAAGTGTGTGTGAACTATATGGAGAAAACCATGTTTCTCCTGAACCATGTGGTGGACGGGACTTTAGACGAGGGGGTGGCGTACGGGAGCTACACTGCAAAGTCCATCACGCAATATGTGTTCCTGGCTCAGCGCCACTTCAGCATCGACAACACTCAGAACAATTGGCTTCGCACTCATTTCTGGTTCTACTATGCCACTTTGCTGCCAGGCTTCCAGAGGACAGTAGGTATAGGGGACTCTAATTACAACTGGTTTTATGGGCCTGAGAGTCAGCTGGCGTTCTTAGACACTTTTGTGATGAGGAACGGCACTGGGAACTGGCTAGCGCAGCAGATTAGGAAGCACAGGCCTAAAGATGGTCCGATGGGACAGTCCTCAGCCCAGAGGTGGACCACCCTGCACACAGAATTTATCTGGTATGATGCCCATCTGACACCACAGCCTCCACATGACCACGGCAGAGCTAAAATGCATATTTTCTCAAATTGGGGTGTAGTGACTTATGGAGCTGGGTTACCTATTAGCCAGGGCAACACATTTGTATCTTTTAAATCCGGTAAGCTGGGTGGAAGGGCAGTGTTTGACATAGTTCACGCTAAACCTTACACATGGATAGACGGCTGGAACAGTTTCAACCCCGGCCATGAGCACCCAGACCAAAACTCATTCACTTTCGCCCCTAATGGACAGGTGTTCGTGTCTGAGGCGCTGTATGGTCCAAAATATAGCTACTTGAACAATGTGTTAGTTTTCAGTCCTTCCCCAACGAGTCAGTGCAATGTTCCCTGGGAGGGGCAGCTAGGAGAGTGTTCCAAGTGGCTGCACTACACAGACAAGGGTGTGGGAGACTCTGCAGGAGAGGTGATAGCAGCTTCCTCACACAGAGACACCATGTTTGTTAGCGGCGAGGCAGCTGCCGCCTATTCCCCAGCTATGAGGCTAAAAAGTGTTTACAGGGCCCTGGTGCTCCTCAACTCACAGACCCTCCTGGTGATCGATCATGTGGAGAAATGGGACGACTCACCAGTGAACACCCTCAGTGCATTTTTCCACAACTTGGATATCGACTTTAAGTATGTAGCTCACAAGTATATGGACAAATACCACGGGGCTTTGATGGATGTTTGGGACGCTCATTACAAAATGTTCTGGTTCGACAGCCAGGGTTATAGCCCCGACACAAACATCCAGGAGGCGGAGCAAGCGGCCGAGTTTAAAAAAAGATGGACGCAGTTTGTCAATGTCACTTTCCCTGTGGCGGGGGCGGTGGGCAGGATGGCCTATGTGATGCACGGGCCTTATGTTCAGATCTCAAACTGTCGATTCATTGATAGCAGCAAAGATGGCCTCAGAATCTCCCTCATCATTAATGATACTGAAAAAATTATTTCCGTAGCGACCAATTACAAAGACATATGGGCACGTTCGAGCTACCTGGGCTTTGGGGGTTATGCTAAAGTAGAGGACAGATATCAGATTACCCGCTTTGGCTTGGGAACGCAGCTCGTGCCCAAACAAACAGTAGACAATCAGCTATTTGATTTCGGATTCACAGTAAATGTTATAGCCGGGGTGATACTGTGCGTGGCTATCGGATTTCTGACCTTGCAGCGCAAGTTTTATGTCTGCTTCACCAGACTAATGCGCTACGCCTTGTTCTCTGTGCTTATGCTGTGGATCATTGAGCTCCTATTTATCTCCAACAGTTGTGATCAGGTCTTGTGTGGGGTTAAATGGAAAAGTGCTGCCACTGACCCCGAACTCAGCAAACAATTGAGACTGTACGACCAACATCGCTTTCCTTTGCCCACTGTTGTCATCACCACCCTGCCGGGCTCTGGCTCAGACATCCTTAAGCACCTTTTCTATAACAATTCAGACTTTGTCTACTTGCAAGTCCCCACAGAGCACCTGGATATACCCGAAACGGAGTTCGAGTTTGACTCCTTGGTGGATGCCTGTGAGTGGACAAGGTCAGATGCTCAGAATGGGCGGTTTAAGATCATCCAGGGCTGGTTCCATTCACTGGTACACAACACCCACTTGCACCTGCAGAACATCCCACTGTACGAGGTGAACAGAGCCAAGCCGGTCCTGAGAGCCAGTACTCCTCATGACAAAAGGAAGAGGACGAGGAGGAGGGAGCCGTTGGCTGAGATGAGGGGAAGGGTGAGAGCCAGCTCGGACAGGGACGCCGAGTACGTGCGGGAGATGAGGAGGCACACGGGCGAATATCCGAATGCAAGGCTGGTCCTCAACCTGCGCAGTGGAAGCTGGGCACTCAAGCTCCCTTTCATCCAGGAGGTCATCGGGTCCTCACTGAGGGCCATCTACGTGGTCAGGGACCCGCGGGCCTGGATTTATTTGATACTGTACAACAGCAAGCCTAGCCTTTATACCCTGAAGAACATCCCACAGCACTTAGCCCTCATGTTCAAAGAGGACATGACCCGGGAGAGCTGCCCGGCTTTGGCGTCAGAATACAGGACGCTGCGGAGGCTCCTGTCCCGTTCGGAGGCCAACCCTGTGCTCCTGCTAGCCCACCTGTGGCTGGCTCACACTGCTGCAGTGCTCCGAGTCACAGCAGCCCTGGCCGAGGAGACCTATCTGCAGGTGAGGTTCGAGGACGTGGTGAACTTTCCTGAAGAAATGGCAGAGACGATACACTCCTTCTTGGGCGTCCCGGTGACGCCCTCAGCTCTGAACCAGCTCATGTTCACCACCTCAACAAACTTATACAATCTCATGTATGAGGGGGACATATCACCAGCCAGCATCAACATGTGGAGAAAGAACATGCCTAGGAAAGATATCAGACTGATCGAGGATACTTGTGGGTTCATGATGAAGAGACTTGGGTACTGAAGGTTCAGTAGTTAAATCACTAGCTGCAGGTCAGCTGCTCTTAAGGTGTCCTGTAGTTTGTGGCTATTATTAGGGATGCACCGAATTTATTTTTTTAGGCCAAAACCAAAAATGAGGAAACACTGAAAGAAATTATTAAATTATTACAAGAATATATCTGTTTCAAAAACTATGAAAATATTTATTTAGCATTGAAACAATGTGCCATTTAAAATACAATTTGAAATAAAATATTTTACTTGGCCCCACTCATGAAGAGCCTAAAAGCAAAGAAATATTATACAATTAAAAATCTTCTCTCATAAAACCAGTGAATTCAAGTGCATATGAATATTCTGAGCGAAGTGCCTGAACACAGTGCGTTCAGAACAAGAGCTTTAAAACTGCTGAAATATAAACAACATTCTCTGTAGGCCTTTAACTGAACAGTGTATTTAACTGGAATCACTGGAAAACTTTCGGTGCATCCCTAATTGTTATTAATATTGTATTTTTGGGTGTGTTATACTTTGTATTTTTGCACTGATTTGAATAGCATAAGAGATTTAAAAGAAGTTAAGGACAAAAAGTTGCAAGTATCTTGTAATCTGGACTGCATTACGTGGTACCTTTTGCTGGCTAGTTGGTGACATTTTATATTAAAATGTCCAGAAATGATTTTTTCTTTTTTATTTTGCCTTTATTTCTGAGAAAGCCACTTGAAGCACTCATTTTTTTGGAGTGACTTATTTACTATCGAGTGTTCTGATGAGAGGTTTTGTGCTTAGTAAACTCCAAACGAAGCATTCTGCAAATGTTAAAGGTGATTTATTTTTGTAACGCTGTAAAACCAAGAATGCTGTATCGCTTTATTGAGTATCTATATCCACATCTGATGTGACACACTGTCGTAACATCCTCAAGGCGTTGGAATTTTCGAGATTTGCTTTTTGTTTTGCTTTTTAATTGCTCATGTTTGTGTTGCTGCCACTGGCCACTGTTTTATAGGTTGTGCTTCAGAAACCTAAGGCTTGTTGGAGTAGTAATTGACTTTAAAGCTTAAGCTTTGTGTGAAATCAGGAGTGTTGGTACTAATCCCCAGAGTGGAACACATTCTTACTGCTTAAATCCAGTATCCTGCAATCATGTGCAAGCGCCAAAGGTTGAAGAAAAGAAAATATCATTGCATTTTGGAAAGTGTTCCGCAGTCCATACCTGTTATTCACTCTCAGAAAGAGCTATTGCACTTGGAATTAAAGGGAGGGTGGGTTTGGGGGGGGGATGATCGACACCTCTAAAAGTAGCTGCCACCTATTTTGACAGGCATCATGCAGAGATCAAACTAGAGTTTGTCTCCGAGGATTCAGACTCATTCTCAGTCTATTAACGATTCCAAAACAAGCCGAGTGCTAGCTAGCCACACCAGTTCTGTGAAATGCCAGATTTGGGCTTGTCACACTGGCTCTGCAGCGGCTTTAATGCAAATTAGATGCTAGAGTCCTCATATCCTGTCCAACCTGTCCTGTCAGAGATTCAGTGATCTTTCAAATCATTGTCCCAAACTGGCTCTGCAGCATCTCTCCGTATATGAAGGCACTGGGTACTTGAATAAACGGGGGAAAGCGAATTAGGGGGTACTTACTAGGTCATTCTGACCACAGGTGCAAACTGAAAATGGTCTCTTGAATTCTGAAGAGCACAATGTGACCGGTGTGGTGTGGTGTGGTACAGTGGGGTCCTGGATTGGACAGTGAGTCTTAAACCTTTTGCATTCTGAAGAGCATTGCTGCCAGTGACATGCAGAAAATTATTGTTCACCATGTTTACAAAGGAAGACGAGACGTTCTCAATCCAGTCCTTAGGTGCCTCCGTATGGTTGTTATTGTTTTTGGTCCACCTGTTGGGTTTTATTCTAGGTTCTCCCCACCTGAGCCAAGTCTGGAGTCCATAAATGAATGCTTCAGGTGAGTTAAGAGCTGGAAATTGCAATGTAACACTGAAAGCTGCACACCATGTGCATAAACCTTTCAGGACAACTGATATGAACCTTAACAATTAAAAAAAATTGGCTCATCCAACAATTGTTTTCACTTTTGAAAATGTTCATATTGTTATTTAGTATAAGTTCGTTCATGAAAGGTTTCATGTTCATGTAGATTTACAAATTCGGAGTCCAAGCCGTCAAAAATGAAGAACTAAAGGCTCTTCATCTCCTTTATGAGGAATAAAAAAACTTCCTTTGAAGAACCAGCTATTGAAAGGTTCCAGGGAACCGAAAGTGGCTCTTCTCTTGGCTTCACTTCAGAGAACCCTTTTAAGAGTGTAGCGTGGGATTTCTGAGGCTGAGGGCTGGCTTGAAAATCTCTGTCTTGCAGACTCTTCTATACCCAAGTTGTCTCTCGTCTTCTGGTTATGACTGTATGAACAGAGTTGCTTGTCTCTTAGGTTTAACGTTGTGGTGTTTGAATGTGTGTACACCTGCCAGACCATGCTGCGTCTCTCTCTCTGGGTTTGTGGGTATATGTCTGCAAGCTTCTGTGGCCTTGACTTTTTGTTTTAAACACATTTTTCTTGTTGTTCATCTGTCTGACGTCTTGATGGCAAATAAAGATGATTCCCAAGCAAACGATTATTTAACTGTGACGCCCCGATCTTGACTAACACGTCTCTCACTTCATGTTCTAGTCATCCAGAGACTGGCTGCTTTAATCAAGAGCCCTCATCTAATGCCGTTAAGGGTCCCTATCCGATCCCTTTCTAAACGGCTGACAGACGCCTAACAGCCCGCATGTACAGAATGTATGAAACAAGCAGGCCATTAACTTACGCTGGAAAAAAAACGAAGAGTGCAATCGGCTCCTCCTAATGAGTGCCGAGGCTCATAAAACATGATCTAACTAGAGAGCCTTGCCCCCCCCCCCCCCTCAGCCCATAATAAAAAACGCAGCTTTCATTGCTCACTGGTCTTTGCTTTTAACACCACGCTGTGCCAGTAAGGCCCAGCAAGGCTTCGTACTGCTTTTCATTCCAAAAAATACTGCAAAATATAAAAATGGGACATAATGTTTTACATTCAGACACTCTGTCCTTTGAATCTAATGTGGAAGCTTAGCATATATTTTTAAAAAGGGACTTCACTCTTGGGTAACTGAGGCTGCTACGAGCTTTATGTCCTTAAATAAGCTTAAATAAATGGTCGTCTTGGGACAGATTAACATGCACTTGTCTCTGGTGGGTGCTTAAAAGTGAAAGTTTCTTTGTGAGCGTTAAAATAAATGCACTGCCTACAGAGTGTGTTTTATTCTCGACCGCATCCTCCATTTTTAGGTGGAGTCTCTGACGTAGCCAGACTGATCCAATTCCCTTCTCTTTTCCTTCCCGTCCTCAAAGCCAAATTACGTTTCGGGCGAGTTCTTTGATGTGGTATTGAGCGAAATAGAGCAGGTGCTCTGAGAATTTATTTAATCCAAATGAAATCAAATGTGCTTGTGCAACTTCTCTAACTGGGTTAAGATAACAGTATTGATTACTTAGTCACGTGTGTGGATAGCGTATGATGAGAATGTCCATCAAAAAGAGAAATAGAACTGGGTTGCTCTTTGAAAATGAGTAGGAGAGTAGCAGAACATTTTTAATGCCTCTAGTTTTTATTGGAGAGACCAGTTGCGAAATAGTGCAGCTTCTGAATGCAGGAGATCCTAAAATACTTAATCCTGAGATACTGCAGCCTTTTTCTCCAGCACCTCTTTAGTATAGCTGTTATTCTAAGCCTTTTTTTAACTATGGGGGAAAAATGAAAGGACTTTTTGTAGTTCACTCTTATTTTAGACTGTGGTTAACTGCTATGGACAAAAGTATATGGACGCCTGACCATTACACCATGGACTTTAATGACATTGTATTCATATAAGGGCTGTCTGTAATTTCCTGTTTGCTATAGTTAACTCGCGATTAATCGCACCTTTAAGTCTGTCTTAAACATACTGTCAACATTTTTTTCTAAAATTATCTTACATATGTACATATATATTAATGCTTAGCAGCGATATTTGAATCGTGATTAATCACATGGTTATATGTAAAATTAAATCATTTATTCAAAACCTTTATTTTGCACACCTTTCTTTTTAAAGTACTGCTGTATGAACAAAAGTGGAATAACACTTTAAACAAACACTAAACAAATAAGGGGCTTTTTAACAGCAGTGTACACTTTAACACGGTTCCACTGTTTCTGTAAATCTCAACTTAAACATGAATGTAATCAAATCAAAAGTAAAACCAAAGCTGTTTGCCACCACAGGGCGTGCAGGTTTTATCTAGCCTGTTACTGAAAATCAGTTCCTCTTGGATTCCAGAGCATGGGGGGTGGAACCATTATAGCAGCTGTAAAGAAGACATAATGTGTTATTAAAGTCACATTTGGTGGAATGGTCAGGTGTCTTATATGGACAAAAGTAATGTGAGCGCTGTACGTGTCGGCTGCTTAATGTGGGTATCAGGCGTCCCATTACTTTTGTCGATATTAAATAGCTCAACGCTTGTATTACTCTCAAAACCTGCGTTAATGCGTGAATAAAGCGTTAGCTTTCCCAGCCCTACTTCATATACATAGACTTTAGTGTAGAGTTGGTTCCCCCCCTTTGCAGCTATAAGCAGCTTCTTTCCTGGAACACTTATGGAGCTCGCTTCGTGCTCTGGGACACAGTCATGCTGGAATGCTGCAAACGCTGAAAAACGTGTGTCCCATTCAGTGTACTTTGGGCTGGGGTTAACTGCAAGCTAATGTGTTTTCTCCTACACTCATCATTCCCCTGTCACTTCAGTCCTAAAGTAGTTAAGTACCAGGCACAAAGCAGCATGCCTTGACAAGTGTGGTATTAAAGTGGCTTTATCTTCAACCAGAGCATCAGATGTTCTTCATATAATAGTGTATAGTTGTTGGAGTCATTTTCAGTAAAATGGCTTGCGTGTAGTAGACACAGGACACTGACTACGCGGTTTGTGGAAAGATCAAATGAAAACCATTTTCCACAAACCCCAGATGCAGTTAAGGCATGTTTGCAAATTGTGATTTTTTACCTTAGAACTGATGATAAATACTACAAGTCAATAGTACGGGGGCTGAGAAGGGCAAAACAAATTTACATTACAAAAACAAATGTACAAATCCGGAAACAAATTTACGCTGACGTAATGAACCGAGGCTTCGATTGTCGTTGGTCACATGTTTTTCTGTTTAGCCGGTATACGCCTCTAAGCGTCTGCCACGCCCCCTTATACTCAATACGCGTTTCGAAACCTCGGCTTCAGCTAGTCCACCACTAGTAAGGCGTTTGTGGCTGGTAGCGATGTTTTGTCTAAACACTTTCCACACGAATGACAAAAGCATTCCAACTGACTAAAATGGTTCCTGCAAAATGGACAAAACAGCCACAACCTCCTCACTCTTCCGCCCCGCTAAAAACTTTGAGTGACACATAAAGTCATTGAGCAGCACCTTCTGTTGAAGGACCTCCCCTTTCCGTTTGATTTGCCACTTGTAAAATTGTTTTACATCTTGTAAATTAGTTTTTGTAATGTAAATTTGTTTTGCCCTTCTCAGCAACCGTACAATAGTCACTCAAATCGTTTTGTAAATCCACGCCCAAAACTTCTCTCAGCCCACTCAAACCACATCCAGCTCCTCATTAAGGCGATGAAAACTTGAGTGCGGTTAAGCAGCTTTTGAAGTCATCACACCATTTCCAGACAACAGCTGGACTGAATTCAAGTTCCTCCCCAGAATTGGACTCTCTTTTGTATGCATGCATATCATGAAAGCATATGGTCACACAATTTCTATACATAAACTTATTTCTTTATAATAAAAGTCCATTTTGACAGTTATTTATCAATAGAGACAACAAAAATCCACAACATGTGTATGTTCCCGCTACAGCATTAATGACCCTCCTGATTTCTTCAAGTCCACTAGTGGCACAGCGAAGTCGAGTTGACGAGTCGTTTGATGACGTCACACACAGTGGAGGAACACAGGCGTCCAACACTGAGACACTTTTATTAAAGTTCTCTGTAACATTAACAGT